>VZTE01004355.1:252400-405589 GCA_013397775.1 Eulacestoma nigropectus | reverse complement strand
CCACAAGCAGAGATTGAACATTGCTCATTTTCTTTTACTTTTTCTTTTTTAATGGAAAAAGGGTGAGATGTTGCCCTGAGTTTGCAGTTCTTCAATGTTTTCAGTTTCTGTAAAAGTTTCTCGCGCACTTTCTGTAAACATGGTCATGTTTTGTTAACTGTACTTTATTGTTTTTCATTCCATTCTCCTAGGCGGAGACATTTGATGGATTTTTCCTTTGACCAGTGTGATTGAGGGGTGGTAATTTCTCCCTCCAATCCACGGTGGTTTGCGGGGCCTCGCCCCGTCTCTTTTCCTTGCTTCCCACCTGACGAGAGGTCTGCGTGATTTTTTTTGTGTCTGAGTGTGAAAGGCCACTCCTGAGCATCTGATGATGATCAAGCAATTTGATGTGGAGATAACTGAGGCAGCACTTGGTCATTCTTAAACTATAAAAAAAACCTGACAATAGACAAGGACTGACCAAGGCAATCTTGTTCTGATATTTCTTGGCCCACTGCAAGTGGAAGCTCACCCTTGTCCTGCTTATGCCTTTTCTCCAACACACATGGAGTGGCTGCCAGAAATACCAACCTAGAGCTCTTCAATGCAAACTTTTCCCATGGGAAGTCATCTGTGCAGAAAGTCACTGTGCAAGTTCATATATTCCCATGATGTTTCTGTATTGCTGATCTCTTGGAAAAAATTAAATTTAAAAGGAGGATGTAAAGAGGATCATTGGGGGAGTTTTTTAAGCTTGACTGAAAGGATTCATATGTTTGTATCAGGCATTCCCTTTGGATGGCAGACAGTTATATGGTGATGAAGTCACTGCAAGTATTTTGTTTTGAAGGCCCTGGCCTTCATCTGGAATACAGAATTCATTCTTGATTCCTCCATCTACTGAAATGGACTTGAAAGAGGTTGGTATGAAGTGTAGGTGTACGCTTTTGTTAAAGTTTGGCCTTTGAGGACAGCTCTCTCCATTAAGAGAGAGTAGATGGCAAAAGGTAAGAAAATCATGGACTTCTGACTTAATGTCAAGAAAAACTAAATGAGAAGGTTGCAGACAGCTGATTAAAACTGATGAATGAAGCTATGTCTGATATCTACACGCATCGCTATTTTGCAGGGTGCAATCAAGAGAGTTGTACTTATTCAGTGATCTATTTAGCAGCATTGCTCCACCCCAGCTACTGCCCATTTGCAGCAGTTCATCCACAGGAAGAATCTATGCAATGCTTTCTGCAAACCACTAACTCAGAGTGCCCAGGGGCAACTGCAGAAAGACAGAACAAGGAAGGCACTGGGATAAGACTTCTTGCTGCATGCCACAGCTTGGCACAGTGGGACGTGCCGGCACGACTGGCTCATCCCCTGGCCAGACATCTGCCACCCATCGATCTGATGTCCTTCAAATGCCCTCTAGTGGCTGTGGCTCTGCCAGGGGGCCTCGTCCCCGTGGTGCAGCCAGAGGAAAAGAGCACTTTGCATGCACATGTAAAGCATAACCTGAAAGCACACCTGTGTAAAATGGCTGGCGCTCACTTGAAGCCCCCAGCTTCCCCATTTCTGGTGCTGCTGCACAAAAGTAGCATCCAATAATGCAGCTCTCTGCTCTTCTAGCAGAAGAACTAGGTTGGGAAGGAACTGGCATTCCAACACTGATGGAGGCTCAGTGGGCTCTCCATGTGTTTATACAAGGTGCAGTGCTGTTTTAAAGACCACTGTCTGAGGGGAAATTTTCTCTTCTGAATCTCTGCTTAAAAGGAGACATAGCACTCCAGGCATCAGGGAAGGCGATGAGGCTCCCTGAGACGACATGGTTGGAATCCAATGAGTGAAGGATTCTAATATAAACACCTGTGGTGTCTGCTACAGACTGAAAAAAGGCTTTGGACAGTGAGGTTTTATTGCTGAAGGTCCTAACCAGTAATTGAGGAATCTTCTGCAAGAGGTACAGCTTGGTGAAGGAATTCAAGACACACTATGAGCTGCATATTTACTTAGGGGAGTCAGATGGAGCAACAACAAACCCCCTTCCCTGTCATCAGGGAGCACAAGGCTGGTTTCTGAGGTCTCTAATATGCCTATGCAGTTTGCACTTTCAGGTGAGGGCTTTGTCTGACCTGCCTCTGAAGGTTTTAAGGAGCATATTGGCTTGGCTTCTGCTGCAGAAGATCATGAGAAGTCAAATTGCTGTGACCGTGAGAATCAACACAATTGATGAGGAAGACAATTGGAAATCCCTCTGATGGTCTCTCTAGATTTCCTTATTTTTTTCCCAATATTTTATCCTCTTCTTATTAAACAGCTGCTACTTTTGCTTTTCAGCTGCTATTTTTGCTTTGCAAACCGGTATTCACTGACTGCTCCAAGGTTGCCCCTTGCTCAGATAATCTTTGGGAGCAACACAACTCCCATTTGGTGTGTCTGTGACTGCAGAGAGCTTTTGTAATGCTGGGTTTGGCATTGCTAACTTCTCACACCTGCTGCAGACCTACTTGAATTATTTCTCAAGTAATTTCAAACTTGTGTGTGAAGCAAGAGAGTTACAGAAATACTGCCTCACTTCCTGGTTCTCTGCAGCCGTATTAAGAGTGTAAGCTATGTGGGGCAGGGATCACCTCCTAGGGCATTTGTTCAGTCTGTGGCACAAGGAGGTCCAGGAGACCTAATATTTTACTGCCCAGAAAAGCAGAGAGGAAAAAAAGGCACTGCATCCTTATGGGAAGACTGCCCAGATCTATGCTGTGCGTGGATGTGCAAATTACAACAGATGATGCACTTAGCAATTATGTTCTTTGCATACACAAGCAGGAACAACAGCTCCCAAACTGCCAATATCTCTCTTGATTCTCACCAAATGGCTGCGTGTCACATGGTCACACAGGAAGGGGGCTCAAAGAAATGAGAGGAAGGAATGACAGAGGAGGAAGCTTCAAATGGAGAGATACATGCCTCTCCAACATGGAAATGAACAGCATCTTTTTTTAAAAATACTGAAATTCACCTGCTCTTTGGGCCTTTTCTTCTTCGAAGTAGTTTGGTTTGAGCATTTTAAACTCGCTCTGAAAGAAGAAAAGTATCTTCAGCTACTCATGCCTGAGAGTACACAACCTGAGCCTGTCTGTGTGGTGGGCTGCTTCTTTAACCAACTAAGTTTTCTGCCCTTCCCTCTCTGTCTCCTGGCTCATCACACAGAAGAAGAACAACCTCACNTTAAAAAAAAAAAAAAAAAAAAACAACCACAAAAAAAAAAAAAAAAAAAACCCAAAACAAGCCAACAAACAAACAAACAAAAAACCCCAAACAAACAAAAAAAAACCCCAAAACCAAATCCAAACCAAATAACCAAACAAAAAAACCTCCAAACCCAACACAAAAACCCCAAAAAAATTCCCAACATGAACAACTTAAATAAAAAGAAACTCTGGTTCCTCTGGCAGACCCCCTTCTGAGAATTCCCATGATTCATTCCATATTCTGAATTACACTTCTCTGCTTACACAAGAACCAGGGCAGACAGTAGGCACTAGGGCAGAAGATATTACCCTTTCCCATGTTGGCTGTACGTTGAACACTTCCTACAAGCTCCTAGAAAGTTTGAGAGAAAGTGTAAGAGCTGTGTGTGGTTCAGGACCTCTGAGGCTGGCTTCTCCTAGCAAAAGGTTACTCCTGCCCTTAGAAAACTTCACACTGACATGCTGATGGAAGGAAGAGTGCAGTTTCTGCAAGTGTTGATAACCAGATAATGTTTTACATCACCTGCCACACAGTCTTCCCTGAATCATGGAGTCTGCTGTCTTTTCTGCTTTTCTGCAAACTTCAGGAGAAAGAAACTCTCGACTTCATCTGCGTGTGAAAATAGGTTGAGACCTCCAAACTCAGACAGCTGGAAGATGACATAATTTGACATGAGTCAGCATGATTGACAGGTCAAAGCATAATGCTGGCTCTTGCAGCTCAAAAGCGCATGGCAAATTGGCGGCACTGCGAAGCTCATCATGCTGTAGTCTGTGTGGCTCATTTCTTGATATTCCCTCTTTGTACAGTACCCAGTACAGTTATTTGATAGTTCAGATTATTCAGACCACATCAGGGCTCAGAAAAGGTGGAAGAAGACAGAAATGGAGGTGGCCTGATCCTCTGACAGGTAGCCAGTGAAACAATGACACCAGATGTGAAGTCACTCAGGGCAAGCTTTTGAAATAACACAGCCTGTTGGGTGGTGCTGAGCTCTGTTTAAAAACTGGGACAGAATTTTTGCAATGGAAACAGCTGGATACTGAGTGCTTTTAAAAATCTGGCTCTTGTTTAGCTGCCTCCATGGGAACTGAGCTTAACTGAAAACCTGGCCCTGACTGGGCATGCTGAGCACTTTAAAATGGGCCCTTCTGGTCTTTAGAAATTTCAGCTGACAGCATTCTGCAAATAGCTGAGATTTCCTTTCTGAAGTACTACTGTGTTCCACGTTTTTTGTTGTTGCTTTCTTTTTCAGCTGACACAAACGTCAGTGCCTGCCAGTCTGTTCCAGGCTCTATAGGCTTGTGTAGTTACAGCCCGCTAATTCCTTTGCTTACATGCCAAAAACCACAAGTAGCTATCTGTCACCTTGCTATTTGTTGCTTTTGAATCCCAGCCTGAATATGTGTGCATCCTTCAGCCTGAGTCCAGAGTAATGCTAAAATTCAAGCCTCATCTACAGGATGAACACTGGCCATCAGAAGCCCCAGCCAAATCTTGGAGCCCTGTTGTACTCACAGTTGTGCAAATAAAGCCTGTATGTTCTCTGCAGAATAAACAGACAATATTGAGATGCAGCAGCAGGAGAACCAGAAGGTATGAAGTGTTGAAGCCACTTAGATAAGGGTGCACAAAGCATGGACAGCCAAGGTGGGAAGAATATTATATCAAATTTCTATCACTGTGTTTCAAAAACACAGCTGGACAAGTGCTTGGTGCATACCACCAACTATCAGGAACCAGTGAAAGGTTATTAATAATTGCCGGTAACAATGAGATGGGGGATTTCAAATATAGACAGAGAAGCATGTCTTAAAATTCTTTTATAGGGCTGCACGCAGTTATTTAGCATGGGTGACTGCCATTTGACAAGTGAGCTGTTTTGATAGCTTGCTGTGAGGATCTTACGGGAACGGGAGAGGTGTCTGGACAGAATATCTCCAACACTCATGTCAGCCACACACTGTTGGGAAGGGGTGATTGGTGCCATGCAGTGCATCAGTGTATCTGGATGTTCTTGCCTGCAGCACGGGGACATGCAGGCATCAGCAGTGCTAGCTACATGATTATGATTTGACTTTAGGGCACAGTATAAAACCTGTGGAAACAAGCTGTTGAGTGTTTTTAGCAGTCTCATTCCAAAGGGCCAAGGCAATGCAGCAGGCAGAAGGCTAAATCTGTCCTCCCATGAAACCCTGTTTTTTGTACAGACAAGGAGTCATTTACTGTTTCTCTGAAGCTGAAGAGTGATGGTAAACAGAGACGCAATGCCAGCTGGAGTGTATGCAGATAATTCTGTTTCCATATAAAAGGTATGAGGCTGGTCTGAACCACTTGACTTTCCGAGTAGAGGACAAATCTCCCTGCTGCTAACTTCCTGTTGGCTTCCTGCATCTGAAAATATCTCCTTCTGGGCAATAAAGTCAAAGCTAAGCGGCAAAAACCAAGAGAGATAGTCCTCCTGCTCTCCCTGCATCTGTGAATTTCTTGCTGCACCACTTGGATCTGTTCAGAAGAGAGCAGCCAGCTTCTGCTCACCCCATACCTAAACAGACTTCATTCCTGTGGTAACACTGTCTTCACATTTGCATGCAAAGTATGATTTGCACTGCACTGTTTAGATTGGCTATTATGTGATAAAATCATTCTGTAAGGGTGGGGGAGTAAGGGAGGGAAATCCTATCTTGTTGTTTGGCTTCTGCTGTCTGAGTCCTGAACAGGTTTCTGAAAAAAAAAAGAGAAAAGAAACAAACAAACAAAAAAAAGAGTTTGTGACAGAAACAGGAGAGAGAGGACCAGCATTGATTGCTGCTAGGGAAAAGAGCCTTTTGTTGGCTAAACTTCATAATGAATTATACACTCTTCTTCTCACATTAAAGACCATACTGCTTTTTGATATTATGCTTATGACCACAAACTTGAGTGCAGAAGATGTCTCTCCTTCTCTTCCCTCTGAGTGATAGCAAGGACAGGCTGCACTCTCCACAGGTGTAGATGGTGTTTGAGTGGCTTTTTGGGGTCTGCACTCTGCCCATTGTCAAGAGTCAAGTCTAATACTTTAAACATGAAGCTCTTTCTGTATGAGACACTAAATTTACTATCTCTTTAATATATCCTTGATATAGTCCTACCGAATGTCTTATTTGTGAGTGAATCCTGACAAAAGCCTGACACAGATTAGAAGCTAGGGTCTAATACTGGGCATTTTCTGATGAAAGTTTTGCTGTGGGTGGTTTGGTTCCAATTTGAAGGAGATTTCCTTCCATTTCTTCAGTATCTCTAGGGGAAGGGGAAGAATGTGCTCCCTGATGTGCATTCTTTCCTGCTGCTGTTTCTGACTGTGCATAGTCTGCTTCTTCACAGTGGCCAGACCAGGGTGTTTAGTTAGTGAATAGTCTGTTATGGGAGATTAAACAGATTTCCCTACAGTGAGAGAACAATAATCTTGTGATCTTTCAGTGGTTGTTTGGTTTGTGGGTTTTTTTTGTCTTAAACTGTTTCACGATATTGGAGTTTCATGTATCCTAAGCACAGACCCATAAAGTACAAAACAGCAATCTGGTTTTGTGCAACTTACTGATACAGCAAGAGGTCCACTTGTGAAGATGAAAATACAGAGATTTACTGCATATATTGTGGAGAAATGTGGCAGTGTGACATGAAACCCAGCATCAAAGTTAGGGGAGGAAATCTCTCGGCCCAAACATCGGCCTCATGCTTCATCTTCATCCCTTCCTCAGGTAGTAGCCATTAGATATTTACACATGGGATCTGAGAGCCCACTATAGATTTTGTTGGGGTAGATGCAAGAATGAGCCTTAGGGACTAAGAGGGAGCAAACCTCCTCCAATGATAGGAAGGCATGGAACAAAGGATGGAAAAATGAATCCTACATCTTGAGGAGATTTACCACTCCTACCCTTAGGGTGGCTGACAATGAAATTTTGCTCGTCCCCCTCACTTTGCTTTTCCACCTACAGTTTTGTGCACATGAAAAAAAAAATGGCCACCTGAAAACCCTCAGAGGCATGTCTCTTTCCACTGATCCATGTTCAGCAGTGCATCTGCATTGCACACATCCACCAATGGACTACATATGGTGCCTTCTGCTCTCAGAGGGCTGTACCTGGGACAAGAGAGGTGGCAGAGCCTGCAAACCACTTCAGCCTACAAGCTGCTGCGGGAGGATGCTGTTGAACACCACATGAGCTGCAACTGACAGTGTGAGAAGAAGACTTGTCCCAAAAAAGCCGCAACTGACAGTGTGAGAAGAAGACTTGTCCCACAAAAGCCTCAGAAGCTATCTGTGTGCTCTCCTCCCTGGGCTGTCCTCACGCACAGACACACTGCTGCTGTTTCATCCAAGATATCAGGCTCCAGTGTCACACAGCTGGGCTCAACTGGACCCGGCACTACCCCAGAGAAAGTGAGAAGGATGGTGCATGGGTGATGGCAGGTCTGCAACTTAACAGCCTCATTTAAAAAATGTTGACAGTTCTTAACTAGCTGCTGAAGTGTCCTCATGAGGGCTGGGTCAATTAGGAATTAATCTTTGTTTGAAACAGGAAAATATTTTCCACCAATACAAAACCTGAACGTAAACTAGTCAATAGGTGGAGAGATTTGTTTTGATGACCTCTCTGTTCCTGTTTGTCCTTCTCAGGGTATAGCTAGTACAGAAGAAAATCATGGATCCAGGAATCAGCCAAGTCACTCCTCTTACAGAAATCAAAATTTCTGTCCCTACAGTGTTAAAAAATGAGAGGAGGAAGTGTGTAACCTTGGGTCTTCATCCCAAATCATGTGGGGATATTAGGAGTTATACTGTAGAATCCCTGGAACTGGAAACACACATGAGCATTCTCTGCAGTAGACCTTACCGACTGATAATCTTTCTTTACCTGAGATGCAATATAATAGCATTAAGATAGTTCTGTTGATAAACAAAATGATAACAAATATGTCCATGCACTGAATTAACAGGGAAAACGAGGTTTGTGCATGTACAGTAAAGTAGACATATGTTGCAATTTATCTCTCTACACTGTTGCTGCCCAGAGAAATGTACTTATATTTAATCTAGCTCTGGTGCACATGACAGGCATTCTGCAGCTGTCAGTGGTGTTATGTACTGTAAATTCCAAACATCCATTGTCAAACTGTGCTCATTATAAGAAGTAAAATATGGTACCTGAATCTTAACTGAAGTATTAATAATAAAAATGGATTACATGCATTCTGTTTGCTGAACAATTATTCCAGGGAAGAGATTGACTTCAGATTTCCCCTCACTGACTCAGTGGCAGAACAGGTATTTGCATGCAGTATCTCTGACCTGACGAAAATGTCAGAAACTTTATAAGCTTTATAAGGAGAAATAAAAGGTTCTTTGGTTGTTTTGCTTTAGCTATATTTAAGTAAAACTATTTTCTGTGTTATTTATTAGAAAAAGAAGAATCTCAGAAAAATTTAATTTAATTTATTGAACCAGAAGGCTGTATAACCATAAATTTCCCTACACTTGAACACAATCCATTTTTCAAATGTGTATCATTGAGGCTTTGTTGATAGGGCTGTTAATGAAAATCCTGACTCTGTGTAATGGACACACATTTAGATGATGCAGTAGTGTTTAAATTTATGGCAAGCTTCAGGTGCAGGCTGCTTGAGCTGCTTAGCTTTTATATGTGCAGAAAATGTATGAAACATTTCACTTTTCCCTGTGTGGACTTCTAGGCCTCTATCTACATCTCAGCCATCGGCACTGTGTACTAGACAAGTTCTGTGTACATCCCAGTGCTGGCAGCCTGATTTCATAAAATCATAGAAAGATTTGGGTTGGCAGATCCAAAGACAGATTAAAGATCATCTAGTTCCTATCCCCCTGCCATGGGCAGGGACACCTTCCACCAGATCAGCTTTCTCAGTGCCCCATCCAACTCTGCCTTGAACATTTCCAGGGATGGGGCATCTGCAACCTCTCTGGGCAACTTGTTCCAGTGCCTCACTACCCTCACAGTAAGAAATTTCTTCCTAATAATCTAATCTACATCTACCCTCTTTCATCTTAAAGCCTTTGTCCTCCCACTACATGCGTTTGTAAAAAAGTTTTTTTTACAAACAGCTTTTTTACACACCCTCTTCTTCAGCCTCTCCTTTGAAGAGCCCTCTTGTCTAGGCAAAAGTATTGAAACAGTGTGTTCTATGGAGGAATAATGCTGAATCAGGACAAAGAGCATCCTAACTGTACAGTTTCAAGAGGAGAGTACCTTGAAGCCTTGAAATTTACCTTGGTAAAGTTTCAAAAGCTAGAAATATAAACCCCAAAAACTGCCATAACAACAGCTGATTTCGAGGATTCCCTATTGCTCCCCATGAGATCTAAATTCTATTGAATTCAATAGTGACATTTCTTGTTCCAGAAGGTGTTTCGGACTTTTTGTAAACTTAACTCCAAATGTGGTTCAAATCAGGATCATTTTACCCAGGGTCACGTAAAACGTGAGGACTTTCCTTCTGCTCCTTGAAAAGGACTGTTCACATCTGAAAGAGAAAAACCATTGAAAGCAGGAGGGAAAAGCACATTTCCAGTGTTCACTGCCTCCCAAACAAGCGAGATGGAGCTGGCAGAGGATGTTGGGACAGTTCATCTCATGGCCAGTGCCTCACATGCTGTCTGCAAGCAGGCTCATGTATCCATGGCAATGGGCAGCTCAGCTTCTAACTTTCCAACATGCAGAAAAGGAAATTACATTATTTCATTCTTGATGTAATGGCTGTCTGGTCAGACATTCACAGCTAATAAACAATAAGCTTTAGGTCAGGTATTTCCTGGCAGCTAATGGCCACCTGAGCTAAAAGCTGTCAGTTCCCGCAGTAATTCATTAAATGATAGAAAATGGACTTTACATCAGTCATCATGGCATCAATACAAAAGTTTTGTTTCAAGTGTAATCAGCTTTACTACACAAATGCCACTTCTAAATGAAAACGGGAGTTGCCTGGTAAGTAGGGAAACACAGTGTATGCAGCCAAACTGGTACTTGCAGAGAAAAGACCCAACTTGTGAACGGCCAAACACCAATGAAAGGAAGAAATAGCATTATCTTTCTAGACAGAATGCACTACTTCCTTTACAACTCACGCTTTTTATGAGGAGCCAGGGGAAGAGGGAAGCACAGGACCCCACTTCAACACTTAACACATTAATTCCACTTCTACGAAATTAAGTATCATTCTTATCAGGATGTGAGAAGCCATAAAAAAGCAAAAGCCTTCCCTACAGGCAGTCTATGATGTTTGTAAGAGCACCTGTATGAAGTTCTAGTCAGAAGACATTAAAATGACAAGACTCACGTAAGTATTCACAGTTGCCTGAACCACGTTTCTGGATGTACCATTTGTAGTGATAACATGTCGTAAGAGCCCCAAGCTTGGTACACATCAAAAGGAATCTATTTTCAAGTTTTAGTTTGTGCCTAATCTTTGCCCTCCCATGTAGGTTGGAAAAAAAAGAGGGATGATGATGGGAGAAAGAAAGGAGCAGATTAATGAGGTAGCCACATTGGCTAATGGAAAACAGCAGGTAATTTGAGAAGAATTACGTCACACAGGGCAAATTAAAATATTGAACTTGCAAATAGAAGCCAATAAAATGACAGTGATGAAAGAATTAGGAAAAAAATAAATTAAAAAACAGAGGTAGACGGAAGTAAAATATTGCTTTCATCACCTAGTGCAAAATGTGTATATTAATGTTTCAATAAGGGACAAAGGGTGAAAGAATTACATCAGACCACAATTTTAAATTAATCAGGCATCTCTTGTAGCAAATTTATATACATATATATATGTATATAATGTGTGTGTATGTAACAAATACACAGAAATTCACTCCCACTGCAGAAATTCCTGTCAGATTTACCCACTTCTGCAGAATTGCTTCAAAGTCTGTCTTGTCCTTACTAACAGTGTCTCTAATGCTCTGTTTCTGAGGTGAAAATGGAAAGGTGAACAGTATGTGAATCATAACGTCTTTCAAAGTCTGCTGACGGCCTGAAGAAACACTAGTAAGGTACAAACTAGCTGAATGCTGACATCTGAAGTTAATAGTCTGCATCTTATTAAAAATAAGTACAATATAAAATTAAATCTAATATCCCATTATTATGAGATTTACTGAATGCATAATTAAACTATTAAAGCATTTCTCTATCTGCCACAGTGCTTTGCAAACTCTAGAAGACTCTTTATGAAGACAGAATAGGTTGAAAGTGGAACACACTTGAGACCTGCTGCTTACCAGACAAAGGCTGGCAATTTTTGTCATCGTGCAATGTAGTGCCTTAGTGTAGATACACCCACTGAAAACTGTGACCTTGAGAAGATATGGTCACAAATATCTGCAAACTCATGCTCCTTGTGTCCTTTAGGGTGATGAACCAGGTATTTTTGCAGGGAGACTTTAAAATACAGAGAAAACTTAGATTTGACGTCTGGTTTTGTTTCCTTCACAAAAAAAGGGATTTAAAAGGCCGTCTAATGGAGGTTCATGTCATCCCATTGACAAAGAAAATGATTGAAGCAAATTACACCAGTTATTATGAAAGTATGAGGTGAAGAAATGCCAATGTTGTGTAATAGACTTATTACAAGTTATGAAAAGGGGAAGTTTTGACTGAAAAAGGAACTATGGAAGAAACATAAAATGTCAGCTTTCTGAAACTCTAAAGACCTATTTATTTTTGAGCACAGATTAGGATTAATGTTTTATAAATGAGAGAAGGAATACAGAGTTTCTCTCCCTAATTTTTGTTCAGGGTAAGCTACTGAAAAATAAATTAGGCATTGATTTTAAAGCAAAATAGTGCTCCAGACAAACTCCAGACAAACTCCAGACAAACTGGTAAGGTTTGTACCTTTTCCTTAAGGTAAGCACTTTCCGAAGTGCTTAATGGTAAGTGGGCTTTATGCACCTCTGAACGAAACAAAGCTCAGGCCATGGAAAAGATCTTCTCATGAACATCCTACAAATGAACTTATCCAAGGAGAAAAAATGAGTGCATCGGCAAAATAGTAGTTCTTGCAGTTGAGACATTTGGTTTTATTCCACTTGAAGACAGAGGTGATTGGGCCATCTGTGCTGTACAAATAAAAATCAATCCTAAAGTGCATGAATCCTCCAGCACCTTTAAAAAAGAACATTTTTTAAATTTTTTGGAGACCAAAGCTGGCCTCAAGCTGTATTACCTAATGAGCATCACGGGCTATGTAATAGGCAAAACTGTGAATGAGTCTGAAATCCTTCAAGTCACTGCACACTGTTTCTAGTAGCAAGAACATCCTCCTTCTCTCATATCACTGATAGCATCAATTGCACAAAGAAAAGTAAGTAACAAATAATTTTGAGCAGCAGGTAATGACAGTATTGGCCTTTATTCTCTCTTGTGCCAAAACCCCTTTCACACCAGCTTGGGAGAGTAGAGAGTCCTAAAAGCAGCACTTTACCAGGTGTTGAGCAACTTTAATAAACCTGAAAATCAAACTTATTACTTGAGAGAGGGTATGATAAAATGTCTGGATGCCAATAACCCTCACACAGGTGCCCCACTCACTGGGAGACAGAAGAGACTCATCAAAGTAACTAGGAAGGGAAATTATTCTATTAAATGCAGAAATCAGGGAAAACTGCTTCCAAGAAAGATGGCACTGTGTAGTTGGAAGGAAGGAGAGCCTCTCTCCCACTCTGCAGTTGCTTTTGCAGACAGTAATAAGTTGGAAAAGGAAAAGAAAAAAAAAAAGAATAAAGGCAAGAGGATATCTTTCTAAAGCTTGAGCACTGGTCATCTGAAGGATCTACTAACTCTGCAAGATAGTGCATGGGGCAGCCAAGTGCCGCTAAAGATGCCTGGAGAGGCAGGAGAGGAGAAGATAAAAGAGAAACAGAGAAGACAAAAGCTTACAAAATATTATTAGAGTAAAGCTAGAGGGGAGAAAGAATCAAAAATAAAAGGGAGAAAATGAACATAAAAAAAGCCAAAACCAAAACCAAATAACCCTACAGACTTTAGCCAGATGTCTCTAATAGGAGTTTGGGCTGCAATGCAGTAAAAATCTGAGCATAGGAGAAAACAAAAACAAGACATATGGGGATACTTTCTCTTTCAATTCGTCCTCGTTCGTTACATGTCCTGATTTTACTTCTAAAACTCTCTGGCTAAGAAAAAGCCTTAAAATTTTCTTGCTGTTACTACTTACTTTCTCATCTCTCATTCCCATTATTGGAGTGTTTTCACTTCAACTATTGATGTTTTCTCTATCATCAAGCAGCTGCATTGAGTGCATCACCTGGGCACAGTGGGATTTGGGGCCTGGCACTGGTGAGAAAAGGATGGTAGTGACACCCAAAATCTACAGTGATCTCAGAGGAATATTTCCCATAAGAAAGGCACATGGGCATCATGCACTTCTTGCACTGAAACATTTTGGTTATGCCTTATGCCCAGAGCACGGGGACAGTAATCTCGGGTAACTTCAGGAATGCTTTACTAACCTGGTGCAAGATGGCTTCCCTGAAGCTCTGCTGTTCCCTGCAGCCTCCACTGAACGAAGACTGGCTCTAGTGATGCTCCAACACCCTGCTCCACTGCTTTGCTCTACCTACAGAGGTGAAGGTCAGTTCAGTCTTCCAGGCTGAGTGTTCCAAGCCTCTGTCTGGGAAACCATCCATCTCCGACCTTGGAAAGTGTGCAGCACTCTTCTCTGCAGGTTTCCGAGCTGTGGGGGTGGCCCAAGGCCATGGTTTTTACTCCGTGAGTGATATTCCTCACCCTTGCAAAGGACAAGCATCTAATGGACCATCTGCCTATGGCCTTCTCAGGGTCTACCATGTTCCCTGAAAACCATACCTCCCATTATGTTTTAGCTCCTTTTCCCTTTAGATTCAGTATAGCACTCAAGTGTGTGATGTCAAAATCTTGACGCAATAGGAAGAGATAGAAAAGGCTGCAAGCTAAAGGGGAATTCTACATATTTCTGAAATGGTAGTAGCTATTGTTTCGCATAATGCCTACCCAACCCCAAACTGATGCAGCAGATGGAGGAAGGGAAAACAGGTTACATGCCTGCAGTCTAAGTATACTGACAGGCTTTGCTCTGCCAACTACCTAAATGACTTGCCATGCCTCTGTTAGAGTGGTTTCTAAGAGGATGTGAAACTGCAGTTTAGATTGTAATTTTCATGTCAGAAGAGTGTGCTGAAGCACAAGTTTACCTGGAGGTACCAGCCCTTGGGTTATAAAATAATTATTTTGTAAAATGCAAAATATTTTTTTTTTTGATATAGAAAACAAAGAGTAAGCCTTGATCAGAATTTCCTAGTAAGAAGCACCTTGAAAAATCACATTATTTGTATAATCATGTTATTTGCCACTCTATGACTTTAAAACAAAGAAAATTAAAATAAAAATTTCTCTGCTTTATTTGCTTCCAAATTAATTTTGCCATTTGCTATTTTATGACTTCACATTCTCAGCATGTGAGACTGAGGTATCCTAATTTTGCTGATGCATACTTAAGATCAGGTCTAGGAACTTAGGAAAATAGGTGTTCAGTTCCCCCAAACACGTGCCTCTTAAGGACAGTCCTGGGAGCGCTGACCCTGAACAGTCAGAAGTCAATCCTGCTTTCGGTTCTACTAGGAATCCTGGGCTGGATTTGAAGAAATAACACTTCTGAAATCTGCAGAGTTTACTATCAAAGCCAGATTTTTCTGTGAAGTATGCCTGATCCGTGGGTCTGTATCAGTTTCACTACAGGCTGCACATAAAAAATAATTTCTACAATATTTCCTATTACAAATCAATAATTACTTCAGCAAACTTTTAAATTTCAAGTATAGATATAAGATTAGTGAGGGACAAAACTGTGTGAAACAAGCTGAGATTCAGAGTTTACAGTATACTGGCCTAATATACACTAAAATACTAATACACTGTTGGTTTATACCTGACAGAGTTAGTAGCTAAGCATATACAACAAACCCAATTTAAAGCTGTGAAGCTCTAATTAGCCAAGAGCCAAGCTGTTTTAAAATAGTCTTGCTAAATATTTTCTAAAAAGCACCCCACCCATTTCAAATCTAGACAAGTCTCTGTATGGCTAACTTAGGCAAGAAGAAAATGGTCTTTTCCCACCTTGAATTTCTGCTTCCTGGGAATCCCAGGTCCTTTCCAGTGTCCTGTACCATAATCAAACCTACCCTTTTCCATCCACAGGCTGTGCCCTCTATCCTTGCTGACCACCACAATGCACTGACAGGTAGGGGTGCCCCATCCCCATCCAAATGGTGGTAGTGCAGGCACAGGGATGCAGCTACAGGACCAGGGCCTTAGCTCCAACATCTGCTGTCACACCTGCTTGTTATGACCCAGAAAAGGACTTGCAAACTCCATGATGAACATGGTAAGGCTCCTTGTCTGAGTTGTTGAGATTTTTCTTCTTCTCATGGTGAAAGGAGGTTAATAGGTAAAAGGGATTGTCATCCCATCCCAAAACATGCACATTAGCAGGTTCATACAGGATCTGTGTGATGGAGCAAGGAGATGAATGTTGCTTCAACTTCTCCCAGTAAGTTTCAGTTGTTCTGGTGCATTTTGAATGTAGCAAAAACACTTGTACCTCTTTCACCTGCACCTAAATCTGCTGTTCATTTAAATTACACAGTCTTGTGTGATTATTCGAACAATTACAAAGAAGTTTGTGCTTGCCTAGAGTCTAAATCACCCCCTAGCACTAAAATGGGGGTTTGGTAGGTACCACTGCCTACTTCACTACTGTATGCCCACAGCAACCTCCCCATAGCAGCATGATTTAAGGACTCGGTGCCTTCCTGCCTGCATGCCTACAACCACCATTTCCTCCTCCGTTTCTAGGTCTCTGTTGCCAATCCACATTACCTGACAGCAAAGATGACCAATTGTCACCATGGGACAAGGGGCTCAGGCATTTCATCAAGGGTGGCAATACACTATGGCCTCCCCCCTGTCTGTGCTATTTCCCTCTCATTACTGTTGCCTTCATTGATCCTTTCCATGTCTGCCCTTTCATCTGCACTATTGTCAGCCTTCATTGACATGGTACCAGCCACATCCCTCGTGAATCCAGTGCACCAGATGACTAGCCTTTCCTCTCAAGATGTCCTTGTCAGGGATTTAAAATTCAAATTAAATATACCTTCACCAGTTTTCCCACCTATGGGGGAATGCTATCAAGCGCTGTGGCACCAGCCAGGGAGTAGGTAGACAATTATAGGGAAAAAACTCATCCTAATTCTGATCCCTTGAAAACACTGCTCCTGTTTTCACCGTATGTCACATTTAGTTCCTTTTTGTATGTTTCAAAGATGTCCCCCTAAACTAAAAAGAAAATAAACCCTCTGGGATTAAACCATCCTGCTTTTGCAATCCTTTGGCTGCTGTACTGCCACTGCAAATCAGTAGGTCACACTTCTTTATTCCTACACATCAACTCAGCAGCAACAATGGAGCCAAATGAAGCTTTTCTACTCATTTGGTTTCTTTGGTCTAATACCTGCCAAGTGTTTGACCACAGATCTTTGGCTTGTGTCCACAGCCTCCAGGACCCTGAGCTGGCTTGCCTCCAGCTACTAGCTGAGCCTGCAACAGCTTAGCTGGCATGGGCAGCACAGGCAGTGTGCACTTGGTTCACTGAGGCATTAGGCACATTACATTAAGGTTGGATCTCCAGCTCTCTGTAGGTCTTGGGGGGAAAGGGAATCCACTGAGCAACTGGTTTGTTTTTGCAGAAATATGTAACAGCTCTTTTTTCATTCTGTTGCTTTTCCTACATAATGATGATTCCATTTAGGGGTGTCTATAGAAACACTGCCATATTGAAGGTGCTTTTGGAAAACAGGAGATCTAGAAGAGACATTTTGAAAGGCACACCAATCCGCCAAATGTATGAAAATGAACTGTGAAAGAATAAACATTTTAAAACTGATTTTAAATAGTTTTGAAGTCAGCGGAGCATGCTGCAAAAATCAGCCCTCTAGTTTTATAAGTGTGCAGTTGTCCATCACCCCCACTCTGGTTTGCACAGAGAGTGGATCAGTCTTTCCTTGAATGAAGCCAAATTTGAAATTGCACACCAAGACTGCACCTAAGGCATTTCTGCCCCAAATCAGTCCAGGAGATCAGAGCAGAGAAAGTCCAAAGCAAAAACTCCACCATCCTGAAATGTGCATATTGTGTATGTGGGTCCTTGGCACCAGCTGTTTCATTTTGTAGAACCTCTCTCGGAGCAGTAGAAGCAGTCCACACCATCTTACAATGCAAACATAGTTTATTGCAACCTATTCCATTATTTTGGAAGTTGAGAGTATAAACTGAGCAGTGCAAGAGCAACCTTTAGCATCTGCTATCCATGTGGAAAAATACAGATAGCTCCTCATCCGATATTACTACTACCATTTACTAGAAAAGCATCTAGAGGCCCTTGATAGGGATTAGGCCACTATTATAGGGACTGCTTGGACTTAATAAAGTAGCCCCTACCTCAAATAATGAAGAGAAAATATGTACTGAGGTACAGCCTATTTGTAAAAGGAGCAAGACAGAGATTACTGCTGTGGTTATACACTTCTACAGACTAGGCATAAATGGGGTCACAAGTGAAAAATTCCTTTGGTCTCGTTCTCACCCAGATTCATTGTTTACCACTAAATTGCAAATAATCTGGCAGAGTTAGCTGATCTCAGCTGAAGCCAGCCCCGAGAATGCAAAAATGCTGGAGGTCAGGAGCCTGGTGGGATGGAAAACTGGGCAGGGAAACCTCCTCCAACGTCCCTCTGCCAGCTGCTGTTTCTGAAAGCCTCTGCCAGGAGACCTATGCCTTTCTAAGCTCTAAATCCACCCCTGACAGCTACGGAATGTCTTTGATTTGTATGAATAAATTTCAAAATGTCCTGTGATTACAGCTTCATAATATTCCGGAAGCAGATGGCAGGCACAGATGACACTGACAGTAGTTGTAAGTGCAAATAGGAGGTGGCAGAGAGGAGTGAGGAGAGACAGTTAGTTTAGGAAAACCATGAAAGAAAAAGAGCTATTACTTTGAACATGCAACCAAATAACGAAAGCAGGTAGAGAGGATTCAATTGCCACTAGGAGAGAAATACAGGGTTCTGCTTCTTGAACTAGCACAGTGTGTGCTTAAATGTCTTACTAAACAGAGAAGAGAGGGACAGAGAGAGAGAAAGGCATCAATATATTCAACTGCCCTTGACCATTAGGACTGAAACTCTGCTCTCCTAGGAAATAAACAGCAGTATACATATTGGAAACTAACACTCAGCACCTGGATGAATACACACAATAAATCCCAGCTCCTTCCTTACTTCTGGACCAGGTGATAAAGCTCAGTAGTCTGAGAAAAAGCTCTTTTCTAAATCATCTCAGGAAGCAAAGTATTTATCTGCCAATCCCACCAAAGTTTTAAAAGCATTATACGCTCACTGCAAACCTTGAGGTTTTGTTTACTTTTATTAAGATGCAAGTGGGAATGTGAAACCATCCATGGTACTAAATGAAGTTCTTACAATGTCTCTTCAGAATACTTTCACCCTCACTCCAGGCAGCAAGAAGAGATTATTTCCTTCCTTCTACAATATAAAGAATTAAGCAATAGAGAGGAAATCTCCTGCAAGATATTCAGTGCATCTTTTTCCTCTTCTTACCACCTCCCCTACACAGATTTTTTTTAAACATAGTGTACATCAAAGTAAAAACTGACATGCGGTTCCCTGAAGCTCTCCTACAGTTTTTTGATTTTGGAAATTTCATTTTCTACCTTATGATGATATGAGTGAGGATAAAATGCTTGGTTTGGGGTTCATCTTAGACAGAGATGTAATAAACAGTGTAACTTTCCACTGCAATGGAACCAATTCTCTTGTAGATGGGCAGGAAGGGACTGTGTGGATTAAATTATATCTGAGCACTTGAATACGGATAAAGATGCTATATGGTGAGTATATGGAAGACTGGAAAGGTGGAGAAAGAGAAGAAAAGAGGGATTGGTGGCATAGCCAGTGAAGTACTCACTCTTGCTCTAAATGCAGTCCACCCTGGTTTCTCAGTCCCACTGAACTGCAGCTGTCCATTTGTGCACACACACACACACACACAATCGCAATTATTAATAAATAATTCATCATATTTTGCAGTTTTTCATCAGCTAATTACCAAGTATGAGTCAGCATGAAGACTGAATTACATCTGCCTTGTACCAAAAAGTTTGTTCTTCCAGGTGCACAAACCAAGACAGAGATCATTTTAACCATGCCATGCTGTGCTGGATTACTTGTTTGCCTTTTTTCTTTGTGGGATGCTGTTGTTCGAAAGGGACACCACTGAGGCTGATAAATTCACCTTATTTCCAGCTGCTAAGTAGGAAAAAATACCTTTGTGTTGCCCTGATTTTTCTTTCATGAAGTTTGTAAAACTCCAAAGTGCATCCATACCTAAAAAGAAGAAGGCCATCTGCTCAACACCTCTGTCTTAGACATGCTTGCACACCAATTCCTGAAAGAAAGATCCGCTCAAGTTTGTCTATCAACAACACCCAGTGCTTTGTCTTTCTTTTAAAAACATCTTTTTAATTACTTTGGTGTCTTGACATGCAGGTCTACCCTCAGTGGCCTTCCTCTGCCTCATCAGAGTGGGAAGGAATTAATCCCAGAGATGCTGTGGCAGAGCCTGGTGGAGAGCACAGTGAGGTCTGGGAAGTGGCTGTGACCAGGACACTCCTCTCCTGGTGTGGGCTGCAGCTGGGATCAGGACACTTCTTTCCTGCGCAGAGCCACTCATCATCCTCCGTCATGCTCTTTGCTTGCTCTGGCTCGCCCATTAGCCCAGTTAGATAACAGAAACGTCACTAGGCCACTGACAGTGCAGGCAGCAGACGTCTGGAGTATGGTTCCTTTATACCCCAAATGTGCTGAAGATCAGAGCAGATCAATCCCTGAGAGCAGTGAGCAAACTTAAGGGCAGGGCAAACTTAAGGCTAGACAGGATGGTATCATGGAAAAGTAAGCTTGGTAAGATTCTTTCAAGGTCATATGCAGTAGGATTAATGACAGGCTCATTCTTAGTACCAGGATCTGGCATTGTTGCCGAGCTCTGAAGTATGCATTCAGCTAGATTCACTGCCATAAGGTCTGATGGGCATCTGTGTAGGCATTATCTAGGTAACATGGGGACAATTATGGGTTAGCTTCCCACCTTGTCCATTTTACATTACCCATGAACTTTTGAGAATTTAGTGACACTACCTGAGCATCTTTGTAGTAGATATGTGGCACTTGCGTGGTGTAGGCTTGTTGGTCTGCACGACTGGATCCCTTCAATGCGCTGTTTAGCTTGGCTGACAGCCACTCCAACCTGTGCTTTGGCACTGTGGGTGACTCATCTTGGCATTCTGCCTGTACCTTTGAAGGATTTAGGTTATGGTGGATTGATTTTATTTCTGCAGTTTATACCCAGGCATTGACCTTTGACTGTTGGCAGATTGATCCCTTCCCAACAGTTTTGTTCATCCAGCATTTAGACTTAGAGCATGACAGTAAAGGTTGAAAGACTTCCCTTCCAGCTATGCCTACAAATAAATAGCAATATCGTAAGAAGGCAAGACCACACTGAAAAAACTTGAATCAATCCCAAATGCAGCCAAGTCTTTCACATAGCAAAACCTACTTCCATCAGAGAAGACGACAGCCTTACCTGATGAAAAAGCTCTTTGTTTCACCTCCACCAGCTTCCCTAGCATACCCAGTCACATCTTGACAGTGGTGGGAAGAAAGAGATAAAGCCCATTTCAAAATGGCTGTATTTGTATGATTTTAGCAGGTACAGAGCAAGCAAATTTAACGAAGTGTCACATGTGGCCCTGCTGTAATGTTGGGAAAACTCTGTCCAGACTGTCAGAGCTAAGGGTTTATTTGAATGTGAATCGTCGCCTTTATCAACTCTCCCGGGTATTGTAGTATCACCTTGCAAAAACTGGCAATGCCACCTATGCTGATTATTCCAGGATATTGGCACTGGGCTGTCTACTTGAACGGTAGAAACACAGAAAAACTGAAACACAGAGAAAAGGTGATTGTTTCTGGGTGATCTAAGAGCTGTTCAACACATTTTAGAGAAAGCATTGAGTGCACTGAACCTTTGCCACACAGAGGCTTCTGAAATAGTTCAGTTCAATTTGTCTTGGAAATAGAAGGTTATAATTTTACTTCAAAATAATTGGACTGCAACTGCTGGTGATTCAGCAGCTGTTTTACACCCAGCTCAGTTGTCTTTGACACAGCTGTGCTGTCCATGGGTAAGGAATGGGACGGTTAGTTACAGGAGGTCATCTTATTAGTCCTCCCATCAATAAATTCTACTGACACAAGTTGTCCTTAGCCTACACACGTTTAGATTTTCAACAGCCTTATTTCAGTTAGGAGTATGATTTTCCTAGAGTACAAATATTATGTAAATGTCTTTCCATAGCATATAGCCTGATAGCTAATTGGGTTGAAGCAGCTTAATAAAGTTTTAAGTATAAGTGCTGCCTTTTTGTGGCCTAACACAGCCTTATTGAACAGAAGAACTCTCCAAGCACAAACATGGCCAGCGGCCAGGCAGTCCTGAGGAGTGGTGTCAGCCTAACACTTAAGGGAATCCAGACTTCAATCTAGTTATTGTTTTTAAAATGTCTATCTCCATTTCCTGTTACACTGACTTCTGCATCTCTTTAAAGGTGTGGAAAGACTTTCAAGAGTTTATAATTCAGCAAACCAACATAAATGTTGTAATGTCCTCAGCTGCCTCCTTTGCTTTCAATGACAACTTCATTTGTGACCTCTAAAGCTCTTTCTTCGCTTTTCAGAATTGCATTTGTGCTCTTTCCCTAAGATTTTATTTGCAGCCTGTTATGAGTAAATGTGGGGAGAAGAAGAGAAATAAACTGTAGAAGTTAGTCCTCTGGCTTTTTCATCCTGCCTCAATGTGTGTCTCCTCTACCTAATCGCAGAAGCCTGGATTTCTTATGGTTTATTTCAGGTATGTATGCTGGCATTCTATTCGTACATAAATCAACTTCACTGATGTAGCATTAGAACTTATGTATTTGGTTTATTAGGAGAGTTTAGTTCAAAAACTTCTATGCTCCAAAAGCAGTAAAACTTCAATATTAAAACCCCACAGTATGCTGCCTAGCTGAAAGGCAAAAATCTCATGCTGGTTAGTCTAATTGTCCACAAATAATCCACAGATCCCCTTTACTATGACATACTATTAGAGTTATGATGGGAATTGTCTAAAAAGCCTTTTCCTCTCCATTTTCTCTCTTTGCCACAGCAGAACAGCAGTACCACTATCTTTTTTTTTTCCTGTATGCCCTACACATTGGATAAGGCAACAGTAGACTAAGAGAAAGGAAATAATGACTAGTAATTTTGTGTCTCATTCATTAGAAGACTACTGCATTGAAAGTAGAATGGAAACTCTTATTTGAAATTTTATCTTTGTCAGGAATAAATTAATAAACAAGACAACTTTTGAATGAGAAGACAATGGCAGGTAGTTCATCATAGGCATATTTTGCTGTCTATCAAAACTGCATCCAGAGTCTTTATTCAAAATTATAAAGTCTTAGGGTTCCATCTAAGATATCAAATAATGTTTCTGCTTGTCAGTAAGATGAATCATACAATGTGTCCTTCCTACTCTCAAGCACATTACATGCTCCCATATGCATATAAGCACACACCCCTGTGTGCTTTGGACTGCTTGGTTTAAATTAATGTCTTAATTTTCCAATTCTTAACAGAATGCCATCTTAGTCTATTTTAACATGTTTTCTGGTGGCACCATGTATCACATAATTTTATGATGGAAGGAGTTCTTACGCATAATAATGGGCTTGTGGGGTTTTCAGCTGCCCTTCCGATGTAGTGCTCCTGTGTCTAATACCCAGAATTTATTCACAAGGTTTTACATCAAGGTAAGAAAACCACAAAGATCTGGTCTAAGCTGAGTGGAGTTAAGCTCACCCATTTTTGCCAATTCCTAGACAGACCAAACCTTAGCTTTGAACTAAATCACTTGAATGGCATAAGTATGTTCTGAAAACAGGGTGATAAAATGAGTATATTAACATATTCTGAATACAGATATGTGGTTTTTGTGTTCTGTTATTTTGAGCCCCACAAAGCCAAAACTACATTAAAAGCATATTGGATGGAAATTGTGTAAATGCAAATCAATAGCAGAGCCCTGATCTATTTATATAGAAATCCAAGCTAATATTAAAAAAGAGGGGAATCAATCATTAAGGATATTTTGCAGTGTCACTTTCTATCTTGTCAGAAACTCTTGCTGGAGTCACTGCTAGCAAATCTCTTAAAACACACTCGCTATACCCAGGAAGCCATGCCAACAAATTAACAGCCCTGAAGCACGGTCCTTTCAGGAAGTCTCTTTGCACTGGGCAGCTGCCCACAATTAACAACATGGACCATGGGAAAATAGAGAATGCTCTCAGCTTCTTCATTTGAAAGTGAGCTGTACTCTGGAAAAACAAAAAAAGGAACAGTTCACTTCAGATGTCTGTCTGTGAAGAGAAATTTAGTGTCAGCATCTCGAAAATGTCTGATTGAAGCCATGCTGAAATTGGTCCTGAAGAAAAAGTGACAGTAATTTAAAAAAAAAAAGGGCCAGGGATGTAATTTTCTTGTTCCTTTCATGATAGGAACTTCCATACCTTTTTTATTTCAAATTCAGAAGAAATCGTATCTTGGGCTGCAGGTTATTCCCTCTGCCACACTCCTCCTAAAATGGCATAGACTCTCAGGGACACTCTACACAAACATCCTTTTCAGAAGTTTTCAAAACACTTTCACTATTTTGGGTCCCTTCCAACTCACCATATCCTATAATTCTGTGATTAACACCTAGGCAAAGTGTCTTCATTCACACATGGTTCCTGCAATAAGTAAATAATCACAAATGGGTTCAGTGCCAAAGTGTTCTTTATGAATTAAGTCCTTACCTGTCATTGTGAGTGTGAATGATACTGTTTACAGTGATGGAAGAGAAAGAAGCCCTTACCCCTAATATTTTTGCCATCTGACTCTCATTTGCCTGCAACATTAGCAAAATCTCAATAGCTTGCCCAGGTAGCTCGCATAGGCAAGGGCATTCAGCGTGCTCATTGCTATGCAAAGCATGATGAACAGTGATGGTCATCCCCAGTTTGGCAATTATTTCTCCATTTTGTCATTTCAATATGCCTCTGAGGTTGCACAGAAAGCTCTGTGTCTCAACCATATTTATGAGTATTCTCAGCTGTTTGCAGTTATTGTGTAGCTCTGATTAATACTTCCTTCCCTGTGACACAGAAAAAGCTGCATTCTAATACCATATTTATTTTTTTTCTACTAGATCCCATACTTTTGCATTAAAAAACTCCAACTTATAAATCAAGGAGGTAGTGTTGGAGGTCCATAAAAAGTGAGACAATGAAAATGTCATCACTATACATTTTATTTTCCTGTCCACTCTTCCTGACTCTTCCAAATGTTGTTAAGTTTATTTATGGCTGCATTGTTCATTTGGGATGTCTTATTCTTAAGAGCTACTCTGGCCAGGACCTCCAGCTCCATGGTTTAGGTTGTATTTGGAATGGTTATTTCAGCTTCCCTCTTCATAGGCAAGTCCATCTGTTAGTGTCCGTGGTAAGCTTAGAGCATGCATTGAGTATTGTTAATAATGTTTTTCCCTTGCCTGGCAAAATTATTGTACTTTAGTCACACTGTTTCTACGTACTTTATTTTCTTCAATGACTGCAGTAATCACGCATGGGCAAACTCTGCCCTCCTTCAGGTGCAAAGTCAAAGACAAAATCCCCCTTTATTGCGCAGTGTGAATTCCCTAAATACCCCCACAGAACAGGATATAACATCATGGAAACAGGAAAGATGTTCACCACAGTGTCTCCCTATCACCTGGAGCAATACACAGACTTTGCCTATTATGGTAACAGGTAAACAATACCCTATAAGGTCACAAAGTACAATCTTCACTTCTCACAGGTCCAGCTTTGTCCACAAGCCACAAACCTCTCTCCGCCCATCCCCGGTGACCTGGATACAGTCCCAGGGTCACCTCCGGGCCCAGGAAAGAGGCTGTCTCTCTGGCCTTCTGGGCTTATCTCTCTGTCACCACATAGTGTAACCCAACAAATGACCTATACTATTTTTCCTTTGACCGGAGTAGGTATTAATAGGCTTCACGGAAGATCTTGGCAACAAAGATCACATTGTACAATTGAGATCAATCTACTCCTGTGTGAATGGGACTAGATTGCATGGATCAGCTTGCCCTGCAAAAAGCTGGAGCAGCTATCACCTGGGTCTTTACTTACTTTTATAATAAAACTTGTATAATTTAATTAACAGCCAGTGAATTTTAGTCTCTCCTCAACGGGAAGTTAGGCTAGTTCTACATAGGCCTCCTCCTTTCGAATCAGAACCTGCAATCCATACAAGCATACGTTGTATTGATATAACCTGTATTGATATAACATGGATATAACCCATATAACAGGCTGAATGCTTGGTTTAGCCTGCAAAAAATAATGGCATTTATAACTATGCATTTCAGGAATTTATTTTTTTCTTATTCTATGGTACTCAGCTCAATGACAGCCTATAGGACATAAAATTGCTGTCTGCATGTCCTTTATAGGCTGAATCCAGATCAATTCCAGCAGTTCTGTGATTCCTCCATGATTAACACAAAATCTTTTCAGATGTACGTTATTGTGTAGTTCAGTGTAGTAATTCACCTTCTCTAGCAGGAGTTGCCACGGGTTTGTTACAATTTATCTGAAGGGTATAAAGTGGTAAAGTGTTCTTCATCCAGCAGTTGAGAAGTGTGTTGTGTGCATGTGCGTGTGTGTATGTGTGTGCAATACATGTCTTTTTCTAAGTTTCTGTAACTGCTGTTGATGGAGGGGAGAATGAAGAGAAGAATTGTATCAGACAGAAGGTAGTTCCATCAGGTTGCTCTTCAAGAGGTGGAGAGAGGCATTGCCAGAGCATTCTGAGTGACTCTTCCAAAGCCATCTATTGTGATAGCCTAGACAAATATCACAGCGTACATCTAACATCTGAAATAGTAGGCCAAATAAAATGATGGATAAGTAAGGCCATGGACACAATAGTAGAAAGAAACTGAAATATAATGATGTCAAAGTCAGTCCAGGCTGCAGAAAATTAAGCCAGAATGGAAATAAGAAAGTCAATAATAGATTCCCCAAATGGGTAAAAAAATATTCATACTGACATTTAGCATAAGTGCTTGTTGTTTATGAATGCAGTGCTACCTAAGCTATCATCTTCAGACAATTTATGCTTTCATTTGTTATCTGTACTGTAACTTCTATTTTGGGATACCTCATGAAACAACAAACAACTTATGCACCACTATAACTAAAGTATTCAGCATGCATTTTCCTTCCTCAGTGTGACTATGATAAAGTTAATCCAGTCCTTTCTTAATCAACTGCTGTAAAACTCAAAGCAGAACTACAATACATTCTCAAGCATAAGTCTGCTGATAGAAAATGTGCCATTTCAGAGTTAATTCAGAGTTAACAGAATATGTCACCCGGTGGGGGATGAAAATACATAAGAAACCGTGACAAAGGCACTTGTCACATCGTCAGACTAATGTCTGATCCAGCGCATGACATTCTGAAATGGAAGGAGTACACTGTAACAATGAATCACCCTGTGTAATATGTAATAGAAAGGATACTGTAAGAAAAGATTTATATTATTACAACGCAAAATAAAAAGTATCTTATTATTCATACAGTGACTTCTAATCCTATCAACATTTCACAGTTCATGATGCAATAATGCCTAAGAAGGAAAAAGCAGTGATTAAAACAAAAATCACAAGACAGTGGCCAGGAAACATTCAAATGCAGAGGATGGGAGAGGAATGTGCAGACAGAGAGAATGGGCTTCAGCCACCCTGGAAGGAGATGCACCGGCTGGACAGCAGACAAGAGCAGGCTGGCTTACAGCAAACATCTGTTCCCAGGAAAAATACTGTTGGTCAACCTGAAAAAACCTCAACACCATTTTCTGGAAGACTAAAGCTTTGTACAGCTCTATGTGGACTTACACATGGTATGAACGTGTTCAGCCCTTCCGGATCATGAAAAGGAAACAGATCACCTAAGTTAATTCATGATGCAGGCTCACACTTTTTCCTTCCACTATTGTGGAGGTCAGTCTAATACGGTGTCTTTGCACTGACTTACTAAAGAAGTGCATTTGCTGAGCATGCCTGGGCAAAAAGCACAATGAAGTCTACGCTTAATTCATTGCATGGATGTAATTTAGCTCAAACTGCATGATGCTACATGCTTTTCAGTCACAGCCTTCACTGCCCGAAACCAGTTCTTCTTCAATTACACCTGAAGCAATGATAAGAACAAGTGTATTTCATCTTGTTCTTTCAGTGGTGCTACCCTTGCAAGGAGATGGAAGCACCTTCTTCATGGTGGTGCAATAGTCACAAGCATACAACATTGCTTGGAAGCCCTGAAGAAATCTGATAGACATTGATCCTCTTTCCTAGTGATTCAAATTCCTTCACTAGACTCCCTTATACTCTTACAAAATCAGTGATCAGGCTAACCTTGTCCATAAACATTTACTGAATACCCAAACCCATGGAAAATATTTCTGTTGCAATTATCTACATCCCTTTCATGAATCTTAACAATAAACAAACTAACAAATAAATAAATAGCCTGGAAAGCCATGTTCTCTTCTGTCATGGCATTTACAAGCACAAGGAGAAAAATATCTATTTTTTTAAGATGATACCCACATAGTTATTGCCATCTCAGTTCCTACTGCATCATCAGTTTAGCAGCTTTCTTCAGAGTTATTAGAATCAGCAATAGAATCCTCATCTCAAATGAACACATGCTTTAAGTCTGAGAGTGCTTGGAAATTTAAGCACATACTTACAGTTAAACACATGCTTGTGTCTTGTCACAGTGCCACATTCATCACTTCTGTAAGCAGGTGTGCCTTCATTAGAAGAAAATAGATTTGCTCTCAACAGAGTGGATTTGAAGCTGCTCTTATGAGTTTTTATATCAGCATTTATTTCTAGCTCAAGCTGTTTTATCAAGAGTGACTGGTAAAAGCATATGTCAGCTGAGTGGACAAAAAGTGTAAGCAAGTAATCAGAAAGACGTGATTTTATAGATTTACAGGTCACTGTGACAGAGAAACTAGACCAAAGCTGAAAAGTCCTTGCCAATATCTCCATATTTTATGAACTGGAGTAGATCGAACCTAAGTTTGTCAGTCGAGCTCAGCTGGCACAGGAAGGGATAGAAGGAAATGTATCTTTCAGGCTAGAGGCCAGGGATCATTTTCCATTTTCATAATCAAGACAGAAAACTCTAACTTTACCACATGTTTGGAATGATGTTCAATTCTGAACCTGCGATTAAAAACCAGAACAGGATCTGCTGAACAACATTCAGATCAGTTCTGACTGCTTTTGCATATTCTGATCTTGAATCCAATCAAAAACTCATGCAAGTATCACTTGTTTATGCTAAAATTCATTTACTTGCCATTTAACTATCCCAAAGTTATGTTTAATACTGTCTGATAAGTGTCCAGGTAACCCTAATTCACTCTATGAATCACTGATATTAATAGATCCGTGTTTGTTGCTCCAAAAAGATATTTCCCATGCTCACTATCTGTAGTCTTTGGTAAACTGTTCATATTCTATCTCTTCTCAATAGTATTGACATGTTTGTTTTAATTACATATATATATGCCAGTGTTATCTGCATTCAAATGGCAGCTTGACGGGATATTGGCTAGAGCATGTTAAATCAAGCAGAAAAAGGCTAAGGTGATATCTCAGCTTTCCCAAGTGGAAAATACTCACATTTTAGTATTTTCTGGGATAGTGCACCCAAGGTAAGGTATTAGTGGCTGTGTAACACTAAGGCTAGCAATGACTGAGGAATGCCTATTATACAGTGCTATATAAGGCAGTATTGCAAAGTAGATATCACTGGCTTCCCCGTGAACTGGAAATAAACAGATAAATTACAGCAATTGCTCAGGTTCAGCATTCAAGTTTTCTATTAAGTTATAAAGAAAATATTTTATTTAAAGCCAAGTTAGTTTTTTTCACTGTTACTGATACATGATTCTTCTGTCCAGGAGGTAAAAAATATTGAACGCTTTTAACAATGTGAATGTCTTGGTGCCTTTTCAGATATAAGTCCTTTTTCATACACTTGTGTTATGCATTGAGTGAGAGCTTTGGGCAAGCCCTGCCTTAGGCTCAGATTTTTCACAGCAGCACTACTTAGGTGACCTGCACCTGAATCACTCTGGCCCACAAGTTCTCAAGAATGGCAGATCAGGTCTGTTACAAAATGGGTTATTTATTAAATAGACAGGAGATTAACAGACAAAAGGCCTTAAATAGAGTTAGTTACTACACAGGATAAAACAAAAGAACTACTAGTAGATTACATAAAACAGTGCATGACATAAAGGTACCTTTATTGTAGCTAGCAAAGAAATAGTATAGATTAGGAGTCAATGTAACTTACCACCGAACTGATGGTGGGGTACACAGAGACCTTTTACTCAGCTCTCGACAGAGTAACTTCAGATAGGCATCCCAAATCTTGAGGAGAGATCACCACACATTTCCAGGGAACTGGAATCCAGAAGATTTCTGCTTTGTGAAAGTATGGTGTAGCTCTTATAGTTTGTAAAGTGAAGTGTCTGTCAGTCAGAAATCCAAGCTTATCTTCCTGCAGTCTTGCTTTCGAGGCAAGATATTTATTGTCAGCTGGGAATGTCACCTCCGTGGCGCCGAAATAACTCACTACAAGACAAGCTGTCCTGATTGAGTTATTTCGGCAATTAGCAAATGCATGTGAGGGGGAAGACGCCCTGAGCTATCGCATCAGCTGATAGGTAACAGGCCCTCCTAGGGGGGCCATCCTGCCACAACTTGTTAAAATATGTTGTCATTATGGAGATGCCAGTCACAATTCAATAGACAAGCTTCCAAATGAAACTCTCTTCTGGGTTGAACAGATTGATGGCTACGTGCAAACTGGATCAGGAAGCACCTGTTTAAAAGCAGTTCTATACATACACAAACTAAGCTTTGCCAGTTGTCAAAAAATTATTTTGTCTAAATATTATAGAACTCATCTGTGCCATTCTCCCTCCCAAAAGCCTCAATGCCTCTTTTCTGTTTTGGAGCCTTATTCAACAAACATTTAAGCCATTAGTAACTTCCTGCATGTGAGTGAAAATCAGGTCCTGTGTGAGTTCTGCATGGCAGGTGCCACAGATGATGATTATTTTAGGCAGGATGTGTTGTGGGTTAATGCTGGTAGGCATGTCAGCCCCACACAGCTACTTTATCACTCTGTCACTGTCAGACAAGGAGAGAATAGGAAGAACAAAAGCAATAAAATTCAGGGGTTGAGATAAAAATAGTTTAAAATGGGAAAGAACAAGGAACAAAGAAGAAGGAAAAAGAAGGAAAACAACAATTAAAAAAATAAAATGAAAGTAAGTGATGCAAAGAAGCCACTCACAAGCACACTGATACTGACACCTGCTTAATCTCCAAGCAATACCTATATTCAAAAAAACCCCAAACCCTCTCCACCCATGATATTCTATGGCATGGGATATCCCTTTGGTCAGTGCGGGTCAAGTGTCCTGGTTACATCCTCTCCCAACATCTCATGCTCCCCCAGCCTTCTGCTGAGGCACTGTTGGGAAAAGAGAAAGCCCCAGTGCCATACAAGCCCTGCCACAACATGGTGCCATCACCACTGCTTTAGTCACAAATCCAAAACAGAGCACCATCTGGAAGAAAATTAACTCCATCCCAGCCAGGCCCTGTATAATGTTTATCTTTGCGTCTGTTCTCCCTATATTCAGTCCTTAGCAAGCATAGGACTTGACCCTGCATTCAGTTCACACAGAGCAGAGATGCACTGGCTTCAAGGATAACACACTAGAGCAGCTTCTTATTGGAGGATCAGCTCCTTAGGGTGTGAATATAAATACATTTTCTACTTCCTTAACCAACTTTTTATGGGCATGGAACTTTCCTCTGAGAACTACCTTTTCCTCAGCTAAACCAGGCAAATATTTTGACTATTTGATAGTCAAAATCATGGTTTTGCAGTTTTCCTCGTATTTCCAGCTTTCTCTTAGGAGAAAGGAATGCCAGCCTTCCATGAAACATGAAATCCACAAAGGGCAGTAAAACTTTCAGGCTGGAAAGAACACAATGGTTTGAAACAAGCAAGCAAAGTGCTATTAGCAGTCCTCATCTGTCTTGACAGACACCTTCTCATGGTGGCTGCAGTTTAAAGGCTGTCTCATCAGTCATCACTGTTGACCATAAGAGACAAAGAAGACAAGGCAAGGACTGGAGTGATTTAGAGGCCCTGCCTCATTCCACATGGTGCTCTCCAGAAAATGTGGGGAATTTCTCTGCCTGTTCAATGCTCCCTGCTTCCATGGACTTTAGAGCACACAACTCTGTTCTACAAAAAGCTTCAATTCCATTAGTTCGTGGGTTTTAAACACACACCTAAAGAGTTGTCCTGAAATCCGATATTTATGTGAGTTATGCTAAACTATTGTGGGCACCTAAGCACTACACAGACACTTGCTCACTTCCCCACCCTCAAAGACAGTTTTATGGGGAAAGACACAAAGAAAGAGCAAACTCCAGAAAAATCATGGGTCAAGGTAAGAACATTTTAACAGGCAATGGAAAAGTGGAAGAAGAAATAGGGAAAAAAAATCAGAGCTCACGATACAAGGACAATCACTCACCATCTCCTGTGCTAGACTGATGCCCCACCAGTTCCCAAGCAATAGATAGCTAACCTACCTAACTCCACTCTTCTCTCTCTTTTATTGCTGAACCTTACACTGTAGGGCATGGAAAATCTCTTTGTTCAGTTTGGGTCTTATGCCTAGCTGTGCCCCCATCCTACCTCTCACACACTCCTATCTATTCACTGGGGTAAGAGTGAGCAGTGAAGGCTTTCACACTGCACAAACACTGTTCAGCAGTATCTGAAACGCTGGTCTGTCATCAGCACCACAGGAGCTGTTACGGTGAAAATGACCTTCATCCCAGTCACACCTAGTACAGATGCTTCAGATCAGTAACTGGCAGACAATCCTAACTCTGACCTATCTGGCAAACTCATGAGTCCTTTCAGTCTGGCCTTTGGCAGTCCCCTTGCTTTTCACTGTTACTTTATGTTACATTTTCAAAACAAAGACAAATGCCTCTCTCTCTCAATGTAGTGGCTGCAAGAGAAATTGCTTTTGCAATGAACAGATGTAAATTGCTTGAAATTAATTTTTCTAATATAGCCTGGTCCTGCTTCCCCGGACAGGATTTTGTGTTTGTAATGGAAGCTCTCTATAGGAACTTACGTGTAGTGTAGCCATGTCCAACTTTTACATCTTAATAAAACAGTAAAATTAGACTGGTTTCCTGTCTTTAGTTCACTGAAGATAGCTATGAAAAACAGGTTTAACTTGTACAGTTAAGTTCTATACAAAAGCTTCTAAGTAACTTGTACTTGATGGTAATTATTTCACTGTCACTGAAATAGTAATTTCAGTGAGGGTGACAGTGGGACAAAAGCCTTTGAAGTCGCTGGAGTTGCAGTTGGTCACATCAGGCTTGGTGCAACCTCTAATGTTTACTGGAACTAGTAAAGCCTCAGTAGCTCTGGGCAATGGGATGGCTCAGGGGCTTGGGTTGCTATCTGTCTGCTTGTAAAGTAACGGTTGCCATGGTATCTGAGCACCTCTGGAAAGAGAGCTTGTTCCTGCAGGCCTTCAAACAGCATCCAGCCTAACTGAGCTCTTAAAAGTACTATCATGCCAAGGCTGATCAACAGCATGTATGCACTGGCCCAAAAAGAAAATGAGTTCATTTGAACTTGGGTTCTCTGGAAGCTGTGATTTTGAACTTCCTGAAATTGCAGAAAACCAAGAAGCCTGGTTCCTTGTTTGCTGAGCAAGTTCTGCTGCATAAAAAAAAAAAGTTAGCTGGACTGCCAGCTGTATTTAAGAATGAAAATGACCACAGCTGCTCTCTTTTGGGATAATTCATTGACAGCAGTACACATTCAGGTGCATGCTAAAAACACAGTCATAGCACTGGATCCCTTTGGAGTTGTGCTGTGCCTTACCAAAGAACCTCTGAACAGGCTCAGGCATGACCTGGAAAGCAGTCCTCAGACCTGTCAAGCCAGCTGCAGCCTAGGCATGGATACGTACCTAGAGTACCTTACGATGAAAACTCAGGTGCCTACACCCTTGAATACGTTTATGTACAAACTGGACATACATGAGTCCACCACACAGTGGGGCTACACACAGTGGCTGAACTGCTGAAGAGCAGCTTGTCAGAAAATGTGCTGGAGGCCTGAGTCAACAACAAGTTGACCATGAGCCAGAAGTGTGCCCCTGAGGAAAAAAAGGCCAGTAGTATCCTGGGTTGGTTTAGGAAGAGCACTGCCAGTAAGGGAAGTGATGAGATCCTTTCATTCTGCTCAGCACTGGTGATGCACATGCAGATGCTAGGTCCAGGTCTGGGCCACACTGAACATCCTGGAGTGGGTCCAACGACAGACCACAAACACAATGCAGGGACTGGAGCACCTTTTACAGAAAGAGAGGCTGAGAGAGCTAGAACTGTTCCACCTGAAGAAGAGACGTCTCAGAAAGGTCTTATAAATATGTATAAACACTCAACAGAAGAGAATAAAGAAAACTGAGTCAGACTCTTCCCAGTAATATCCAGTGAAGGAAGAAGAGGCAGTAAGCACAAACCAAACTAAGACATTCCATTTAACCACAAGGAAAAAAAATTACTGAGCGTGTGATCAAACACAAGAACAAGTTTTCCAGAGAGGATGGTAGTCTCTGTCCCTGGAGATATTCAAATCAAACAGACATAGCAGTGAGCAACCTGTTATACCTGACTCTACTACAAATGCCCACCAGCCTCAGAGGCTAAGGTTCTGTTTCCCTCATGGATTCCATGCTTCCACTTAGTTTCTAGGTGCCTAAACTCTTAGCGACTTAACTATTCTGTCCTGACTGCCAGCCGGCAAAACAAGGGCAATACTTGCTCATTTTCCAAAACTTATAGAGAAAGGGAAAATGTAGTTAATATCATATTTACTCAAATCTGTGAGTGAAATTTTCAACAATTTGATTGAATGAAATAGAATTTGGAATGAAATGGATTGAATTTGGAATGAAATGAAAATTATTTGAGTGTTTGCAAAAGTTAAGAAAATACCTGTTCAGCACACAAAACCAGGTGTAGCACAGAGTTATGCTATGTCCCATGACCAGAGAGATGCAGGTAGTCGGATATATTTTCTGAACGGAAGGTTTGCAACAGAAAAAGTTGAACAGTATCTGAAGCAAATTCTCACTTTTCAGTATTACAAGAAAAAGAAGCTCTTGCAAATCTGAGGACTGGGGAAAACATCATCACAGCAGGGGTGAAGAACTTGTAGAGAAGGAAAAATGGCTGAGTTTCATCTAAATTTACCTAACACATTTCAATTAACCAAAACTAATGAACATATTTTCCCTATTGAGAGTAGAGAATTAGTAGTTAGTACATTTAATTTAATTTTCAGTGGACACAGGTTAATCTTTAGAGAAAGTTTAACAAGTCTGGCATCTGTATCACTTCTTCCAAAAACCTTAGACATCTTGTGAAACATCGCTGAGACAAACATCCACATAGATTGTTTTTCTCTGTTGAAGAAACTTTTTTTCTTTTCTATGTTGAGGAAGCATCATTTCAGCATGCTCAATTTTCAGCACTTGTAGACTTGCCAATATTTTACCTTAGAGCTTGTTTATACATGCACCTTCCTCCAGGCACCACCCAATCTGTCATAAACCATGGAAATAAGATGAAAGTCTGCCTATTTTCATCTACTTGGTTTGCTAGCTTAATTTAAATCGCTCTGCAGGAGGGAAACCTTAAACAATTGATGAAATTTGGAACACCTGAGTTTTGGTCAGCTTTGAATCTGCTCCAAGAGCTTCTAAAGAAACTGTGCTTTTAAGCCCAAGTATCTCCCTCATGACTGAAGAAGGCGAAACGAGGCATTTTTTATTTGCCTGCATCTATGAATAGATCACCTATGGAAGCATTATAAACAATGTAACTGGAGCTCCAACATAAGGGCACGGACCTGTTGAAGCAGCTCCAGAGGAAGGCCACAAAGATGATCAGAGGGATGGAACACCGCTCCTATGAGGACATGCTGAGAGAGCTGGACTTTCTCAGCCTGGAGAAGAGAAGGCTCTGGGGAGACTTTAAAGCAGCCTTCTAGGGCATAAGGGAGGTCTACAAGAAAGCTGGAGAGTGACTTCTTAAAACAGCTTCTAGTGACAGGACAAGGGGGAATGGCTTCAAACTGAAAGAGGGTAGATTTAGATAAGATATTTGGAAGAAATTCTTTCCCAGGAGGGTGATGAGGCACAGGAATAGGTTGCCCAGAGAAGCTATAGATGCCCCATCCCTAGAAGTATTCAAGTCCAGGCTGGATGGAGCTCTAAGCAACCTGGTCTAGTGGAAAGTGTCCCTGCCCATGGCAATGAGTCTGGAACTGAAGGATCTTTAAAGTCCATTCTAACACAAACCATTCTTTGACTCCAATATTTATTCTGGTGAGCACTGTTAGTGTAGCCAAGAAAACTCTCCCTGTGGGAAAGATTGTAAGGTTAGGCCCTATATTTCTGTAATTAGTAGTTTGCACTTTTAAAAATGTTGATCTTGATTATCATTATTAAGAAGCTGGCCTTACTTGCTTATTTAGGCATTATTTATTGTTGAGCACATGGTCACGCATTCAACAGCTTTCCCACAAAAAAAGAATGGGCCTTGTTAGACTCAGAACAATATTCCTTCCTTTCTTTTTATTTCCAGATGGTTTTTCATGCTCTGGCCTTCAGGGTTCTGCAGAATTAGGAATACATTTTATAAACACTGCTGCATCTCTGTGCTGTGCTTAAGCAAGCCTTGGTACTGAAGAGCTCAGACACTTACTCTGGGGAACAAGCTGGCAAGACGTACTAGTAGAGTTTTAAACAACATTTAGCAGAGAAAGACGATGCTCTACTGGCTTATCAGTAAGGAACCAGGAACAGCACTTTAGGGAGCAGCAGGGAAATACCTGTAAATCATCCCAAAAGAATTAGAGAGGGCTCTTCCCAGAAGATGAAGAGGTGGATAGCCTGGATGAAGTCCCTCTACACCAATTCACGCAGCACAAGTAACAAGCCAGAGGAGCTGGAAACCATGGTGCAATTAGAAAACTATGATCTAATTGCTATCACAGAAACATGGTGGGATGAGTTACATGACTGGAGCACTGCAGTTGAGGGCCACAAGCTTTTCAGGAGACAGGCTGGGAAAGAGGGGTGGGGGTGCTGTGCTCAGTATTAAGGAAGGGTCAGATTGTGAAGAGCTGCCTCCGGGAAACAGCCATGAACAGACTGAGACCCTGTGGGTGAAAAACAAGGACAGGACTAACAAAAGACACCTGGTGACAGGGGTCTGCTATAGGTTGCCTGATCAGGGGAGCCTGTCAACAAGATCAACAAGATCTGATCTGCTTATTCAGATCCTTCCTGTATCTGTTCTTCAGATACAGGAAGGATCAGGTTCACAAGCTCTCATCCTGATGGAGGACTTCAACCACCTGGTCATCTGCTGGGAAATCAATACAGCAAGCAATCCAGGAGACTTCTGGAGAGCATAGGGGAAAACTTCCTGGTACAGGTATTAGACAAACTAACGAGAGGTGAAACATTATTGGACCTGCTACTCATCAATGTGGTGGATGAGCACATCAAAGGAGTTAAGATCGGAGGAAGCCTCAGCTGTAACAAGGCTGGTTGAATTTGTGATCTCAAGGAGTTTGGGCTTGGCAAGGAGCAAAATCAAGACCCTGAACTTTGCAAGAGAGGAATTCCAGGTGTTGGGAAAAAATGGTGAATGAGGTCCCCAACGTAACTTTCCTTAAGAATAGAGGGGCTGGCCAGAACTCTCTTAGAGCACAAGAGAACTTTATTCCAGTGTGTAGGAAATCATGGAAGGCAGGCTGGAAACTGGCATGGCTGAACAAGTATCTGCTCATCGAACTGTAATGTACAGCCAGTGGAAACAGGGACGGGTAACCTGGGGAGAGTACTGGGGTATAATTTGGATGTGTAGGGATGGCATCAGGAAAGTCAAGGCAAAGCTGGAACAGGACTTGGCAAGAGATATGAATAACAAGAAGGGATTCTATAAGTACAAAGGTCAGAAAGGAAAGGCCAGGTAGAGAGTATCCACCCTGGTAAGTGAGAAGAGTGAACTGGTGGTAACTGGAAGGCTGAGGTACTCACCGAGTTCTTTGCCTCAGTCTTCACTGGCAGCGAGGCTTCCCACTTCTCTCAAGTTCCTCATCCTATTGCTGGGTGTTCAGGGAGCAAAGTCCTTCACCCTATAAGCAAAGAACAGGTCTGGGATTACTTGGTGAAGCTGAACAGCCACAAGGCTATGTGATCTGATGAAATGCACTTCAGGGCCCTGAGGAAAGTGGCTGATGTTGCCAAGCCACTCTCCATCATATTTGAAAAGTCCTGGCAGACAAGTGAAGAGACTGGAAAAAGGGAAACCTCACTCCCATTTTTAAAAACGGGAGAAAAGAAGATCTGTGGAACTATAGACGAGTGAGCCTCACTTACATGTTTGGGAAGATCACGGATTAAATCTTCCTCGTAGATATGCTTAGGCACAGAAAAGACAAGGAGGTGATCTGAGGCAGCCAGCAAATTTTACTGAGAGAAAATCATGCCTGACCAATCTGGTGGTCTTCTATGATGCAGTGACAGCAACGATTGACAAGGGAAGATGTCTCCTACCTGTCTCCTATCTCCTTCTGTAAGGCCTTTATGTTCCCAAATGACATCATTACCTCCAAATTGAGAAGACATGGATTTGATGGATGTACTATTTAATGAATAAGGAATTTGCTAGATGGACACAGCCAGAGACTTATGGTCAATGGCTCTATGTCCAGGTGGAGGCTGGTGAGGAGTGGTGTTTCTCAGGGCTCTGTCTGGGGACTGGTGCTCTTCAATATCTTTATTAATGACGTCAACAGTGACATCGAGTGCATCCTCAGCAGATTTATAGATGACACGAAGCTGAGACACTGAAAAGACAGGATCTTATCCAGAGGGACCTGGACAAGCTTAAGCAGTGGGCCCATGGGAATCTCATGAGGTTCAACAAGTCCAAGCACAAAGTGCTGCCCCAGGGTCAGGGCAGTCCCAGATATGAGAACAGACTGGGAGAAGAACTCATTGGGAGCAGCCCTGTGGAGAAGGACTTGGGGGTTCTTGGGGATGAAAAGCTGGACATGAGCTGGCAGTGTGTGCTCACAGACCACAAAGCCAATCATGTCCTGGCCTGCATCATAAGGGCGGTGGCCAGCAGGGTGAGGGAGGGGATTCTGTCCCTCAATTCTGCCCTTGTGAGATCCCACCTAGATTGCTGCATGAGCTCAGAAAAGACACGTGCCTGTTGGAGCAGGTTCAGAGAAGAGCCAAGAAGATGATCAGAGAGCTGGAGCACCTCTGCTGTGAAGACAAGCTGAAAGACTCAGGCTTGTTCATCCTGGAAAAAAGGCTCTGGGGAGACCTCACTGTAGTCTCCCAGTACCTTAAGGGGGCTTATAAGAACAAGGGATAGGGACTTTTTTTTACGAGCAGATAGTGACAGGACAAGGGGCAATAATTTTAAACTGAAAGAGGTCATGTTTAGATTAGCTATTAGGAATAAATTCTTTATTGTGAGGGTCATGATGCTAACAACTGTACCACCTGGACACAAAGTGCTCATTTTATAATATCTTGTCATATGTTAAGAATTGTTAGGAGATTTTTGCTTAGTTTTCATCCTCATTTTTAAACCTATGTTTGTCAAAGTAAAGTCCATGAACTTTTCAGAAAAGAAACTAATCCACAGAGGAATACTTCTGGTAGCTGAAACTGTGAGAGTGGTAGTCTGTCTCATAAAATTACTTTGTTGTCTTTTTTTCATAGATTTCTTCTGAGCAACTTGTATTCAGATGGTGCTCAATGTCATTAATACCCAAAATCTTGTGCAAATCAGTGTTCTTTACTGTAGTCATGCTAAGTTACATTTCCAGTCAGAAAGCAGGAAAAAAAGATGTGCCCAAGCTATGAAAACTTCCTTTTTCTGTGCAATGGCAGATGCATCAGAAAAAGCTAAATGACACAGAAGATCAAAAACTATTGTTTAAGAATGTTACGTTCTCCCCTTCTGTCACAATGCCCAGGAAAATGTTACAGCAAAAATGTTAAGAAATTACTGAAATTAGGGAAAACCAGCATAATCACATTCTGATTATATCTGGAGGTATAATTATACCTGGAAGTTGAAAAATATTTTTCTCTAAAAACATCTTTTTTCTAAAAGCTTTCTAAAAAGCTGTGAGAAACACATAGCACAACACATAGCCAGCCTTTTACAGGCTATTTTTTTACAGGAGTGAAAATCCATCTTTTGGGAAAAAAAAAAAAAAGGAATTACAGTTTCTGGACAAAATATGAACCTGTTACGGGCAAACCACTTGCACCAGCTGTGAAGCAATGAAGGCGTGTACATTTAAAGAGCTACTTGCAAGTCACTGTGGCAAAGCAGCGATATACCACTTTCCACCACTTCAGTGACACTCAAGAGTAGACCGGGCCACCAAAACTCTGAAGGAACAACTTCTGCCTGCAACCAAACCTGTTGTAAGGTGAAGAAACCAGAATACAAAAGGACTCGTAGCTAAGCTATAAATATTTAATATATAAATCCAGTTCCTGGAGGGTTCAAAAAGCTATACAAGCACTTCCTACATATCAAATGCCTCTTTGACTTTCAGCTCGCATTTAAAGCATGCCTTGATGTTTTTCTTACTTAAACCATGGTGAAGATTAAAACGGACAGATTTTGGCACTTTTTTTAACCTCCAACTATTCTCAATATTTGCAGCATATCTAGGAGTCTCTGAACTACAGGAAGTTACAGGAATGACTATGTGACTGGATTGAAAAACTATCAAAGAATCATAATTTTAACACGTATGATAGAATAAAAAACATTTAAAATTGTTTATTTTGTGCTAATACTGTTATTGACATGATATCAAGACTGATATAAACTCCTACATCATGTTACATGAGATTGTATAGCATCTAGACAAAGAATACTGTGCCTTGATTCAAGCTAGAGACTGCTTTTTACATTACCCTGATTTAAGAAAGAATGAGAAAGAAGCAGCTCTTCCATAACTTTCCCAAGAAATCATGAGAACTTTCTTAAGCAATTTCCCATGCATTGTCTGTGGTCTGTAAGCTAGAAATAGAATGTTCTTCCTTAGAAAGAGGATCTTGTCTTCTCTGTCACTTCTATGAGCTAGAAAGAGGAGTCTGAAATATCAATTTCTTTACTCTTAAAGAAATTGTGAGGCTGTATAAGCAGCAAATGAAAGGACAATCCTAGGAAGAACTAGACTATCCTTTTAGAAAACAGCAGGCATTGCCAGCAGAAAAATATTTGTTCAAATGGTGCTAAATACCATTTTTTCTAAGTGGTCAAATACACTTTTATCCTTAGAGAAAAACAGATTTTTTTAAATGCGTTTCTGGTACATATACTTCATATTCATCCAATATAATTCTGCACTGCAGAATTCAGAGAAATAGTTTTATTAGGGATTTCAGGATATTTTTACTACAAATGATGCAAGGAACTTACCTGCATGCATTTTGTAATGTGTGATAAATCACTGCCAGAGATTAGAGCAATCCCACCACTCTGAGGTCAGTGTTACCATGACCCTAGTCATTGTCATGTCAAAGTGTAATCTCATTTCCTAAGATTTCCTACTATGTCCTCATTATTCCTGGCTGCAATTCATGCATCAGGGGGATCTTCTCAATGAGCAGCATATAAAAGGGATGTTAATAAGAGACTGAAGTGTGTTTCTCAAAGCACTTGCCTAAAACCAGACCATTTGAGAATTATGGTCCTATGTCATCAAAACACATCTTCAAAAGTACACTTTGTGTTAACAAATGTTGGCAATTTACTGCAGCCTCACCTTTGAAAGATGATTATTTTTATTTGGAAACAGGTGAAGTGGAATCTGGTTTGGCCGAACCTGGTGCAGGATGGAGTTCACCTCCAAGCTAGCAGCTGCCAGATTGGAGAGAAGGAACTGCTGAGAGGAAAGCAAGGAGGTGTGCTGCACATGATCATCTCGTGACTCCTTCTCCCAGCCAAAAGGAGAAGGCTATCTTTGCAGTGAGCAGACTTTTTTTTTAAAGACGTGATAAAGAAAAGCCAATCAAGCCTGAAGGGAAGAAATCTTTATAATCACATCCTGGGTTTCACTCATATTTCCTAGCAAACATACAACAAAGAGCAGACCACTTTTCCAAGGAGGATCACTGTGGGGAGATCCTTTATCAGTGGACCAATAGAGAAGCTGCCATGGTAAGAAGTGGACTGGCTGCATTTATAGCATACTGGAATTTATACTAGCAGCTTAATGCAAATTTCTGTCCCTAATGGTTGTACTTAAGACAAATTTTACCAGGAAGATACGGAGCATAACTCAGCTTCAGCTGCTGCTAAGAGAAACAAAATTTATTTCTACGAGAAATAAAAGTACAATAGTGAAAAGCAAAGAACAATTGTATTTATTTTTCCAAAATAATAGCATTAAGGTATTTTGTAAACTTACTACAGCAAGACACCTCACATTCTGGAATTTCTTCAACTTTGGAAATCAGTTGCAAAAACCTACAGATATTTCCTAGTCTTAAACATAAATATTTGCTGAATAACATAATTTGACTTTCATTACAGAGAATCATACAATCCTGTTGACTCCCTAATAGGTATCTATCCCCACTGAAGCTTCTTCCAAATTAGGAGGAGACAATGACTTTATCCAGCAGTATTAAAAACTGGGGTCTGTACTTAATATATTTTATACTTAAATTAATTTTTAAAAAGGTCAGCTGGCTGAGTTAATTAGCTAATCACACACCTGCTCTGTTCAGGCTTCAAGCTGGAAATCCGTAAACATGACAAGTGTTAAATACTGCAGGCAATGCTGCTGAAATACACGGACAGTCCTGTGTGAGCACCAGTTCTACAGGGGCCTGTCTGAGGCTGTAATACTGCTTCCACTTGCAAATTCAGGTGGCTGGCGTAATACACAACAAAAGAAATCAAACTGCAACAAAAATATCTGGAAATGAGAATTTCAAAGATCTTATTAATGTAAACTGTTGACCTCAGATGACAGTTCTGTTTCTAGGGGCAGGGGTATGTCTGTGTTTTAATATGCAGTATCTGTCTTAGTTATGTCTAAGACTGTAACTAACAGAAGTAGAATTTTCTTCGCTTTTTTCTTTTTTGTGAGAAGTTATTTTTCAAACTTGACAAAATTTGTCAGCTTCAAGTCAATCTCCTATAAATTCACATTTAAAAAAAAAAAAAAAATCCAGCAAAACCCCCTGTACTCTCTAGTGCAACCGTCAGAAAACCAACACAGCACACCTTATTGCTAGATCAGGTCTACAAGTATCTGCAATTATGAATATGAGACAATGCTTCCCTTTCCTCAGTTCAGCGAGATTTCTCAAACACAGCACTTCCAAAAATCATACTGCTATTCAAGTGGATAAAAAATTCCAAAGCCTTATTTCTTTTTAGTGTAAGGCAGTAACTGCAATGTATATTACCATACTGAATCATATTAACCCTTGTAGTACCTAGACACATGAAATTGGCTGTCTTAGTTTTATGATTGCCAGTCAATGTACCAAAAAAACAAATCAAAACAAGCAAAATAAAACCCCAACAACTTTCCAGGGGCAAATGTTCAAAAAAATGAAAGAATGGACTCACTATAAGCAAATAATTAATTAAACACAACTTTTTTAGACTGAAGAATACTTGAAAGCAGATGAGGGGTTCTTCATATATACTTTCTGTTCCTTATTTTAGAAGAAGAAAATCTACTTTCAGAACAAATAGTCTAGTAAAACAACTAAATAAATTCTTGCAGCAAACCTAACATTTCTTTTCATCTTTTTTGACTCACCAATGGAGTTTCATGAGCATTTTCAAAAGAAAATATTTCAGGAAGGTAGTTTTTTGTGTGTTTGTTGCAATGTTTTACAAGAACATGTTCTAAAGCATAGTTGAAGCTTGTTGGTATTCACCAGCAAATTAAGCAACCTTGGAAATGTGTAGAACATTACATTATTTCTTAAGAAAGAAGATCTTAAGAATCAGGATGTTTGTCATTATAGGATTTCACTTGAAACATGAGGAGATTTAAACCTTTTCCTCTTCATTAGATCTGTGCATGTTTCTTTTCAAATGGATCTGCAGGTGAGTGTCCCACCAGTAAAAATTCCTGCCTGGAGCTGCTATGAAAGACAAGCAGTCTGTTTTATGAATTTTATGCTCTTGTATGAGTAAGAGACATTAGAAGTGTTAAAGCAGAGTAGCCATTATGATTACAGTTGAGACATGATTAATTTTCCCCTCCCTGTAACCTGTGTTAGTCTGTCACCTTTCCCTCTGACCTGTTTCTATTCTCATTTCCTCAGCACTCTGTGGACCAAATTCATATTGGTGACATCAGTGATGCTGAGATCAGAAATTGGCTTCTGCCTCTATTTTTCCCTTGCCTTCCCTTTAACTTGCCTTTCCCTGTGCTTCTCTTCAAAGATGCTTTGCTGCAGCTCTCAGTGCTTTGCAGGTATCCTTGACTACAGCTGACATTCCCATTCTCTGGCCAGCTGGAGCAGGTCTGGATATAATCCAGATCAAAAGCAGGTGGCTAATCAGCAAACGAGCAACTTGTTGGCATACAACAGAAGTGACTCAGTCACTACTGGGTCCCCTTTTTTCAGTCTTAAATTTAGCTAAAAAGTAGTTGTGGGTGGTGGATCTTGAAGACAGTGGATTGTGAATCATATCGCAAAAAAACCCCCAAAGCCCACAACCACAAAATGGCTCTTTTGGAACTGAACAGTCACAGATACCCAGCCAGCATCCAGCTACAAGGCAAACCAGCAAGGTCCAATACTGCAGCACACTCATAATGTGCTTTTTCGAGATGGCACCAAAATAATTTTGTAATGCAAAAATCTATGACTGGATGGATAGCAGAACTTCTACAGTATTAGGAAGAAAACTGCAAAGTATTTTAACAAACCTTTCAAGATATTAATTGCACAATAATGTAACTATTGTGTGAGATTTGTAATATACAATCCATCTAGAGTAGGTTCTAGGAACAAACAAAGCTGCCATGTGCAGAGTGATTTGAAAATGTTTACGGAGCCCTGCTTGTATTTGAAATCAAAGTACATCCTCCTACAAACACTTCCACCTCGTGAAGTTACTCAGCAAATTGCTACAAGGGTAAGATAAGTCACTATTTATTTTCACTATCTATTCTTGGACAGCTTGTTTTCTAAAGAATTTTTACTAAATAGAACCCAAATTTAAAATTACAAGTACTTAAACCTACCTGTCAACATTCTTGTTTTACAGAATGTGGTTGTTTTACAGAATGCCTTCAAAATATCCCTCTTCTTCCCATCAAGTAATTAATGCAAGTTATTGAGCCAAAGGAGGAAATTCACTCTATCAACACAGATTCAACATTCCTGCCAGCTAGATCACTGGATAAAGAGTTGACCTCTATGTGCTGTCCATATATCTGCCACTAATTTATTCTTTCTTTCAGGGAAATTGCATGCTGTCTTCATGTTTTCAAAGTGGGGATTATCTAATTTGCAAGAATTTCGGTGTTTGGCTAAATTACGTTTGCAGCACAAGAATATTATTCTCCACAGCGTAATTGCAGACATAAGGAAACACTGGGGGAGAAGATGCACCACCACGGCATGTTTAGCCAGAAATTCTACCATCATGCATTAACATGGCTCCGTATGCCAAGAGTACACAGTAAGAAGGCTAGTGGTAAGGATCTGAACAACAGTATCAGTATAGTCTACTCAGTTTAGCTTCCAATGCAATTTAATGCTGCTTTCTTTAAGCCAAGGTACAAAAAAACAGTGAAAGCAGAATTTCTCAGGACAAGAAAATATGGCAGCTATGTGCAGCATAGTTCCATAATGTTTTGGCAGCAATTCACTTGCTGTTGTCTGAGCTAAAAATAAAAGAATTTCCAAAGAGGGACAAAGCCAGATCACACGTGCACTTTCAGAAACAAAGTAGGAAAGGTTCCATCTATGACATTTCAAGTCCCATCTGCACTAACATCTTTACCAAATCTCGAAACCAGTGGTTTGATTTTCCAGAGGGCCTCTGAGAAAGCCTGGCCATTAAATACAAACCTCAGTATAACTGCAGACCTCCATTCCTAAACTTATCTGTGGATTGTATGGTCTGTTGCAGGGCTTGTGGTAACTATCACAATCACAGTCCTTTTAACAACAAATTTTCTACTCACCAATGTCTACTAATAGCCAGGCTGTTTCTTGAATAAAATTACACAACACTGTAATCCTTGGTTGAATAAGCCATGCCTGGAAAAAAGCACTTTCATAATGGCTGAAATTTGAGATATCTGAAGGTGGATTGCCTTAACCCTCAATTCTGCCTCTCCACAATTGCAGCAGCATTAAGGCACTTGTTTCTTAAATTGGTACACTCCTTTAACCATAACAAAAAATAATAGCATACATGAGCAGTGGTAGCATGATAAAAATGTTACTTGTTTACAATCTCTACTAGGTCTTCTTTATGCCTAAGATCATTCTCTAACCAACTACAATCATAATTGCTTCTGTGTGAAATTGCTTATACAGGAGGTTCCAAGTACACCTATCAGATGAAACAAAGCACAGAAGTTAGTTTTGAAGTTATATGCCAGCTACCAGAAAAACCTGCAGCAGCCATGAGGAGGCAATAGAACTGGCTCAGTCAAACTTGCTTCCCAATAACTGCCAGGAACTTCCATTTCACATTCCTTGGCCTGAATTTTTTCCCATAAATTAGTTTCAACTTGGTTTGTTTCTTATTCCCATTATTACTTTTCTCTTATTCTTACCTTCTCCTGTGCTTCCTCAGCTCCCCCCTCATGTAAGAAAAAAGCCATTTTTCTTCTCGGCAGACCATGCACACCAGTTAGGAACACAGACCTAAGTCATCAGGTTTCACGTATATTTAAAGGCAGATTTACAAAAAACAAAGGAACAAACAAAACCAGGGAAAAAGTCCCACAAAACAAAACAAAAAAACCCACTCAAACCCACAGGAACTAGATATAGGAAAGAGCATGGGTATTCAGAAGGAGCAATATTTTTGGGGGGATCCTTCGTTCTTCAAAATGGCCAAAATTTTGCATGTTTAATGGGTGATGTACAGGAAGCAAGGAATAGCAATGGATACATCAATGATGCTGATAATTTAGCCTCATCTCTAGATTTGCCAGAGTAATACAGTTTCACGTCCTGTCAATGTTATTCTCTGTGGATGCTGACTATGTAGGAATGAAACCCACAGTTTCCAGTGTATTTGGGTTATTCTTCAACAGTCCACGAGTTTTTGCTAACTGGGCTGGAATGACAACTTGCTGCTACTGCCCTTACTCATGCACATGGTCCAACTCCTTTATTTAAAAATTCTGTGCTGAGACAAACACAGATTTTGCAGGCCAACTTCCCAGGCAACAACACTAGCTAGAGTCTGTCTCACTAGCCAATCAGCTTCTAAGTGGACAATTCCTATTTAACTTTTGGGATGGTTTCTGAATCTAACATGCTGCTATTGCATTAAGGGTTAACCTTCCAGTTTGGATCTGTCCTATGCAAGGATTTGTGCCACACCTTTTCTCTCAGGGGTTCTTGCAGAAAGTCCTCCCTCTGTGCAGTGGCTTCAGAAACAGACATGCCTGTGCACTCTCTACTTAGATTGCTCTGAACATAGCTCGTTCTTAGGTTCTAAAATGCAGCCTGTTCAGAGTCTCAAAAGTGAAAAAAAATAGCTTTTGGCCCAGGCAGAGTAGGAAGCAACTTAGAAGAGCAGACTACCTGCTTTATTTGGGATAAGACAGCAATAATCAGTTGTTTCAGCAATCTATACAACCAGAAGAGTCAGTTTTACTTCCTACTTGCATTACCTTGGCTTCTGAGGAAAGAGTTGGAGGGATGCAAGGCAGCAGCAGGAGCAAACAGGATCAAGTCCCAAGTCCTTTTCTTCTCCTGGTTGTCCTATCCCATGGCAGAAGGAGCAAGCTTAGTCTCTTGCAAGTCCTCCCCAACAGGCTGACTATACTGAGAGCGATGTGGGAAGAAGAACTGAAAGAGGGAAGAGAGAGACAGAACTCTAATCATTACTTCAAAACAATTTTCCTGTTGCAAGAACCATTATCACCTCTTCCATAAACAAGACAATTTATGATAATAAATTCCCATTTATCAATTAACAATTATGCCCCTAATAATTTTCTAATGACAAAAAAAATAGCTTGGTTTGTTTACAGTGATGCAGGATAATGAGCGCTTTGCTAGAGATTTCCATGTGTTTCATACCTGTTTCAGGCCTTACACAACTGTATCTCCAATTAAACTGGAGCTTGCTAGCTTGGGGATTGTTTTGTCCTTATACGCCTTACATATATTATTATTATAAGGCTATATTACCTTGTTTTTCGTAACTGATTATATTTGTTTCCTTGTCCCTGGAGTTTTCTTACACAGCACTCCAGTACGTGTTTCCAGTTAACTTTTAAATGTCACTTCATTTGGTCACTGGGGGGATGGTTGTCTTATTACTCTTCTATCTCAGTCTGCTTCCATCTATCCACTCACAAATGTGTTTTCTACCTTGTTAATTATTCTTAATGCATCCAGTCGTAGAGGTTCACCAGCAGAATGCAGGTTCTCTGCATTTTTTGAAAGCCTCCTGAGCAAGTTTAATACAATTACACATCTGTGCTGCTTACCAATCTGTACACCACACATACTAGCACTCATGAACCTAAATGTCAACCTACACTTATACCCAGGCATACCACACTGACAGCTTGCTTTGCTTGACAATTTGTTCACAGTACTGGGCCTGGTGAAAAGGCAGATGGCAGTCAGGGGCAAAAGGTGCACAGCCATAGTCCTTAATGTTATTGATAGCACACACTAGAATGCATGGAGGCAATAGTGAGGCAGAGGATTGTACCCCTGACACTCTCAGAATAACCCATTTGCCCTGATAAATAGGAAGTAAATACAATGGGCTGATAAATAATACAGGAAACAACTGACAAAATTATAAGCATTATGGACAATATAATAATAACAACAACATATCAACCTAGTTTCATTGCCCAAAATATTAATATCAGCCTCTTTGTAACTAAGGAGTGTAAGTTTACCTAGCTCATTGGCTTCCCTGGAGTGGAATCATTCTGCCTTTCAAAACTTCTAATCAGAGATGACCCATTTAAATGCATCCCTTTGTATTTACTGAAATTAGCAATTCTTAAATCCCTATTAGATGAACACCTCTCCGGTACAAATCCACAGTTACACAATGGCTTATTTTTCTTGATACTTTCATCTTTTATCCTGAATAAATGAACTCTGGGGTATTAAACGTATCTACTTTCTTCCAGATACTAGTATGTTAAGATTTAGTTGCATCTTTCTCCTCATTGACTAGTATTAATACTCTTCAAGTACTCTCAGGTCACTTAAGACACTTTATGACACCTCCACAACTAGGTAGATAACACGTGACGACAACTTTTTCCCAGATTCTCACTATCTGCCGCAGGGATTAACCTGACAGTTGTTTTGCTCTATTTTGTTATTGCTGTAAGCAAGTCATTCTATAGAAACTTTACAGTGGAAAAAGCTCTCATTAATTTTGCAGAAAAGTCCCAGGTATTTTTTGTAGGTTGTAAGTTTTCAGAAATTTAGAATGGCTGGTTAACTGCATGTGTTTTATACACTCTAGGGGAAGTGAAAGGAGGAAAATAATTTCTGTTTTGTGACAGCTGATAACAGAAATATCTGAAAACCATTGATAAGTTCTGTGTGATGGGCTTCTAACTCCTCTGAGTATCTTCCCTTCAGAAACGGGTTATTTTAACACTGTTCAAAAGTAGTACCCAATTCTGCTCCTTTAGTTACAAAAAAACATTAAAAAATCAAGTTTATAACCCTACTAACAGTTTCTCATTAAAATATAATTCTGATTATTCTGTGTTTTAGGAAAAGAATTGAAGACCATGAGGCTAGATATATCTACATTTGAGACAGAGGCTTTCAGACAGACAAAGGCTTTTAAAAGTCCTAAAAAAAAAAAAAATTTCAGTCAGGTGGACCAGAACACAATGTTTTGATTGTGATAACAGTCTCACACATACATTATATTCCACCTGTGCATTAAAGAGTGCGTGGCAAGAAATACAGGACTCTGACTCATAAGCATTGCAGCAAACTGCTGCAGCAGTTAAAGACATTACTAACACACAGACCATTCTGCCTTCTGCCAGCCAGGACAACGGAGTGTCCCACAATGTAAAGTCTCTACAGCAGGCTGTATTTTCTCTTCATGGAAAGCACAGGGTGACTTTGTGAAGTTGGCAGCAACAGAGTCTCCATATCCCTAGACATTCACAAAGCCCCACAGCAAAAACCACTGCATGGTTTTGGCATAAGAAGCAGTGCCATGTCCACGCCCCAGCTATCGCAGTTAAACTGGAATGGCACCATCAAACGTAGACCCGGTACTTTAATGCCCACAAACACTTAAGAATCGAATGGGCCAATTTCAGGAACATGTTTTAAGATTTATGGGAGAGGAAGCCTACCCATGGGGTAATGTCCTATTAAAATATAGTATTTCAAACTACTAAAATTTGTGTCAGAGATGTAATGAGAGGAGCACTATTTGAGCCTAGTAGAACTTTGAAGAGTTGAGTAATTTTTCATAGGAGGTCTCTAACAAAGCTGGTGAGAATAGTCAGTGCTAAGCCTCACAATTTCATCTACTGACAGACTTCTTTTTCTGCATCTATACCTAAGTTTCTGAAAGTATGAAGATTTTCCAAGCTATGAAGACAGTATGTAGCTACAGCTGTTCTGAGAACTTTCTTTCCCAGAAGCTATCTCTTAGCTATCTCAACTAACTTACCATTTATTGCACAAGACAAACTGAACAGTAAGTATCATTATCATTTATCCCACCCAGAAGCTGTCAAGCACATGATTGTGAGTTAACTCAAGTACATGACTTGGGTAGATTAAAACATCATGTATTAAAACAATGCTCGGTAACAGCTGTTAAGTTTAACATGTACAGGTTACTGAACAAGATGGCAAAGGCCAAAAATCCTCTAGCTCTCAGACAGACAGCAGGCAAAGTCACTGCAACAATGAATACAAAACCCTTGCAAAGTAAGTAGCAGAATTTATATGTGACACAGTACAAAACACGTAAAAAGGCTGAATAACTCATTAGGGTTTCTAAAAGGAACACATATCTTCTCAATACAGAAATGTTCCCAGCTAAGATAGACAATGTGAATTTATAATTTTTTCACAGAATTATTTATCCCTTGTATGATATCCTGTTTATGACTGGATGACTTCCTGGAAGCACCTGTTTTGTTGGATTAAAAGTTGCCTTCATCTACCACATTTCTTGTGAAGAATGAAGTTCTCTGTAACATGTTAAAAACACAGCCTTCAGTACCATCACTTTGCCAAAATGCAATGGGTTGGCCCATATCATAGAATCATAGAATGGCCTGGATTGAAATGAGCCTTAAAGATGACCTAGTTCCAACTCCTGCCATGGTTAGCACCACCTTTCACTAGACCAGGTTGCTTAGAGAGTTCCATCCAAACTCGCCTTAAACACTTCCGGGGTGGGACATCGACAGCTACTATGGGCAGCCTGTTCTAATGCTTCACTAGCCTCACAGGAAAGAATTTCTTCCTAGTATCTAATCTAAACCTTCTGTCTTTCAGTTGGAAACCATTCCCCCTCAGACTGTCACTACCTGTCCTTGTAAAATGTCTCTCTACATCTTTCTTGCAGGCTCCCTTCGGGTACTGGAAGGCTGCAATGAGGTCACTTCAAAGCCTTCTCTTCTCCAGGCTGAACAAACCCAATTCTCTCAGCCTTTCCTAACACGAGAGGTGTTCCATCCCTCTATCATTTTGGTGGCCTCCTCTGGACTCGCTCCAACAGCTCCACGTCCTTCCTGTGCTGGGACCCCAGAGCTGGATGCAGCACTGCAGGTGGGGTCTCACCAGAGCAGAGCAGAGGGGCAAAATCCCCTCCCTGCCCTGCTGCCCACACTGCTTTGGATGCAGCCCAGGATACCTTCGGCTTTCTGGGCTGGGAGTGCAGATGGCTGGGTCATGTCCAGCACACTCAATTTACGTTACCAGTCAAAATTATCTTGATTTATCTGAATTTCTCTGTTAAAGAGTGGTCATACGAACTGATGTGTCAGCAGATCGCTAGAAGCAGTGACTAATGTAAACAAGTGGTGGAAAGCTGATACCTACTTCTTCCACTGGCATTACTGAATGGCCTGTCCTGTACATCAGCCCACAATGAAGGATTTATCTTAAGATCTGTTTAGCTTTAAACAGAAGCAAATTATTCTTATGTCCTAATCAGAGCATGAACACTAAATTAGAAAAAGTCTGCAAATCAACAAGGCCAGCTGAATTCAAAACTCCACACCTTAAATTGCATACCTTCCTTCTTGAGTAGCTGTATTTCATGTTCAAGCATCTGATTTAGTAAGGAAGAAGAAAAAATAGAAAATAAAAATATCTCCAGAGTCCTACTTACCTATAACAGTTAGCAATGAGCTCATAGGGGAGCACAGACAGAACGCCCTTAAGGCTTTATCTTGTCATTACTCTGCAAGTTGAGTAGCAGCAATGGCTCCAATTTATCCAGGTATTTGATAGCCTCTAGAAAAACTTACTCATCCCACATCTGCCATTTGCCTTCGGTACTTCTGATCAAATTGTGTAACTGCGCAGACAGCAGTCACTCACCCGGGAAAACTGTGTTAGGGTACACAATAAAATTGCCCTTGCACACTGAGAACATATTTAACAAAATACTGAAACAATCTTCTCTTAATAGAAGAATTTCCCTCCCCATTTTACTGCTGTTTTCCTTTACCATCATACTCACCAGGTTGATTTTTGATAAAAATACATTTTTGAGATAAGAAGGCTAATGAGACATTCCAAGACTTGTCTCAAATGTTTGTCTCAAATGGTACACGTTTAGGTAGGACAGAATCTTAACATATTCTGCTATTTCATACAGTGCACTGATTCATAAAATTTACCAGTATGTTCTAATTGTATTCAGTTGTTATTGTATTATGTGAAAACAGATACCACGACTGAGAAGTTGCAAACATATTCTACTGCTTGAGAATTAAAAAAAAATATTGATATAACTTGTGCCTTGCTTGTGGATTCACAATCTTGTAATCTGAAAACTAAGCACACATGAAACAGGCAACAGAACCCCAAAAAACACTGTGAAAACAACAACAACAAAAAAATCTACATTTTCTCTTCAGAGAATGAGAAGTAGAGTTTCTTTTTTTATCTGTGCCATTTAATTTTTTTTTCCTGGTTGCCAGGACAAGAATATCCCCTTTCATAAGTTAAGTATGAGAAAAGAGGCATATTTAGGGTAGATGAAAGTCATGTTAACAGCAGTTAGAACATTTTTGCCTAATTCAGCTTTACTTAGATGTACTTTACTACTGTCTTAAACATGCTTGTATCTGGGCAAAACCAAGTCCATAGTTCAAGAAGATGAGAAAGCAGTCATAACTGGTTCTCAAACATTGTTTAAACAGTGAGCAGTAGCTTATACGAAGAAGTATTTTTTACGTAGTGTAATTTCACTGTGCATAACACTGGCTCAAACAGCACTGATGAAGGAAAAAACCATTCCAGAAGAAAACATAAAGCAAATAAAAAAACTAGGTAACTGTAAAAAAGGAAGGAGAAAAGTGCAAAGACAAACACTTGTGAGAAAAAAGAGAGGAACACAAACTCAAACTTGATTGGAGGAAAGAAAAGTGCATGGAGGAGAAAAAAACAAGTTATGGGCAATTCTACTACTCAAACAGTTGTAAGATTTCCCTGGTATGCAGCTGTGATGTACACAGAATTTTCAGTGTGAGTCATGCTTTTCAAAGGCTGACAATATTCACTGCCTAAACAGACTTCCTTTCTAACCTGACAGCATATTCCAACCTAGAACATATACTACATGTATGTAAGATATGCCATTCTTCGAATAGTGGCTTGACTTGAATCTTAGTTGAAGAAAAAAACATTGTTCTCCATATGTGTTTTTCACTTGGACTAAACTGAATCACCATAGTCTTTGTAATCATACAGCAAAGGAATTATTTTTCCCAATCTAGTACATTCAAAGTTCTACAGTGGTAGTTTTCTTTATGCATTCTGACACTGCCCTGTAATTAGCATGATTCTAAAAAGGAATAACAGAATAAGTTAATCATGATAGATTTTACCTGCATCTTGTACTTAAGAGGCAAACTCAGAGAATGTTTAAAGATGGGTAAATTCACATTTGCCATAGGAGCGCTATGAACCACAGGAAGAATAGCAAAATGGATTCTCTAAGGAATCAGGCATCGGTTCAGAATTCTGGGTTTGCTCCACTGAACAAAAGATATTTGACCACTTCCAGAACACTGTGTAACAGGTCAGGAAGAGCCAGAACTAGAAAACAAATCATCTTACAATAGGCACACAAGAAGATAACGGGATGCAAGAACAACAACAGGTCAACACCCAGGAACAAATGCTTATTAACTGAGGACACATCAGATTACCAGAGAAACCTCTTCTGGGCATGGTTCTCTTTAATAGTCTTTTAAATTTCTTCAGTAATGAGTATGTTTACAAAATCTGCAGCTGACACAAAGCTAGTGGGATTTGGCAAGCACTTCAGAAGAAAGGACTGGAACTGAAATGGATGTTGAGAAATTGCAGAGGCTCAGAAACTATTAAGAGAAAATTCAACAAAATCAGGTGTAGAGTGTTACTCTTGTAAAAACATACACACAAAACTGAGACTATTTGCTCAGGAAGTACACTGGCAGCCTGAAAAGAACAAAAGGAGAAAGAGATAACACCACAGTGTGCTTCTCCTCTCCTGTAAAATATGACATCAAACCAAACTCTAGAACTATAGAGACTACAAAATAAATAGAACAGTAATACATTTTCTCTGCAAGCCAGCTCACCTTTCTCACACACCAGCTTTATTCTGGAATGTATTTAGAAAGGTTCTTTTGACCAAGAAGATTGTTATTACCCTCTATTTAGCCTTGAAAAGATCTCACTTGAATATTGCTTTTTCAACATCACACTCACAAAAACACCTTGAGAGTTTAGAGCAAATGAAGCTACTTTGAAACAGGCTCTATCTTTTAAACCTGTGAATGCAGATAGATGAGCATGTCTCCCGAAAAAAAAGGCTAAGGGGAAAGGGGCATGAGTACAAAGCACATTCATAAAAGTTGTATTTGAACATAAGTTTTACTTTAAAATTAAATAGTAATTAACTCTTCCACAAGAGAAGGAAAAGCTTGTTCCAATTGACTTTGTTTTCAATCATACCAGGCTGAGACACGCTCCACATACAATAGAGTACGGTACACTCATTCCATTACATACTGCAGAACAACAGATGGTTAAAGAGTAACCTTCCCTCCTGGATTCACCTACTTCAGGAAAGTATTGTTCCCATTTAACAGACAGGTCATGAGAAGACCACTGGAGGTCACCAGCCTCCTTGCTCAAGCAAGGATCCCTTGGGGCATGGTACTCAGAATTTTGTCTAGACTGCTTTTGACTACTCTAGGGAAGGAGACTCCACAACCGCTCTGGGCAACCTGTTCCAGTGCTCAGTTAGTAGAGAACTTCTTCCTCGTGTTCAGGTGCATCTTCCTGTGTTCCACTTTCTGCCCATTACTCAGCATTACTAGAGAAGAGCTTGGCTCCATCCTCATGATGTCCACCTGTCAGATATTTATACATATTGATGTGATCCTCTCAGTCTTCTCCAGACTGAATACGCCTTGTCTCTCAGCCTTTTCTCTTAACTGGGATGCTCCAGCCCCCATCTTTGCTGCCCTCTGCTGGACATGTTTCAGGAGCTCCAAGTCTCTTCTGTCCTGAGGAGCCCAAAACTGAAAATATCGAATTTCAGACAGTTCTTCTCTGCCCACCTCTCCAACCTGTTGAAGTCCTTCTGAAGGGTTGCACAGCTCTTCGGGGTATTGGCCACTCCTTCCAGCTTTGTGTCATCAGTGAACTTGCTGAGGAGGCATCTGCCCCTTCATTCAAGTCACTGATGGACCAATATTGAACCCTTGGCAACACCAACAGAGACAGGCCTCCAATGAGACCCTGTGCCACTGATTACAACCCTCTGGGATCTGCAGTTGAAGCTCAGAAGTGTGGGCTGGATGAGCAGACAGTGAGGTGCCAGTTCTCACTGCACATCACTGTCCACTCATCCAGCCCACACTTCCTGAGCTTGCCTACGAGGATATCACCACAGACAGTGTCAAAACTCTTGCACTCATGCCGTGGAAAACACTGCTCTTCCCTCATCCACCCAGGTAGTTGTCTCAGCATAGAGAGCAATCAGGTTGGTTAAGCATGCTGACTACTCTTCATCATCTTCGTGTCTACCACGTGTGTGGACATGGCTTCCAGGATGAAACATTTCATCACCTTTTCAGGGATTAAGATGAGACTGACTGGCCTGTAGCTCCCTGGGTCCTCCTTCTTGCCCCCTTTGAAGACCAGGGCGCTACTTACTTTCCTCCAGTATGCTGGCACCTCTCCCGACTGCCATGACCTTTCAGAGATCTGAGAGGGGCCTACCAATCATGTATGCTAGTTCCTTCAGCACTCATGGGTGTATCCCATCAGAGCCCAGGGACTTGTGGATGGCAAGTTCACTACTTTATGATTTCCGTGGACACATGAAAAAACATTTTTCTTCTGTTTTGGTTTTTATGCAGAAGCCTGATCATAAAGCCGTCTTCTTGAAACGTCCTAGCTTTAGCCTTTTTTTACTGGCCACCCAGGCTAAAGCAGCTGGATTCTGCTAAGAACTGGCTGAAATACTAAAAAAATAATCTTTTCTGCTATTTCTGTTGCAGTGAGTGAAATTGTCTCTGGCAGACAGTTGGTAGCAAACACAGAAATAGCATCACTAACTGTTACAGCAGGGGTTTCAAGGTGGTGATGGTGAGGTTGCTGTAAACATCTGCAACTCCCTGATGGTAACGACCTCCTTTTCGTAGAAGTGTCCCTGCAAGAGTTCCACAGATACATCAGTTTCTAAACAGACTTATTATGCTGGTATCATTCTTCATATAAATAAGCTTTAGTTCCACAACAACATATCTAGTTAGTCAAAGACGTATCTCTTCTCCAAGTGGTACCTTATGTAGTCTTATGTAGTAGAAAATTTTACGTGCCATTTTACCATTACTGGCCCCATCCATGCCATTAATTCAAGTTAAGGGCCCTCATCTTTTCTTCCTTTTGCTAGGTTAGATAAATTAATAAGGGGAAAACACATTTATCCCATATTGTGTGATTATTCACCATGTTTAGATATCCATTATGCACGCAGCTTCAGCTACTTAAGTCTCATATAGGGAAGCCTTACTGACCCTTTCAATTAAGATTTTCATACCAGTTGAACATGCCTCCCTTGACAAAAAACCCCCCATGTTTCCCATCCCCTCAGTACAGGTTACAATGAGATTCAAAGGTACTTCATCAAAACACAAGACGAAAAAGCTTTCAGACTGACACCAGAAATAGGCATGTTCACGCTCTTGCAAAATGAAATCGGCTGCTGCAACCTTCCCAAAATAAACATAATTATTAACTAAATATAGCTGCATCTATCGCAGAGGCAAGAGAAACTTTTTTTGCCTGAAAGATCAACTTTATATTTCTTTTTCTTCTCTGTATGCTTTCTAACAAAAAGAGTGGCTTGATCTGGTTTAAAGTGGTTTGAGTGCTGCTGAATCCAACAAACAGTTGAGCTGTCTTGAAAGAACGCTTCCCCTTCATTATTTAATGTTTGTTTTCTCTTCTGCAGAGAGAAAAGGCAAACAGTCCTCAGATTTACACTGGGGAATGGAGGAGGAAAAACAAACCACAAACGCAAATGACTGCTTAATGAGAGTTTCAGTATTAAGAAAAGGTTATTAAGGAAAAAAAATAAAAGCAGATAATAAAAAAAGGATCTCTTTACCCCTCTCATTTCCATTAGCATAATTTTCCAAGAATGTTAACGACATTCCTTTATCTCTTAGACACCAGTTTGCAGCTTAAGACAACGCTAAAACCAAAGCTATAAATTACAAGTGGATCAAAAGATTTACATAATGACAGAAGTTATTTTGTACATAAAGATTCAAATGTTTCAATTTCTTTGATTTTGTTCCCAAGTAAATATTTTGCACTGACAATGGTGAACTGAAAATATAGCCTTTTAAACTTTTTACTTTATTGATACTTAAGTGTTGTCCAGTTAGCACTGATTCTTACATATTTATCTTCCAGCATTTTGGTCACGTACATAAAAAATAAGATGAAGCTAACGACTACATTGGAAAACTACAGGAACAGTAGTAATTAGCACCGTATTGCCAGCACTGTAAATTGGTGATTGGAACAATAAGAAGACCTTCAAGCCAAACACCATGTAAACAATACCTGTCACTTAAAAGACCGTAAGGTGCAATTGGCGCCCCCAGCACTGCTTCAGGTCTTTAACTACTCCACCTGACCACAGCAGAGGAACTTCACGTTAAACTCAAGTCACCTGAGCATCTGCAGTAGCTACTGATTTTACTTAGGTTCCTACGAACATTCTTACTCCACAGTACAAAGTGAAATTTAGAGTAAGAGATACACGACTTTCCGAATGCTAAATACCACCCATGTGACATGATCTTAGAAAACGTAACTACATGTAACACCACGTACGGTAGTCTGGCTGTATTTTTTTTGTCTCTACAACTTGCGTTCAAGGAAAAAAAACCTTCGGACCGGCGAGCCCATTATTTTAATGAAGTACTTAGTCGCCTGTTACACGAACAGGTATAGCTTGTACAAAAAACATGAGAGCTCTGCAGCCCCTGCAAACCAGGTAAACCACCTAAAGCGTTAAAAAAACCCAACCAAACAAAAAAAAAAAAAAACCCACAAACAAAAAAACAACCCACAAAACGGCAGCAGCACATGGAATTGGAAAGCGTACTTCCCAAACAGCTATGAAAAACCTACTCGAAGGGAAAGCAAGCAAGACGGAAGAAACGTAATTACACTGTTTTCCCTCCCTATCCCTCAGAAACAAGAGATCCACCGCGGCTCTCCAGCCGGGTTCATCCTATCTGCCGACGCCTCAGCAGCCGCCCTGGCCTCGCACCGCGAGGGGCTGCGCGCAGCCCGGCGCCGCCGCTGCAGCCGGAGCCTGCCTGACAGGCCGGTTCCGCTGGACGGTTCTCAGCACCCTCTGCTACTGGAGAGAGGGGACCGTGTCTAAGTTCTTCCCCCTACATTTCTTTTTTCTTTTTAAGGGGAGGGAGACACACACAAACACACACACACTCACTCACTCCCAACAGCCAGACACAGCTGACCGAAGGCCCGTCAGGCTGGCTCCTCCCCGCCCCTCCAGCCGGGCAGAGGCACGGCGCAGTTCCAGCACCTTCTTCACCTCTTCCCCAAACTACGCCCGCAACTGCCGCCCGCGCCCTGCCGCCGCCTTCGTACGGAAAGAGGTCCTGCCCCTCTCTCCCCGCCGCAGAGGCGAGCTGGGAGGGGCGCAGGAGCGCGGCGGCGGCACCCGACCGGAGCACAGGCTGCCCGCCGCTGCACAGCCAGCGCGGGAACGGAGCGCTAGCCGTGCGCACGGCGCCGCGGAGCGCAGCGCACCCCCGCCCCCCCGCGCGCCTCCACACCTCCGCCCCCCCGGCTTCTCGGCTGAGCGACAGCTCCCGGGACCAATGGAACCGCCCCTTCCGCGCAAGGGGGCGGGCACTCCCTACCCGGGGGACCAATGGGAACACCGCTGCCTGAGCAGTGGCGTCCTCACGGGGGGGGCGGAGGAGGGGCAGGAGTTTAGGAAGAGGAGGGAATGGCTGTCACCAATGAAGTCATGTTCGTAATCTAGTCCCTCGCTCCGGTTCTGGACTCGGGTGACTCACTGAGGGGGGAGAGGAGCCATAATCAGCACGGCGCTCCGCCCGGGCGGAAGGTAAATACAACTTGCTACTCGGTCCAACCCCGCCAGCTCCCCGTGCCCGGCACGGTCCTTTATTGTCAGCCGCCGCGCTGGCTCGCACCGTGCCCACCTTCCCTCTCTCCATCGCTCCCTTTCCCCGCGTACGGCCCCGCCGGTCCCAGGCGCCGCCGTGTCACCTGCTTTCTCTCCCCACCTTCCCCGGCGCCCGGCCCTCCCGAATATTTATATCCCCCAGTGGGTGGAGAGAAGAAAGTTTTGATCCAGTACTATTCTGGAATAATCACGATGCGGATCTCCGGAGTGAGAGCGACAGAGCCCCCACGGAGTCGCCGGTGGCTGACTCGTGAGTCAGCGGCACTCTCGGTCTTGCCGCCCAGCGAGCGTGTCACGGGCTGCGGGCGACGCGGCCACGGGAGGAACAGATCCGTGGGGAGCGACAGCCTACACGGACGGGCCGTGGGCGGTTCCGCCGCAGCTGCCGGGGGTCGCAGGGTGAAGTTCAGGGTGTCCGGAGGCAGCCGAGCGCGGTGCGGTGGGGCTGTTTCTCCGTTGTGGCACACGCTGGCGCACACCCAGCGGAGCTAGGGGGAAGTGGGGAGACATGGGGAGGGAGGAACATGGTGCGTGGGGGAGCGGTCTCGCCTGAGAGGAAAGTAGCGGCATTCCCCGGCAGAGCCAGGGAGGCCATGATCCGGATCATCTCGCTGTCTGGCTGTCACAAACATTGCCCACATCGGGGAGGGGGAAAGACGCGGGGGCTGAGACTTCGGCCGACGGGTTGCGGCTCCTGTTGCTTTTCGGTCTCTTGTTTTTAACTGTGCAGTCACTCCTGTAAAGGTGTCGCGGTTTACTTCCCAAAATAGCTTGCATGTCGTCGTACCCCTCCCGTTTTCCCTGCAGAAATTCGCCCTCCTCCTCCTCCCCACCCCCAAGCAGAGTAGCACAAAACATGCGCTTACAATTTTGGAATCGCCTGCCAAGCAAAAAAGCGTTTTATTTCCGGTGTGCGCGGAAATTTATTTTTTTTTAACCCAGCCGGGCGGGAGCGAGGATGCACACGCGCGCGGATGCTCAGGTAGCTGCGGCTCGCTTGCCCCTATGTCGGGAGAGGGGACGGCGGTGTTTGGCACCTGGAAAAGTTCTGTGCCCTGCCGGAGGCGGGGTGGGCGGCAGAGAGCTGCTGCAGCCAGCTGGCGGGCGGGGCCGGAGGGCAGCGGAGCCCGTCCCCGGGCCGCTGCGGGGCAGAGGCGGAAGGCGGCGGCGGCGGGGGAAGGATAGGAGGGTGGGTGGCCTTTCTCGTTCCTCCGCCTGTGCGAGCGGCGGCGGATCAGGAAGTCACCGCCGCCACACACAGGCGCACAGACATGTTTGGTCGGCGTGACATGGTGGTGAAGGGAAGGAGAGGCGGGGAGACGGGCCCAGCCCAGCCCTGAGGCATGACCCAGCTGCTCGCCCGCCCGCCCACGGCCGAGGTACGGAGCCGTGCGCGGGCACCGCCGTCAGCAGTGCACCCGCTGCTTCGTGCAGGGGCGGGGGAAGGTAGCAGCGGGGCCGCATTTCCAGGCAAGGACGTTTTACAGTCTGTCGGCCGGGGAGAAAACTTTCCAGAAAGGCTGGAGGGGGAAAACAGGGCCCTGCTGGTTGTGCGTGCCCGCCCCGGCGCCTTTGCTGGGGAGGCGGCGGGCGGCCGAGGCCTGCGCGCCGCCCGTCCTGCAGGGCCCGAGCACCCGAGGGCAGAGCAGCGGTGCTGCCGCGGAGGGAGGGAGGAGCGGCCGCCCTTGCCCCGCCGCTCCCCGGGGTTCCAGGGTCGCGAATCCCCCGCCGCGGCTCTTCCTTGTGTCCGCGGTGCGTGGAGAAATGGAGTTTCTTATGTTGTCTCCTCCCCTCTTAAATTTATAATGGTGGAAGTACAAACAGCGCACGGCTGGAAAAGTTACAGCTCTTCTGAACTCGATCTGAAGTTACAGTATAACGATTGGCTTGGGTTGTTTTTGTTTTGGTTTTTTCCCTCAGCTTGCGTTATGGTCAAGTAAAGGGAGTGTGAAAGTGTCTGCATGATTACATACATCGCACCGTATTTGTTTTTTCTTGGTATCTGCTTCTTATGTTTGATATTCAGACTTAGCGAACTTTACGTTAACGCTGTTCTTTTTGGGATGTATTTTTATGAATATTTATCTGAGTATCAATATGCAAGTAAATATCCAGCTGAAGAATTTAAGGTAAAACGTTGTTGGTGTTTTTCGGTTTTTTATTTGGTCGGTTTTTTACCGCTTTAAGTATTCTGTATGCTTTCAGTGAAGAATTGATCTGGGGTCTCTGATACGGCGTTGTTCCGTTTGCGTTCTCTCCTGTTTTGCTTTAGCTTTCTAAAGTGTTAAGCGGTTTTAACCACAGCCCCTAAGACCCAAACGATAAACACTGTAATTCCGTTGGTAGTATACCAGTTAGTTGTTCGGGGTGGGGCAATCTCTTCTGTGCAAGTTACTATTGTTGTGCAAATACGGGCACACTTTCTCTTTGGGAACCTAATTGCCCTATTACTGTCTCTGACTTTGTTTCTTTTGTCCTTTTGTTATTCTAAGGAAAAAAAAAAGTAGTGTACCAGAAGGATAGGCTTCGTCAAGGCAGGTTTTTATGTCCATAAATATGTCCATAAATATCTGTATATATATCTATATATATGTATCAGTAATAGAAAGCAGAAAGACTATATGGATAGTGAGCTTTTAAAATTTAGAGTGCATCATACAGCATATGTGGACTTGCCAGAGCTGAGAGTAGAGCTTTGTTAAAAGCATTATTTCTCTCATGAGTTATGTCTCAGCTTTAAGACTGGTATTTTTGTGGTGTTGTGTAGAACATGTGCCAAAAGAGTGTGTTCAAAGCAGTCTTAGATCTTTTGTTCATTCCTGAAGTGGTCTGTGAGCGTTTCTTGTCAAGTTTGAAAAATGCTTTCACCAACACCTGAGGCTTGGAAACTGACAAGAGAAAAAGTCCTTCAGCTGGCATACTTACATTACATATATTCTTGACAAAGGTGTGTTTGAAATTACTCTTTCCAGATACATTTTTCTTAGTTTTTGTTGAACTTTAGAAGTTACAGTCAGAATGTGCACAGTAGCAACTTAAAAAATGGTTTTTGTGGTCCTGATGAGTAATACTGCTGTGAGCTACAAGTGATCCTTTTCAGAAGGAAACTTCTAGTTCTTTGTATGATTTAGAACATTTTTGTGAATTACTCATCAAAATGTCTGTTACATTTCCATGTGTTTCCTGCTGCAATCAAAGTTCTCTGTGTAAAGGGTGTTTCCTGGACCTCCATCACTTTTGGACTTTGTCAGATTAGTTGGGGTTTTTTTTCCAATTCTCTAGTGGAATAGTAAGCACAACATTATGGCATAAGGATCACTTGTCATAGAATTGGCATTAGAGAAAAGCTCATGTCTTATTTCCAAGATCAAATAAAGCAGGATGAATAAGGGCAGGAAGTAAAGCGTTCTTAAACACAGCTTTGATAGTTTGTAAATACAGTAGAGTAAGAAGACTAACACTGGAAATTGTTTTCTTTGTCTCTGACATGTATAAAGTCATTACTTCTTAGGCGTAAATGTTTTCCTGTTTGTCTCCACTTGGCAGAGAATATTTCCCATTTATCACTTCAGAGTTTGAGCGCCCAGGTGGATCATTTAGAGGTGGGACCTTTCAGAAAATGTTAAAAATAAGTTTGTTTTTAAAGAAGTGTTACACTTTTCGTGTATATTTTTGTCGATATTTTACCACAAGTAACTTGTATTTAAAACAATCCTCTCCCTTCTTCCTCCTCTTCTTCCCTGTTTAAGTAAAGCCAAGGCCTGTCAGTAATATGGTGCATTTCTTTCCTTCTGTCTGTATCTCATTATGGCTTTTTTTTTAAGAATCAAATGAGAACACAGTATTCAATAACTGTGATTAATACCCATAGCAAAGCTCACTGTATGAAAACATAATCCATGCCCATTCAGTAGTGTCCTGTATCTGTTTTCTGTGCTTGAAATTTACAGTGGAATCTACATATGTAGCAAACATGGGCTTGATCTTGGGCGTTGTCTGATGGCAATTAAACTTGTGACTGCAGCTATCTGCTGTTCTCTTTTCTTGAAGGCTACTGTCCTCTGCAGCAAAGCTATCAGAAAGGATCATATGTCTGTGCTGTAGCGTCTTCACGGTAAAGTCTGGCAGCATAGCTTAGCCTAACTTGTGTGCACTCTGATTTGTGATTATGCCTTTTGACAGTCTGCAGTACATTTGACTCCCAGCTGTTAGCCAGTCATTTTTTGCTGCTGATGTTTTTCCTAAGAGGGTAGGCTGTAACCTAGAGCAGTTGAGAAAAGTTGAACTTTGTGTAAAGCTGAAACGGCTATGCAGTAGGAGTAAGAATTTCTACAAGAATATTTCAAGGTGAGGAGTATTGATTATCATCCTAAAGTAAACTGTCTCTGCATGTGAAAATGGATCTTACGCTACATGACTCCACAATTAAGTTTCTGGTGTAAGCATTTTGTGAGTTCTGCTGGGATGCCTGCAACAGTTTCTGATAGAGAGCTAGACATGCAGCTAAAGTAGTGTGCAGATGTTTTTTTTTCTTCTGGCCTAAGTGTCTGGATAAGTAATTAAGGTTCAGCATTTCTGGTTCTGTGGTTTGTATTTTAAACTACAAATTCTCTTGCAGAAGGTTTTCAAGTTACACTGACATTGCATACATGAGTATGCAAAGGCAGGATCTCAGCTGTTAGTGTGTTCGGCTTCTCTTCTGTGAACTAGTAACTGTGGTGTATATTAGTTGAAGATTTGAGTCTTTTCACTGATTTTTTGTTGTTTCATGTAAACATGTTTATTGATTGAGTTGTCATTTAATCGAATGGCGATAGTTAAATCATGATAAAAGGTAATGCAGAGTGTCCTGTGAAGTTGTACAATACAAAACACTGATTTGCTTTTAAGTTATTTAATGATGATGAGCTGCTGTCATTGCTAATCAGCTCTTCTACTGTGAGCCTATTAATTTGGTTATAGTTAGCAGATTATGCAAGTAATAAAAATCACTTAGAGTATAATTTCGTGTTTTCTGTGGTAGTATAATAAAGATAACTCCTTTAGCCTGTAGTGTATCAGAAGTTTACAGTTTTATCTTTTCAAGGCCACCTGTAAATCATGACTTCAGTTGGAAATGTGTGGGGAAAAGTAGACTGTAACTATTTTTCTGTGAAGACAAAGTTACAGTCAGCATTGCAGTATCTTTGTGGCTGTTGTTTGGTTCCACATTTGATCAGCTCTAAGCAGTATAGTTCCTTACTTTCCTCTACATATCCAAGGCAGGAGATATGGCCAAAACATCCTAGCTGAGGTTCAATTTACGTTGAGAGGAAAGGTGGAAGTTACATTGGATGGTGAAGGGAACTAGCTAGAGGAATTATAAATACCTACTGCTCCATCTGTTCTTAGACTTGGTGTGTGCCCAGTCAAAGCAGTCTGTAATCCCTGGATCTTTTTGGATGTACATCTGGTCTTGAATTCCAAAGTAATGCAAATGGTTTTTTACCTGCTGTGTTTTCGTTTGGGATCTGCTAATATTTCCTCATGCGAAAAAACCCCTGCCTTTATTACCTTTGGGTTTGTAGCAGGTTTATACTAAAATATGTGTAGTAGAAACATTGAACTGATGGAGACCCTATTGTACAGTGAATTAGTTACATCTACAAAACTTTCTAGGTGTATATAAAATGATAGTGCAGAAACATTTATGCTTATGGACTTCTATTTCAAATTGTTTACAGTGTAGATATTCACTGTCCTAAACCATTTTAGCTAGAAATAGCTGAGCAGAGATCCTAAGTCTCTCTCTTTATCTTCAGCTCTTGGTTTTGTGGCTCTTCTTTGTATTTGGATCTGAGAGATGATAGGTGCCTTTTTTATTTCCCTGTCTTAGTTCTGGTTGTGTCCAGCAGAGGTGGAGAAATTCTTTGAGACCACGGGACGAACTGTGTGATTCACCACAACTCATTCAGTTGCCAGTAGTTCTTTTGGGGCTGTTCGCAAAAGAGAATTGGTCATATTGATGTAAATAAATCTAAGAGGTGGTAAGGGATTACAGTTTGGGAAAAAAACCCATCCTGTTTGAAGTCATGTGAGTAATACTACTCCAGTGAGTGTTTTGACAAAATTGTACAATTGGACACTTGAGAAACAGTTAAACAATATGTAATGTGTTTGAGAATCAGGGCCAACAGCCTTGTCATTTGGAACAATATGATGGATTTTTTTTTTTTTTTTCATTGTGCTATAGTCTTGTAATTTGTTGGAAGCATTTACTTTTTTTTGCCTCTCCTTCCCCCTTGCTTTCTAGTTCTAACAGGCACTACTCATTACAAAGCAGTCCAAAGAAATAGATCAACACTGGCTTTGGCAGGGAGTTGGCTTCATACTGCTTTTTTCATTGCAGGCACCAGAATTTAGCCAAACTAAGACCAGTGCTATCTGCATGGAGTTTGGCCACTGTTGGACCTGTTGTCTTTTTGTAGATTTCTGCTTTGACTTTAATGAGACTTTGATACGGCCCTAAATGGATTAGGTATCTAGCTTTTACTGAATTTTGATGAGAGCACGGTGCCTAATTTCTGTGGGTTTTTTAGTACAATGTCAGACTTAGTAAATATAAACTAAGATATTTTTGAAACTTGTTAAACCATAAACTTTTTAGCAGGTTGGTTCTGTGAACAGATACTTAGTTGAGAGGGCCATACTGTGTTTTGGTTTAGATCAGTGGCTGTTTTTTTTAATTTTGTGGACTACTGTTGCCAGAGAAAATTGTTTTGTCTCGTTATTTCCATGACTGTCTTCAGGCAGGATTTATTACTTGCATTTAAGTAGTGTTTTCCAATACTTTTGTGTTCCCCTGATAAAGATTTTATACTTTTTTTTTTTCACATGTTCTTTGACATACAAAATGTCTGAATACAAATCTGTTTAAGACAATTCCCAATTATGTGAGATTGGGTGAGTTTATCTTCTCTCAAAGAAAGATGATGAAGGGACTTGATCTGGTGTAAGTGGTGCAAACATTGACCTCTGAGACTTACTATTTTTCATGGTTTGGACACTTGCTATCCTAGCAAAAAGAATTCTGAATTTTTCAAATTTGCATACGGGATATGTTTAATGTATTTGTAGATGGCGGTGTAACTAATGGACCTGAGACTGGAGCCAGTTTTTATGAGAACTACAAGTTGAATTTGAAATAGGGTGGTTAGCTGAATAGAGGGGAAGATTTTGGTACCTATTTTAATGCACACGTGTAGGTAGATGTCTTTTGTGAAGTAAGATATTTTGGTCTGCTGTATACTGATAGTACTTTTGTAATTGATTGTTCTGTATACATTTTTCTGGATGGTGGTGGTGGTGCTAGGTAACTGCTTTGTTTAAATGGATTGAATTTCGCTTATAATGTACAGAGCGACTCAGCTGTGAGAGTGTCAGTCTTAGGTTTTGCAGTATCATGATTGACTCATGTAAGAACTATTTGTTGTGTGGAAATGTGTGTTGTTCTTCATACAGCCAAACATAGGCCTCTTAGAGGAAGCTATGGTGTTTGCGGTAGTGAACATTTGATACCTTGATTCCTTTTGTGGTTGTGTTTGTAGGGTTGTAGAGGACTAATTAGTGACTGTTTTGAACTGAGAAGTTTCATAGGCGTCTCTGTGTTTTACCTTGCAAGGAAACAGGATCCCAAGATATCAAGTCATAGAATCACAGAATATCCTGAGCTGGAAGTCACCCAAAGGGTCATTGAGTCCAGCTCTTGGTCCTCTGCAGGACACCCCAAGAATCACACCACATGCCAGAGAATGTTGTCCAAACGCTTTTTGAACTCTGTCAGTCTTGGTGCTGTGACTACTTCCCTGGAGAGGCTCTTCAGTGCCCAGCCACCTTCTGGGTGAAGAACCTTTTCCTGATACCTAACCTAAACCTCCCCTGACACAACTTCGGGTCATTCACTGTGATCCAGTCACTGGTCACCACAGAGAAGAGATGTAATGTCTGTCCGTCCTCTTTTCCCTTATGAGGAAGTTGTAATTGCAATGAGTTCTCCCGTCAATCTCATCTGCCATAGGCTGAACAAGTCAGATTGCCTCACCTGCTCCTTGGGACTTCCTGTTTTGGGCTGTTCACCGTGTTTGTGGCCCTCCTTTGGGCACTCTCCAAAAGCTTTATATCTCTCTTACACTGTGGCACCTAAACTGCCCCCAGTGCTCGAGGTGAGGCCACCCCCGTGCAGGGCAGAGCAGGACAATCCCCTCCCTTGCCCGGCTGGCGATGCTGTGCCTGATGCCCCCCAGGACAGGCTTGGCCCTCCTGGCTGCCAGGGCACTGCTGACTCATGTTCAACTTGCCATCGACCAGGACCTCCAGGTCCCTTTCTGTGGCACTGCTTTCCAGCATCTCATTCAGTCTGTCTGCACATCCAGGGCTGCCCCATCCCCAGTGCAGAATTTGGCAATTGTCTTTGTTAAACTTCATATGATTGGTGATTGCCCAGCCTTCAAATTTTTCTAGGTTTCTCTGTAGGTGCTCTTTGCCTTTGAGGGAGTCAACAGCTCCTCCTGCTTTTTTATCATCTGCAAACTTAGTTAGTATCCCTTCAAGTCCTTCATCCAGGTCTTTTATGAAAGTGAGTTTTAGCCCTGAAAGCCAACTGCATCCGGTGTTGCATCAAAAGAAATGTGGCCAGCAGAGTGAGGGAGGTGGTTCTCCCCCTCTACTCTTCCCTCATGAGACCCTACCTGCAGTGCTGTGTACATCTGGCGTTTCCAGCACAAGAAAGACATGGATGTGTTGGAGTGGGTCTAGAAGATGGCCATGAAGTTTAAGAGGGTTAGGTAGAGCACCTCTCCTGTGAAGAAAGGCTGAGAGAGCAGGGGTTTTCAGCATGGAGAAGAGGATATTTCAAGGAGACCCCATTGTGGCCTTTGAGTACCTGAAGGGGCCTTGTAAAAATGAGGGAGAGGGACTTTTTATATGGGCACATTTTGGTGGGACAAGGAGCAGTGGTTTTAAACTTAAAGAAGATATATTTAGATTAGCTGTTAGGAAGAAATTCTTTACGGTGGGGGTGGTGAACCACTGGCACCGATGGACCAGAGAGGTTGTAGATTTCTATTCTGCAAGTGTTCAAGGCTGGGTTGAACTGGGCTCTGAACAACCTGATCTAGTGGAAGGTGTACCTGCCCATGACAGGAGGATTGGAACTAGATGAACTTAAAGGTCCCTTCCAACCCAAACCATTCTTTGATACTGTGTTTAAGAGCACTGGCCCTAAGATGGAGCCCTGTGGAACCCCACTAGTGACAGGTCACCAGCCTGATGCCATCCGACTCACTGTAACCCTTTGTGCTCAGCCCCTCAGCCAGTTGCTCACCCATCGTGTGATGTGGTTACCCAGCTGTGTGCTGGATGTTTTGTCCAGAAGGATCCTGTGAGAGACAGTATTGAAACCTTTACTGAAATCCAGAAGGATTACATCAACTGGCTTCCCCTGATCCAAGCAGGTGGGTTAGCCTGTCAAAAAAGTAAGTTAATTTTGACAGGCAGGACTTTTCTGTCAAAAACCTGTGTTGGCTGTGACCGATGACTGCGTTGTCCTTCAGGTGTTTTTCAATACCTCCCAGAATAATATTCTCCATAATTTTGCCAGTCACTGAAGTGAGGCTGCCAGGCCTGTGCTTTCCAGGCTCATCCTTCTTGCTCTTCTGGAAAATGGGAATATTAGCCAGCTTCCAGTCAAGTGGGACCTTTCCAGATTTCCAAGACTGTTCAGAAATGGAGAGAGACCTCACAATGACATCAGCCAGCTCTTTGAGTATTCTCAGTTGAATTGGGCCCTATAGATTTACAGGGATCCAATGGGAGCAGCAGATCCCATACAAATTCGGGATCAGCTGGGAGTTGATCATTCTCACAGCCGTGGTCCTCCAGCTCAGGGCACTGGGACCCCCTTAATCCGCCACTGGCTTTGAGGAGAGAGGGAAAGAAAGTGTTAAACATCTCTGCCTTGTCCGTGTCCCTGTTTGTGAGGTGACCATCCTCATCCTGTAACAGGACAATATTATTTCTCCTTTTGCTATTAATGCATTTAAAACTCCTCTTTTTATTGTCCCCCTCAATTGTGGCCAGCCGGCTTCAACTCCAGTTGATCTTCAGCCTGGCAAGTTTTCTCCCTGCAGTGGTGAGCAGCATCTCTGTATTCCTCCCACATCACCTGACCTTGCTTCTGCTGAGCTTACACCTTCCTTTTTTTTGCCTCTACCTCCCAAAGAAGATTCCTGCTCAGCCAAGCCATCTTCTGCCTCACCTGCTCAACTTCTGACATTTGGGAATTGCCTCCTCCCTTACAGGATGGTGGTTAAAATGTGACCAGCACTGATAGAGCTCAGCACCTGCAAAAGCATTTTCCCAGGGTACCTTTCTCAGCAATTCCCTGAGCAGCCTGAAGTCTGCTCTCCTCATGTCCAGAGCTGGGGTTTTGCTGGCGCTGTTCCTTCTGTCAGAGATTTAAGCTTGATTACTTTGTGGGCACTGGGGCCAAGAAGGCCACCAATCACCATGTCACTCATGAGACCCTCTCTGTTAACGAGCATGAAATCAAGGAGAGCATCTTTCCTAGTCAGCTCTCTTAGTACTTGAACCATGAAGTAGCATCTAGATGTTGTAAGAAATCTCCTGGACTTGATTGTGCCAGCTCTGTGGTGTCCCCAGTTAACATCTGACAGGTCGAATTACCCCATAAGGAGAAATTTGAATGTGTCCCTTGATTACTTGAAGAATTGATGTCATTGTTGTGCTTAGATGGTCTATAGGAGACTCCTATGATGACATCTTCAGTATTTTTTTGTGCCTTATTCTTAACCCAGAGGGTCTCAACCCTGCTGTTGCCAGTTGTAAGCTCCATGCATCCATTATAAACAATGCTGCCCCCCTGCTTTGCCTGCCCTGCCTGTCCCTCCTGAGAGCCTGTAACCATCCATCATGGCACACCAGTCACAGGACTCATCCCACTGAGTTTCATTTATGCCAGTTATTTCTGGCACTGGACCAAAGCTTCCACTTGCTCATTACTCGTGCTGTGTGGTTCATTGTAGCCTACGCCTCATGGAACAGATTGAGTGATCTCAGTTCCTCAGGTTTTGGTGTGCCATCCCATTGCTTATCACTGGCAAGCCTGGTTTTATCCCTTCCTGCCTTCCAATCTAGTTTAAAGCTCTGTCAATGAGCCCTGCTAGCTCTCTTGGTAGAAACATTTGCCCACTCTGCAAAAAGTGCATCCCTTCAGGTATCAATATACCAACTGTTGTATAGACCATGCCATGAAAAAAAAAAAAAGAGCAGATTCTGCCGATGACACCCAGTTTTGGAACCATGTGCCCCTGGGGAGCAGCAGACTTCCCTCCGGCGTGGGCCTGGTCTGCATAGCAGGCCTTCGGTTCCCTTTAGAAGGGAGTCACCTATATCAACTACCCTTCCCTTTTAATTAACAGGAGCAGTCGTGATGAGCGTGGCAGGCTGTCTTGCCCCAGGTGGTTCCTCCATCCCAGAAAGGCCTTTGTCTACCTCATCAGTTGACTGTCCTTCCAGTTTCAGGGCATCTTACCTCTTATAAAAGGTACCAGTCCTATTTGTCGTCTTCAAGTTTTCGGGAGCATTCTGCCTAGTGTGGCCAGTGACCAGCTTCCAGTGTTCATGTTCAAGAGACCTCTGCCTTACGGCTTGGTAGGATTCTGAGTCTGCCTGCATCTTCACTTCAGTGGAGGTTTGAGACCTCTGAGACTCTTTGGGAATAGCCTGTCAGTCTCTCACTCATTCTCACGAGAACTGCACAGGCTGTTCACTTAGTCCTATGGCTCCTTCACCTGGCAACAGCTCATTTACAATAACACATCTTCTGTGACAGGAGTAAATGTCATCATCAGCCTTACGTAGAGGCTGGGGTACTCCTGTCTACTTGAGTCCTGGAGAGGTGCATCTACTATTGGGTGGTCTGGCTGCCTGGAGGCTTCTGACATGGCTGGTACACTGACTTCAGGGTGAATGAGCTCTCTGGCATGTCAACCATATCTGAGAGAGCATACACTAATAAGATTATGCCCTTCTTCTCCAACTACTGGTTCTGTTTGCTGCCTCTATTGGCTGCTCCCAGGTGGTCCTAGGGGAGCACTGCAAGTGTGCACTGGTCACGTTCACTAGGACCGCTTTTGAGAGAGTGGGAGCAGCCGCCGTCCTTGCTGTCTGCACTCATGCTCAGTCAGCCGCTTTCGGGCAAGTTGCTGGTTCTGTGTGGGTGTTGGCGCTCCGCTGTGGTTCCCCTGGCTCCAGCCCTGCTCGCTGCAGTCCATGGCTCCGCACTGGAGTTGTTGGCCTCGGCAAGGGGTGTTTGGGGCAGTTAGGTCGTGTTCCAACCTGTTGCTGTCACTACTGGCTCCGCGTGTGCCCAGTCAGCCACTCCAGGGCAGGCTTCTGGCTCCATGTATGTCTCAGTGCTCTCAGGCAAATGAAAAAAAAGTTCTGAAAACAGTCTTAATAATCCTTTTAATGCTTGTTTCACTGTATTACCATGTATCTTACAAGTACAAATTTCAGGCTGGTCACAGCTGCTTAGGTAAAGATTTTTTAACACGTAGGTTACATAGATGCCCAGCTATCTTTCCTGCTTTCAGTCCTGCTGTGCTGTGCTTGGCCCACATGACACATCTGGTGATAGCAAGTCTGTTCAACTGTTGTTATTTCCAGTAGATGTTTCTCATAGCCCACCAGCTGCTTTGTTCTGTGAGTACCATATGAACATCCAGAAACGGATGGAACTACCAGGATCCTTATCTTTCTAGGGGGCTTTTAGAAGGATGATCAAGCTGATGAGCAGCATTAAGGATCATGTAAACATTTTCTGCTGATGACAGCTTGCATATGTATGCGTGTGTGTGTGTGTGTGTGTGTGTAACAACTGCCAGTAGATTTTACTACATTTTTTTTCAATGCCCCTAATGTCACATAGAAATTGTGGTTTTGTTTTTGTTTTGTTTTGTTTTTGTTATTAGAGCTATTCTACTAATTGAAAAGGAGACAGAAAATAGATGTCCACGCCTACAGACCCTGGCGCCATGCCTCATCCTGGTCCTTCCCCTGGACCAGGACCTTCACCTGGACCGATTCTGGGACCTAGTCCAGGACCAGGACCATCTCCTGGCTCCGTTCACAGCATGATGGGGCCGAGTCCTGGTCCGCCCAGTGTCCCACATCCAATGCCGACAATGGGGCCTACAGATTATCCACAGGAAGGCATGCATCAAATGCATAAGGTAATAGTTTATTACAAGTGAACTTATTTTCCGTAGAGTTCTCTCCACTGATGAAAAATGTACTTAAACTGTGTTTAGACCTGCTAAACTGCTATTACACATCACCTGCAAAACTTCAGTTGCACTCTTACTTCTTTCTTTATTACTAAAGATTATTCATGTATCAGATTAAACACAGTTTCCTTGTTCTTAGTAGACTACTTTGAACTGTAGAGTTAGTAGTTTGCAAATCTGTATTTGTAAGCTGTACTTTTTAGTAAGACAGATGTTACTAGGGAGAAAAAAATGAATCATAGTGTTAAAACTTTAAGGCACACCATTCTAACCACCTTTTTTCTTTTTTTCTTCTTTTTGTCTGTTTGGACATACCGTGGTTTTTTCTGGGGTGGTTTTTAATTTTGCATGAAATAGTTGTTCTTTTTTGTAAAAGAAAAAATCAAAAAGAAACAAACTAAACAAACTTAATCCACCATAAAGGATTTGTATTACAGATTTGTTTACTCTTCTGTATTGAAAATGTGGTTGAAAAATGTGGCTTTCAAGTTATTTTATAAGGACTCCATCTTACAAAGGAGTATAAAACTGTCATGTAGAACATGTCAATAATTGCACTTCAGTGTTTGTTGTTATACACTTAAAATTGTGTTTGTGCTTAGGCTATCATTAATGGTTTTTGCTTTGAGGAAATACTTGCCTGTGTGGAAATTCCTCTGTTAGAAGAGTCTCCTTATGTGCTGTCATTTTTGTTTGGTTGTGTACCAGAGATTTAGAACCCAGAATAATGTCTATTGCACTGATGTTCTACTCAGAAATATGTAGTAGCACCTTACAGAGCCAAGATATTGAAAACACTTTGGCAGCTATTGTTGATTCCACTTGGAATTGTTATATGCACATAGAGAAAAAATTGCAATAAAAATCTGTTTTAAAGTAATAGGAATGTGTTTTAACTTTGCTCTTGAAATTACATCTTCTTCATTTTGACACTCTCACAAATGGATCAGTTTTGTTCATTAAAACAATGTCCAATCAGTAGGGACATGACATTACCATCTTTTACATGAAGAACTAAAAAATTTTTAATAGCGCAAAGACTAGCTGAAGTGAAGGAGGCCGTGATCCAGCTTCCCATTTGCACTGACCTGTTGTAATCTCTGAGAGGTCAGTACGTGTGGTAATTATAACCTTTGCATTTGAATCTTGAGGTATCTGATTTAGCTGTTAGCAAGATTAGACATTTGTAGTTGGCATTTTTTTGTTTGTCGGGTCAGTTACAGCCCAGCTTTTCAGAACTCTGTCCCCAGTCTTCACAGCCAGGGTTCTTAACATCCTTCATTCCTCTCTATTTTTCTTCTACCTGTAGAAGAAGAAGATGGCAGCAGGAGAATGGCTGAATGCTTCACACATTACGTTTTTAACTGATATATCCTGTTATATCAGCTGTTTAATCCTATGTTATAATTAGAAACAAACCAACAAGTGTCATCCCACAACATTCTTTCAGAGACTTCAGAGAGCATCTCACAAGATTCTGTGAGCCAGAGTAGAAATTCTCCCATTGAGGTGGCATTGAAATGTTTTCAAAAATGCACCACAAAGAGTCTCGATAGCCAATTCAAAGATGATCATTCATTATAGTTACAGTAAATTACTCTCCCTTTTCTATACCTTGATTCTAATAATGGAATAAAGACTATAATTTCACAAGACTTTATTTTAGTAGCAGCAGCCTTGCTGTCCTCTAGGTTTCCGCTTCAGAGGTTCCAGCATGTCTTCATATGTGTATGATTAAGCTAGGAAATGGGTCTGTTGAGCTGATACAGGTGAAAAAAAAGAAAAAAATGAAATAAAATCTTAGTTAAGTTTCAGTCTAGGTGAGGTTTTGGGTCTGTTTTTTTGTGCAACTCCAGAAATAGTGTATTGTGATAGTGCTGTAGATGGGTGTCTCTAGATTATTTTGCAAATATTACTTGAGTGTTGTTCAGTGTAATTAAAAAACTGGTCATCCACCTGCAGCTGGACCAAATAAACATTTTCTTTTTGCTTAGCGCTATATCAAATATGTTGACTTTCAAGCCATGATATATCATAACACTTTTTTTTTTAATGAAATGCAGTAAAAATGGGGTATTGCACCAACAGTGTTCCAGTTACACAACTGCTTGTGGGGTACCCAGGTATACAATGGGATGTAGGTCTTCTTTTTAAAATTCACATGCTTAACTGAAACAGCTTCATTCTGTGTTAGATGTTTGACTAGCTTACAAACAATAATATAATGCAAAAAGTTTTAAAAAATCCAAAGGATCAATCAATAGCTGAAACACTAATTGAAACAAATTTATATTAATAAATCGTAATTCCTAAAGTATGTTTACTTAAGAACTGTTATTATGAAGACTAAAGATTTTATATTCACTTAGTAACCAGAAAACCTTTCCATAGGAAAATTTACTATTAGTTTACATAACACAGTTTTGACAGAAACAATAAATTAATTGCATTTCTTGCTAGTTTCTTAAGGACTATCAACCAAATTTCCAGGAAAATACAGTTCCAAATTTTACTGAAGTGTGTCTTGGATGCATGACAGCTGTGTTTGAGGAGGAATACTTAAGAAGTCTGTCAGGGATACTGCTAAATGGACAAACCGTAACAGCCTCAGAGAGTCTTGTGAGAAAAAATACTTGGAAGCTGGAAGATATTAAAAGAAAGCATTGCTGCCTTCCTTGCCCTAATCTTACTTTCCCTCTACATCACGTAAAAGCTTCTCTGGAGGCAGAACAAGGTTACGTGGTTTTAGTCTGAATTGATAAAGCCTTTGACACAGTCCCCCACAACACTCTCCTCTCTAGATTGGAGAGAGATGGTTTCAGTGAGTGGACTGTTAGATGGGTAAGAAAGTGGTCAGACAGTCACATCTGGAGGGTAGTAGTCAATGGCTCAGAGTTCTGATGGACACCAGGGACAAGTGGTGTCCCTCAGTGGTCTGTATTGGGACCAGTGTTATTTAATGTCTTCATTAATGGCATATGCAAAGGGACCGAATAGGTTTCCAGATGACACCAAGCTGAGTGGTGCAGTTGACACACCTGGAGGATGGGATGCCATCCAAAGGGCCCTGGACAAGCTCAGGAAGTGGGTCCGTGGGAATCTCATGAAGTTTAACGAGGCCATATGCGAGGTGCTGCATCTGGATTGGGGCAGTCTGCAGTATCAACACAGGCTGGGGTTGAACAGATCAGAGCAGCCCTGCCCAGAAGGACTTGAAAGTTTTGGTGGATGAGAGGCTGGACATGACCCAGCCATGGGCACTCACAGCCCAGAAAGCCAAACGTGTCCTGGGCTGCATCCAAAGCAGTGTGGGCAGCAGGGCCAGGGAGGGGATTCTGCCCCTCTGCTCTGCTCTGGTGAGACCCCACCTGCAGTGCTGCATCCAGCTCTGGGGTCCCAGCACAGGAAGGACGTGGAGCTGTTGGAGCGAGTCCAGAGGAGGCCACCAAAATGATAGAGGGATGGAACACCTCTCGTGTTAGGAAAGGCTGAGAGAATTGGGTTTGTCCAGCCTGGAGAAGAGAAGGCTTTGAAGTGACCTCACTGCAGCCTTCCAGTACCTGAAGGGAGCCTGCAAGAAAGATGTAGAGAGACATTTTACAAGGACAGGTAGTGACAGTCTGAGGGGGAATGGTTTCCAACTGAAAGACAGAAGGTTTAGATTAGATACTAGGAAGAAATTCTTTCCTGTGAGGCTGGTGAAGCATTAGAACAGGTTGCTTAGGGATGTCCCATCTCTGGAAGTGTTTAAGGCAAGTTTGGATGGGACTCGGAGCAACTTGGTCTAGAGACTGCCACTGCAAGGGGCTTGAAACTTTATGATCTTTGAGGTTCCTTCCAGCCCAAGCCATTCTATGATTCTATGATACAGCCTTCTGTATCTTCTTATTCACTAGCTGGACCACATGATTTTAACTGCTTAACTTTTGGTTATGACAACATTGTAGATTGTTAATTTGCATGGTGCTCACTTGAGGGATGGATAGAGTACTGTGAGCTCTCGGTTTATTTTTTCTTCCATTTAATTGTAACCTGATGTGTAATCACTTCTTTTGTGAACTTATAATGTGGTGTACTGTAAATGATTGCTGCCTGTGGAATAACTACAATGATGTCATGGGCAATATTACTGGTTTTGGTGAGGGAGAAAAAAATTTCTTCAGAAATACAGTAGTTTTTACTAAATATATTAGTTGTTCACAGATGTTCTATTAAAACAGAAGGCAAATGGTTTCTCATTTCAAATATTATTGGGTGACAGATCTATGCACATTAGACATTCTGAGAATCAAAGTAGTTCTCTCATGGTCCTAGGAGTAACAGCATGCAACATCAGCAGGCATGTTCCCTGCATTATTTTTGTTGTTTGTGTCTATGGTAATAAAAAAGAAAGGAAGTATTGCCAACCTTGAAAAATCAACAGAAAACTTAAGTAAAATGGTGATGTAGTGATTTGTTAGAGATTAATGGAATTAGTGGCCAGTTTCCTGCTGCAAAAAACCACAGTCAGACTGGTTGTCCATCAGAGATGCATTCATTTATGCTCTGTAGTTACGTGGCAGTTACATGACAACACACTGCTGTTTGGTCTGTGTAATTCTGTTATTTTAGAGGATGCATGGTCTACAAGAAAACTAGTCTGGTACTCATGCTTTTAAGGCTAGGGTGGTTTTTTGCTTGGTTGTTTTTTAAAGAAGTGGATTAAAACAAAAAAAACCCCAGACATTGTAATGTGACAGTTTACCTGAAAATAGGGCAAACTGTGATGTATCTGTGAGAAGACCTTAGTTGCTAAATTCAGAGTAAAAGCACTGTAGGCAAAATGTTCCTTATGCCTTAGACATTATGTAAGTCTGTAAGTCTGCCAAGTCTATAGGCATGTGCTAGCCTCCAGTTGAAGTTCATCCCTCGTTCTGTTTCTAGAAGCGTTGTTTATTTGACCTGTTCAGTACTTGTGTCCTTACGTATGGGGACCAATCAAAATTGTAATTTCTACTCCAAGTTGAATATGTCTCAACTTCCTGTTTCCCTTCTGTCATATTAGAAGACTAAAATAAAAAAAGTACACCACTATGATAGTAATGCTTCGTTGGTAATATAGGTTACTTTCTTATCTCAACAATGTCATTGTGGAAGATAGCTTTAATAATTTATAGATGACTGAAGAATTTACAGAAATTACATTGTGTGTAAGGTCCCCTTTGTACTTTTTTAACCTGTTGCATAGATTTAGAGTTATCCTCTGCAACTGTACAGTGAGTCAAAAAAGTTATCAGAAATAAGTGTTCCTCAGTTCTTACAGTCCAGTGCTGTCCTCTGCTGAATTGCCTCCCCTATTTTATACATTTTTTTTCCATAGCCAGTAGAGGTGCTTTGAGATGAAATACATTCTTGGAAGTACCAGTCTCTGCATACATTAGCAATTGCGTAATCATTAAAACTAATTTTGGCTTCACAGAAGTTTATGCCATCTTCATCTTCTGTATTTTTGCTAGTAAAAAGCTGATTTATGAGTTCTAATGAATTTAGTTTTCAGGTTTTTTACTGCGTAAGTTCTGCAAGCACACAGATGCAAACCCTGTTCTTCTATGTATTTAGTCTCCCATCCATTAGACTTGAAGCATTTCGGTTTGCTTCAGTTGTTTTTGTGTCTGTGGGTTTTTTTTAATAATATTTTTTTTACAAAAACCTGTTCTTTTCATCAACTCTTTCCAGAGAAGCGTGCCTTGAATTGAAGTTTTCTTGTCTGGTCATGTCTCTACCTCTCTGTTCCTGTTTGATGTTTTCTTTAATTCCCTTTATCAAAGGCCACATACTTGCTTTTCTCTTCTCTGCTACCCTTTTTTAACAGACAACTCCTTTCCCCATCCTCTTTATGCTGGTACTTCTGACGTATGCTTGCTGTGTCCCATTTTACTCCCATCCGAGCTATTTGCATTCCCAGAGGTTTCATGGTTGCCACCTATTAGTGCAGTGAAAGCCATCCCTACAGTTACACCACAAATGTGTACAGCTAGAGTCTTCTGTTCTGGAAAACAGATCAAGTTACCAGCAAGTCTCCTCCTCTTGGCAGCCATAAAGATACTGTGGCAGCCAGCACATACCATGGCGAAATAAGAATGCATCCAGCTTTACAGGTGTTTTGGTTTCTGTAGTACTCAGCTCGTGCAGGCAGAATGTGAAATGAGGGTTCTCTTCTGTGTTGGCTATCTTTGTAAGAAGGAGCGAAGAGAGAGGGTGGGATCTTCATGTCTCAGAAAAGGGCACAGGGATTTACTTCCTTAGCAAAGTGGAACTATTTTTAATGTGTCAGTCATCTGTATCTACATTTCTATCCCATATCTCAAGTTCTTGTAATCAAAAATAGCTTCTTGAGTAGTGCATATTTTTCTGATATATTTTCACAAATATTTTTATACTGTCATGACAATTAAATGATTCGGTGAAACATGAAAAATCCATTTTATTTTTCCTTTTCTATAACTTTCCTCCTTTTAACCCAGGCTTCTGATAAAGAAAACTGATAGATCCTTCAAAAATGCTGAACAACAACAAATTCTGTGTTTAAAGGTGCTTTCAGTCAAATCTGATGATTGCAATGGAAAGTAGAAAATTTAAATGAAGAGATTTATGAATTGAAATTTAGAATTATTTTTTCTTTTGTAGAAAGAGTGACCTTTGTTTAGTTCTGTTGAAACTGAGTTATGTGCAACAAATTACGCAAAAATAAGAAATGTGGCACTTTTTTTCTGTGAGCTGATGTAGCTTCTTGCACACTTGTTTAATTAACTCCCTACATTTTCCACTGGAGTAGGTTATCTTAAGTCTCTTTTTAAAAAGAATTCTCAATAAATAGATGTATGTTTAGATAAAACAGACCATGAGTTCTCCATTCACAGTAAGGTTTGCAAGAGGAGCATTTAATGTGCATGCATGCCTTCAGTGTGTTTTTCAGACTCCAAGCTATCTTCACTTCACTCTCTGAAGAGAGCACTTGGAGCTGTTTTGCATTTGTAGTTATCATGGGCACTGTAGTTTTTGAGGAGTGTATGAGGTGACAGGAGCTGTAGGGAGCACAAGTATTGTTTTCCCTTCCTTGACTGGCTATCCTTGTTTTTGTCGGGGAAGAGGATGTTACCTCCTGCAATGTCACCCTTGTTTTTGAAGAGAAACAATGTTTGGAACGTTCCAGTAGAGCAGTGACTGAAAGGGCAAAGTTTGGGCTAAAAATAACTCAAGTTAAGCCACAGGCTCTACTTTCATAAGTTAGTGTGTGTTACACTGCTTTGTAATATGAGGCCAATACAGGGTATGTGGTTTGTATTTGGACAATTTGCTTCCTTGCCGTTGCCAAACAGTTCATAAGGAAGAAAAAAAGGCAAAAAGGAAACAGACGGGACAAACAGTCTAATAGTGTTCTGTGCTTCCCCAGATGTCTGATTCCAGAGCAGAGGTTTCTGGGTTTTTTTATTTTGAATGACTGCTGAAAGAAGTTTTTACTCTTCATGTATATGTTTAGATTTTCAGTTAAAGTTGTTAGTGTTTTTATAGTACATTTATATGGTATCTCTCTCTAAATACTTATTTTGTTTTCACAGTCTATTGATGGCTTGCATGAAAAAGGAATGGTTGAAGATGTTCATTGTGGCTCCATGAAGAGTATGCGACCTCCTCATCCTGGAATGGGTCCACCTCAGAGTCCAATGGACCAGCATAGCCAAGGTTTATCCATACTCTGCATGCTCTATGATTTTGGGACCCCTTGTTCCACAAAGAGTCTGTAGTTCCATGTAACAGATTTCCAGTTATTTCCTTTCAGCTTTGTTTGGAAAAGCTGAACAGAGCGAGGCAAATAACTGAATTCCTTTGCTTTCTGGAGTGTCCATCAGGTGTGTATTGGAAAGAAGCTAAGGTTCAAGTCTGTGACTGGGGCAAGTCTATCACAGATTACAGTTCGCATCTCTAAAGAAAAAAACCCACCAACTTACTTCTTATCTTATGTGGCTACTGTAAATGTAAATGCATTATAATATGATTTATTGTAATCCTTTGGTGAAGAAATTATAAGAGAAGAATCCAAGCAAACCTGGAGAAACATTCTTTAATACCTGTAATTTCTGGCTGAGTGCTGATCATAGTTCTTTCCAATATTTTTTATGCCAGAAGATAGAAACTTTTTAACACATTGCTATGTGCCTTCTTTGTGTCCTGTAGGTTGGAACATAAGCAGACATGCATTCTATGATCAGCTTGGTATTTTGGAGATTTAACTGGAAACACCTGCTAGTATTAATAAGTTCAAGAGCAGATAAAACTTTCTGTGTTGCATGGTTAATTATTTTACAACACCTGAAGAATCCCAAATGAAATTAGGCTCCTGATGTGACACACACTGTACATATCTGTTAGGAGGTGGTCCTTGTTTGATGTATGTACATGTTTACTACATAGGATAAGAGAAATGCTGAAAGGAGAAAACAGGTACAAATCAGCAAAAAGACTGAGCCTGAACTTCTTTGTGGCTTTTCAGTGGTATGCAACTGACACTCTAACCTGTAACTTGCTAGCTGAATCCCAGTCTGGGACCCAGATAATTAGGAAGTAATGTTTTTCCATTAAACCTTTCCATATCAATTAAGTAAAATAGAACTGACTTTGCAGAGACAAGTTCTTCATCAGATAAAACTTCCCCATTGATTTCAACAAAATGTAAGCATGATCATCTGAGAGACAAATTTTGCTTGTCTTTGCATTTAGGGGACACTTTTGCTTGGGATGAAATGAACAGAGCGTTTAGTCTAAAGATGAAGATGGGACAGTTTGTACATTGTGTACTGAAAATACAGGAGCATAGGTTGAAAATGCTTCAAAAACTAGTAGCTTCTGAGTTGTTTTTTCTGTGCTGCCTGAGGTCAGATTTCCAGGTTGTTTTGCACTGCAGAAAGTTGATTGTATTAGTAGGAACTTGGTCAGGCTAGAGACTACAGATTCCAACTCTCTTTTTGTATATGCTAGCAACTGTTACAATGTAAACAGAGATGACTAGAGTTCTGATGTGGAGCAGGCTTTTAAAATAATTGGTCAAAAAAACCTCTAGACATTCTAATATTTCAGATAATTTTTTTGACATTATAGAGGACTGTTTTAGCTTTCATTGGTCTTATGTCTCCATTTTTTTTTATGCAATTTTCTTTTCCACAAAAAAGTGGTGATGGCGCTTGATACTGTTTTGATACCTGCTAGGCAAAGTCTCATCTAGTAGACTTGTACATTTTTGCCATTAGTGTACAGGTCCAGGGTAGAAAAACAGGTTCCTTAATACCCTATCAGCCTATTGGGTATTTTCTGTCTGAGTTCCCATGACATTAGAGAAAGTAGGACACTTGGTTTTTTTCAAATTTCATGGAAATATGCAGTGTGGTGAAAGAGAATTTACCCATGCCCATGCTCATGGCAAAAGGACAGTATGACTTCTCTAAGAATCCATGGAAAGATGCCTGGTAACTCTTGAAGTCCGGACAAAATCTTCAGTTAGGCATGGTAGAAACCAAGACTTACTACAAAGTTCACTTCCTTGTAGACACCTGATAGTTGAGCTTACAGTACACAGTTGTGTACAATTTTTAACAATATAAGTGTCGAATGGAAATTACACCTCATTAGTGCTAGGTCTGTTTTTTTCATGGCTTATTGTTTGTAGTCCTCAAGTTGAAGTAGATAAATATACACTAATTACTATTTTTGGGGGGCATTTGAGGAAAGGTGGCTGAATAAGTCCACAACCCCAGGAAAGTCCGCAGTCCCAGGAAATGGATCATCCTAAATTTGCCTATCAATTTGAAAGCTTAGGGAGAATGGCCAAGTATCAGTAAATATTGTTGTAGGTAAAATAAAAATTGTCTATCTTGTAATTCTCTATGATGTTGTCTATAATTCAGACCATCAAGAATAATTTTCTGGAAAAATCACCGAATCCTTGAAACATAGTATGGTTTGGGTTGTAAGAGGACATTTAAAAGTCCTTCTGTCTAACCCTTTTGCAGTGAACAGGGACATCTTCAACTAGGTAAGAGCCCCGTTATTGTTTGGAATTCTTCGGCACCCTATTGAAACTGACCCTGAATGTTTCCAGGGATGGGGCTTTTACCACTGCCCTGAGCAACCTGGCCAGAGTTACCCAACCCTCATAAAAAAAAGTCTTCCTTATATCGAGTCTGAGTTTATTGTCTAAAACCATTCCCCCTTGTCCTGTGACTACAGTCCTTTAAAAAGGTCTCTTTCCAGCTTTCTTGTAAGCCCCATTCAAATATTGAAAGACCACAATAAGGTCTCCCGGGAACCTTCTCTTTTCCAGGGGGAACAACCCCTGCTCTCTCAGTCTGTCGTCACAGGAGAGCTGGTCCATCCCTCTGATCATCTTGATGGCCTCCTCTGGATCCCCTCCAACAGCTCCATGTCCTTCCTGTGGGGACCCCAGAGCTGGAATGCAGCACTGCAGGTGGGGTCTCACCAGAGCAGAGCAGAGGGGCAGAATCTTCTCCCTGGCCCTGCTGCCCACACTCTTTTGGATGCAGTACACCTTTGGCTTTTTGGGCTTTGACCGCACAATGACAGGTCACATCAAGCTTCTTGTCCACCTGTATCCCCAAGCCCCTCTTGTCAGGGCTGCTCTCAACGCCTTCGCTCCGCAGCATGTATTGATACTGGGGTTTGCCTCAACCCTTGTGCAGAACCTTACACTTGGACTTGTTAAACCTCATGAAGTTCACATAGTCATACTTCTTGAGCTTGTCCAAGTCCTTCTGAATTGCATAAAGTCAGCCTTTAGTCTGACAAATTTACTATATGTTATGTAAATATGATACTATTATATTATCTTTATATACTGGTCAAACAAGTCTGTTATTTTTTCTGGAGATGATAAGCTAAATTCCTTCATTAAAATGTCAAGAGGTGTGATACAGTATTTTTACAGTTTTCAGGAAAAATGATTCTAGCCCATATATGGGGCTTCTCTGTGCATTGTTGAAGCCAATAGCAGTGATGATAGACACAACCTTCTCTGCCTGGTAGAGTTATAAAAATTCTTTGGCTTGTTACTGCATGATACTGTGGTTTAAGAGAAAGATATCACTAAGTAAAATCAATATAATCTGCATTAAATATATTAAGATAATTAAATGACAGATTATAAACTTACCTATAACTAGAAGATCATAATCTAGTTGTGGATTTTTGTAGTCTTTTAGAAGTCTGTTTTGGTTCAGTGCTGTTCAAGGTATTTGTGATCTGGAGAAAAGTTTAAAGTCAGTACAGATAAAAATTATGTATAGCACAGAGGTTTAGCAGTAAATAATAAACAAGTTGTTTACAGAGGCTGATCAGAATCTGAGAAGAATGTGCTTATTTTTCTAGCATAGATTTTAGCACAGCCAACAACAGTATGTCTAGGAGCAAAATAGTTTGCTGTGTAGTGGTATAAACTGTTTCATAAAAAGCAGTTTATACTGCTGAGAAGAGTGTGTTTGTTTTATCCTGAAAAATCTTAAACTCCACTTTTTAATCTATTTTATGAGAGAATAAAAAGAATACTTGATCGGTCTGCACATTCCCAAACAGTAAAAGGGCTTGTAATAGGTGGAGCCTTTAAAGGGGAAAAAAAAAAAAAGGAGGCAGTGTATTTCAGTACCTGCAGATCCAAATTGTTTGAATTCAGAATGTGTTAAATAGCTGTATCTTACTTAATGAAGATAATTAACCTTTGGAACAAAGATTACCCAAGTATTTGTGGTAGGTTTTATGTCATACAAAACACTGGATGTCTTTCTCATCTGTTTCTAGACCAAAGGGAGAAGTTTGTTTAGAGGTCAAGAGTCTTCGGTCTGTTTTGGACAAGTTAGGTAGACTATTGTAGCTGTAATGGTCCCTTATTGACAGAAATGTGCCTGTTCACAGGCTCCAAGGTTCTGAGAACTGGTAAGCTAGAGTGGGAGACAATGTCCTTATATTTTTTGACAATGGCAATGTGGATGGTCTTCATAAAATGCTTCAGTTCTTAAGAGATCTGAGTGGAACTGTTGTGATGAATCTATAGGCTGTAGTCCTTCTGTATGCAGTTTACAATGGGAAGCGATTAAAAAATGAGATTTCATTTAAATGTTAGATGTTCCAATAGCAGTCTTTTTAGTTCTTTTTAGTAATTTTGGTAAAGAAGAAAGTCTTGCAAAAGATTGTCTCTAAGTACAAAAGCAAGATTTTTTATGAAATATATGCTTACAAATGTGAGTGATAAATTAGAAGTAAATTGGCAACTGCACATGCAGTTGTAGATATGGTTTATGTAAATCAAGCAAACAGTTGTGAATGAAAAAGAGAAACTTGATACAGAATTTTGGAAGTAATGATTCTTACAGTCTATCTTAAATAATTACCATTTTCTGGGGTGAAATGAGTGATGAGCAAATCAGAAACATTTGAAAGCTAAATCTGCGTGAACTTTGTCATTTTACATAAGTACCTGTTCACTGTTTGAATGGCAATTACTGTTCTGAGATTTTTGCATTTTTTTAACTAACAGTAAATACTATGTTAAGGTACGCAGATTTATTATTTAGTTTCTGGGTTTATTTTTTTCTTTATGCTCAGTGAGATGCGAGTCATGCAGAAAAAATGTTTTACTAGCTCAGACAGATCATCATATTTTTATTGCATACTGCAATAAGATGATTTTCAGAAGTCTGACATTAATTTATGGGGGAAAATACTGTGAGTTGGTATCTTTCTCCTCAGCAGTTACTCCTTCCGGTCTTGCTGCCAAATTGGAGAAAGGGTAACATTCCTGACTAGTTTTAATGACAGATTCTCTCTTCTTCAACTTACCCACAATGATATCCCAGTTTAGTCTTAATACCTCTGTTTTGATGCTAATAGGTTAAATGAATGGAAAATCCATTGCTCCAGCTTCATATCAGCTGTTTAAATAGTAAGCTTACTACACATTACTGATTTTGAATTGGGTTAGAAACTGTCTTCCGACTCTGTGAGTGAACTGTGGTGAATTTCGCAGTATTTGAGGAGTATGAAATTTACTGTAAATTGTTAGGCTGTTAAACAGTTATCCAGCAGATTAAAATCATGGTTAGAATTGACTTTTGGAGGGGATGGGGGAGAAATTGCAAAGACAAGCCAAATATTTATATAAAATAAAATATTTGTATTATAAAGACTTCATAAAAATATATAAATGGACTGGAAAAAACAATTTGTGTATTTTTCTGGGGTTTGTAAAAATTAAATGAAGTTACTGGGATACAGCAGTGAAATACAGACCAATTTGAATTATTTGGCTGTCTTTTCTTGCTGTTTGTAAATGGGAACATAAGGGCTGAAGGCATTTGGGATTCTGGGACTTGATCTGTATTAATTTTTAACGATCTTATAGTATTTGTTGAACTTAAGAAGACGCACCATTTTTTAACTTAAAGAATTCACTAATATATTGCTGCTTTACAGGCAACGTTCATTGTCCCTACTGTTCTTAAATTAGTTGCAGTTCTTTTTCTGAATTCTGTCAGACTTTTAAAGATGAGAAAAGACCTGCCACCTTATTCATCTGCCTGCCAGCGTAAGACTTCTCAACAATTTTATTTCTGCAGTCCTAGTTTTGAATGACTTGCACGTGTGACCTCTCTTTTTCTGTGCTGAGTTTCGCAAGAACTGTTGTTAACCCTGGCCACACTACTGAGAGGGAAATTTTATGTTTTGCTTGCCTTAAGAAAGTTTGTAGCCTCAGTCCAACATGGACATATTTTTCACTGTGTTCCAAGACATTATGCTTTTGTACTGTGTGTTGCGGAGATGTACTTGATTCCTTTCCTTTGTTTTTAAACTAACATCCGTTGATGGTTGAAGTGATAGTTCAGTGAGTTACACAGCTAGATTTCTTCAATCCTGTCTGTATCTTGCAAATCCAAAAATTCTCTTACGGTCACATTCTTGAGTACAAATATACCCTTGCTTTTGGTTTTAAGCATAAAGATGTGACCTACATGATCCGCAGACACTTTTCATTGTTTGAGACTTATTAAATTTTAGTGGAGGTTCAAAACCTCTGTTGAACATTCCAGTGTGTGGACTGCTAAAAAACTTTGATTCTTTCTGTATCATTACTAGGGTTTAGAATTCATTTGTAGGTGTTCTTTCTGTTTCATTTTAGCATTAAAACTGGAGAAAAAAGTGTCTCGATTTTTAGCGCTCTGATTTTTTGGCTTTAAAAAGGAAAAGAAAGATGTTATTGTTTCTGTTAACTGAAGTGAAACAAAAAGCAGTTAAAATAGAAACTTTGTGTACAGTCTGCCCTCCAATAGTACTTGGCAAAGTGTTAGATTTCTTCCAGTGTTAATACTGTAAAGACTATACATTGTTTATGACATTCTGTGATGTATTTCTGCTGAGCAAGTTGATACAAAAGGGGGATTAAATATGTTTCTGATTATGCATACGGTTAGGAAAACTTGAGAAGGGTTTCTGATGCAGCCTCTTCTATAACCCGTGGAAGGATTATGGAAAAGACAGAGAAGACACTCCTCGAAGGTGCACAGTAATAGCAGAGAAGTAATGGCTGCAAGTTGTGTAAGTGAAATTCTGATGGGACTTAAGGGAAAGTAAGTGCAGCATGAGAGTGATTGAGAATCACCATCATTTGAGGTTTTCAGAACTCAGACAAGATCTGGAGAAACCTGATAAAGCTTAGAAGTTACTACAGTTTTAAATGATAGCAGGGTTGTTTGGCCTCCCTTTCCTGGTAGTGGGTGACTTCTATTTTCTGTGTTGTTCAGAACTGTAGGTTTTGTCTTGTCTTTTTATGGTGGTTCAACTCAATTTTAGGGGATCTTCTTGTGTGCATGCTTATCTGTGTTAGAGTACGTGTAATAAGATAGAAAAAAAGCAAGTAGTATAAATACTTTATTAGGACAGGCTTGTGGCTGTATCTTTTGTCATTGTCATTGTATGAAAGTTTTCAGACTTCAAAGGAGAATTTCTGTATAGCATCACAAAAATTACATTGTGTAAATGCCACCTTTTAACACCTTTACAAGAAGTTTGGAAGGATTTTGTTCTTTCCTGGTGTATTTTATGGGAATTTTGTTTTCATTCTTATCTTGTCAAGCACAGTTTTCTGTTGTTAAGAACCCTAATACAGAGGACTTTGAGGAAGAGAGAAAGTGTGAGTAATAAATATATATCTGGAAAGATCAAAAAATGTCTGCTTCTGAAAACTCTTCACAAAACTTAGTCACAGACTTTGCAGCTTGAACTGTCAAGACTGAAAACAAATACTCAACATCTTAGATCACTGTTGTGAATTTTTGTGGTCCAGATGCATTTCAAGTTCTTGGGTCAGAAATCTATCAGTCATTAAGGAACTTATAAATTGGACAATATAACTTGAGGTGAGACGGAAACCATTCTTTCAAAAGCAGTTCAGAAAACAATATAATTCTGATTAGGTGCCATTTAAAGTAAATCCTGAGATTTAGAAATGTAATAATGGATAAACATTGCAATAAACCCCATTTTATAGTATAAACCAGTAATGCAGTTGCATATGTTTTGTTTTGTTGTGGTATGATGGGTGGTTTTTTAAAGCAGTATGCTCAGCAAGACGGATTTGTAGCTTCCCCTCTTTTCTTAAAATAATAAAGAGATAAAAGTAAGTTGATGGAAGAATATGAATACATGGACTAAACTTGCAGTTATTTGCCATACTTTTTATCACCAACAAGGGATGTATAGAGCATTTTTATATTGAACTAGTATATAGCTCCAGTAGTGCTAAATTTTTAACATCTTTCTTCCTTTTCTTTGAACTTCTCCCCTCATTTTTCTCTTGAACGGTGTAACTTTTCTTACTCTCACCAAAATCATCTTCCTCTCCTGTCATCATCATCTTTAAATTGAACTTGGTCTGTTTCTGTCTTGCCTGGTCTTTTCCCATCACAAACCCCTCTTTACCCACTGTACTTCTATCTCATTTTCCTTTTTTAGGAGAACTGAAATCCTTTCTTCTTTTTCTTCTGCCTCATACATTTACAACCTTTATTCAAGTTGAGCACAAATTTCAGTTCTTTGGCAATCGAATCTCTTCATTTGTTTAAATTCTAGTGACTTAGAGCTGCTGTCATCCCAGAAAAGTTGAGGCTTCTTCGAGGTTTTGCCTATGTTGCCTTTACTGAAGGGTCAGTAAGAACAGTGAAGCTAAAGAAAGAGCAAAATTTCTTCTGTGATATATACTACATATAGATGAAATTGATGTAGTTTCACTTTAAAATGACAGGAAAATTGGGAGAAGAGTAGATTGGGTGTCACAGAATCATGAACTGTACTGTGATCTTTGGCATTATGATCTGTGGCTTACGAACATGAAATGTGGAAATGAGCCAGAAGATTTCTAGATTTTTACAAATTTTTTTTGACTTCTTCAATTTGTGAGAAGATTATTTGTGTTCCACCATACCAAAGCAAAGTGAGTAAATATTGTTACCTCTTTTTCACTCTTGGTGGACAAAATCCCCAAAAACTAACTGCCTGTTGTGCTTTGTGAAGCTCAAGAAAATACTTAGTAGGTGTAATTAATGTTCAGAATTAAGAGGGCTGCATTTTCAAGTGCTGTAATAAGATACAAGCACTGTTCATTTCAGACCTGTGGGTGCTCTTGATGTAGTCTTCAGCAGCTTCTTCAGAAGGTGATTTTTGTGCTTGCAGTTGATGTTCAAGTTGTTGAGCACCCAGATGGCAAAAGGTATTGGACATACTTTGTCTGGCTCAAACCTTTAATCTGTATAAATTAAAGAGTAATTGTATAGAAAGTGAATACTATTTATTTCTATTTCTCTATGTTGGTGAGCATTAAGAAAGAGGGCCTGTAGAAGTGTATGGATATTCCTTGATGTGTATGCATCAAAATAAACTTAGAATATTAAGCTGTAAACTAGGCAGACTTCAATGCATGTGTTCCACAAAGAAACATTTCTCCAGAGTTCTGGTGAACAACACTGTATCCCCAAGCTTCTGTATTGTGTTTCATGTTTTAGCTTTTCTTACTCCAAATATGCAGGTAATTGTTATATTTAGCAATTATTGGACTAAATAACTGTAGTTCTTCTCGAAGAAGACCTTCTGAGGCTATCTTGATATCCCAGGGAACTTTGGATTGCACTTTTGTCTTTGCAGAAAATGCTACAGCTATCCTGACCTGAGAGAGACACTTTTATATTTATGTTGAAAAATTGGATGGAATTTAGGTTTAACTAGCAGAGTGGCAAGCTTATGATTCTTCTCCCTGTTCTAGGTTATATGTCTCCACACCCATCTCCACTAGGAGCACCAGAGCATGTGTCCAGTCCAATGTCTGGAGGAGGTCCAACACCACCTCAGATGACTCCCAGTCAGCCAGGACCCATTATAGCAGGAGACCCACAAGTTATGAATCAGCCTAACAGAGGGCCTTCCCCTTTCAGCCCTGCACAGCTGCATCAGCTGCGGGCTCAGATTCTAGCATACAAAATGCTGGCGAGGGGTCAGCCCTTACCAGAAAACCTCCAGCTTGCTGTCCAGGGCAAGAGAACCCTGCCTGGCATTCAACAGCAGCAGCCTCCCAGTGCCTTCAACAGACAGTCTGGTAAGTGAATCTTTGATAACAATCATTGCTCAGGTAATTCTCAAAGTTCTACCTGTGATAGATGAAGAAATGGATGCTATGGAGAGCTGTAATTTGGGACTGTATTCTGGCATCAAAGTGAATAGCATGGCCTTTGGTATTAAGCTTGAGCAAGTGCATAAAACACATCTGTTATTAATAGGATATTGTCAAAACTGAAATAGAAGTTATTTCACTGGGCAGTACTGTGTCTGTCCTAATATGCTTGACAGTTTTCAAATGTTAGTTGTCCTTTACTGATAGCGATTTCCCTTGTTTTTCTTAGAGTGAATTTCCAATGTCCTGTTGCTATGCAGGAAAGTAGATAAATAATCTGGATCGAGTTGACTGATTATTTAGGTTGATGAAAATAAACTATGTATAGTGTGCTGTTAAGTGAAAAACGTAAGGAAAAGGAAGTGTACTTACTTTTTTCTCACAATGATAGTAGATATTGCAGTGAGGTAAGCAAGCACATTTTGGTCCTAAGAAAACTGTATTGTATTAAACACCCTGCACCTGTTAGTTTCTGAACACTTCCATTACAGAGTTTGCATTAGAATTGAGGGTTAAGATGATACTATTTTCTTAGGTTTTATTAATGGTTACTGTTCTGTTCATTTTGGTGGATATGGCTTTTGCTACCAAGTAAGTTGGTTTTTTTCATGAAACATGATTTTGATACACTTCATTAGGTGTATGTATTAGCAGTAAAAACCACTTAAATTGTTATTTAATGAAGAAATGTGCTACTTGCCTGAATAGACTAACATGCTAGAAAGCAATGATTTTTGAATCTTGGAAATGCTTTGCATCTTAGCAAATTTTTTTCCTCTGTCAAATTGCAGGTATTGGGTTACATGCAATGAGTGGTGCTGCAGCTGGACCAGGGCCTGCTCCAGGGATGCCTGGACATACAACTGCGATTACCCCTAAAACTTGGACTGAAGGTATGGTGGGAAAAAGATGTGGGGAAAAGTAAAAAAGGAGAGTAAAAAACTGTGCAGAAAAATAGTATTGAAGATTTTAATCAAGGAGAGTCTAACCTTTTGTTCATTTGGAAAAGACCCACATGAAACTTCAGTTTTTAGACAGACTGAACGTGAAGCACCTTTTTGTGATCAGAACGAAATACGTACTTTTTCTGAGGGACACGCGTAAAACTTAGTAAGTTACGTTCTAAGCATGCTTAATTGCAGCAAGCTTGTCTTTCAGCTTTGCTACTGTAAACAAAAGTTTTCAAATCGTAGTAGAATTACGCTGTTCCTTTTGTTCGTTTTGTTATTTTGGAATCGAATAACTTTGATCAGTGTAGTCTTTGAGATCAAATGAACAGTGTAACTTTTTTCCCCATGTCTTCAAATTTATTTGTCATTCATTGTGTAGTCATTCAACTTCTTGGATTCCCTGAGAACTGAGGTTGCACAGAGGCTTTTGATTGGCTTGCTTTTTTTTCTTTTTATAAGCTGAAATGCAGTGTTGCTAAATACAGAATCTACAGCTTGTGCTCAAGTTCCTTTTCTGGAGTTTGATGTGGATGTGTGAATGACAAATGGTGATCTCCATAGATTTCAGGATGTTGGTTTTGAATTAAGGTTGATTACAAGATTGCAGGTGTACTTTGTAGCTGTTTTCCCTGACTTAAGTGACTATGACTCTTCAGACAGTTAAGTGGCATCTTTGTTTTAGCAATGTCTGTTATTAGTGAATTTGTGAACATCTGAATGCATGGGTAACTTGTCATAATGAAATACTGAAATCTATGACCCTTAGTGACTGTAAATGACAGGTACTGTTTTCTTGTTAACTGAGGTGTTGCTTTTCAAGAGGATTAGAATAATTGAGTTCCTGCTATTTGAAGCAAATACAATTAATAGGAGATCATAATGAAACACAAGTTATTTATATCTGGCAAGTATTTCTCAATACAGTTGTAAAAATTTTCATGTGGTTATCAAGTTCTGATAGAGGTCTAAACTCAGACCTACTTCTGCTTGTTGTCAGGTTGTGGCTATAGATGCTTTCTTCTAAGTGGTGCAAGGATAGTGAACAAGAGGCAGAATGAGGTCTTGCATTGCAGGAAGTCAGCTGTTTTATTTCTTGTAACATTAGAATGAAAAGTCCACAGGAATAGCAAAAGAAATTGCATTCATCAAAAGTTTCATGTGTTTTGTTTTTCTTTCAGCCATTTCTTGCAATGTATAGTATACTTGCATTTTAGTGTGTCTGTTTCAAAAAACAGTGTAGTCTCAGTGTGCCTTTTCTGGTGATTTTGAATGTTTAACTTACCTTCACGTCCTGTGTTCAGAAAGCCAACTTGATTTTCTTCCTGCTTTCCATATTTTGTGTTATGAATCGGTACTGTTTATGTTTCAGGCCAAGCCCCAGATATGAGCGTCTCCAATGCACAACAAAAGCTTCCAGCGCCAGCTCCTAGTGGGAGGCCTTCTCCTGCTCCCCCTGCCGCCCAGCCTGCTGCCACCATGCCTGGGCCTTCTGTACCACAGCCCCCACCTGGACAACCTTCACCCATTGTCCAGCTGCAGCAAAAACAGAACCGCATCAGCCCTATCCAGAAGCCACAAGGATTGGATCCTGTTGAAATACTCCAAGAACGTGAATATAGGTAAAAGTGAAGAACAAGATTAAAATGATTTTCACATCCTTAATGGGAACTCCTTGCTACTGTAGTGGTAATAGTGTAAACAAAGTTTCCAGAGAAAAGCTGTGTTACCAAGTACACAAACATCAAAACAACAATTATTTAATTCTACCCCAAATTATGAACTAGTAAAGCATGCTGGCACTATCATTTCAAACCACGTAAGTTTAAAACAGGCTCAAGGGCTCTGCTGAGTTAGTTTATTACTTGGATCTTGCGAACACTGAAAGTTGGCGATATCAAAATCCTTGTAGTATACAGAGAAACCAATTTAGTGCACAAGGTTTTCAGTATTACAAAGAGAAGTTAGAAGAGAACAGAGAGGGTCAAAAGGCTAGAGTTAGTAGCCACAGCAAACCCACATTTTATTAGTATGATGGATTTGGCTGGACGAGCCAAGACTGGGGAGAATAAGAAAGTCACAGGCAAGATTAAAAAAAAGTGTACCAGGAAGCATGATTTTCAAAAATTGCCTCCTGAGTATTCTATTTAGATGATGAAGTATATTTCTTAAAAAGTATAGGGCAGAACATTTCTTTTGGTATTAGAAAGAGACTTCTTCCCTCTTCATCATCAAGCCTATTTAACAACTGACCTTGGGAATCTGCCAGGCAGAAGGATTCTGACCTGCACCTAATGTATGCTCCTGATAATTATCAGAGGAAAGTAATAGCACTCAAGAGTATTACCTATTTTGGACTAATGATGCATCTTGCATTGTTACTTCAGTTTGTAGAGGAAGGTAGCCAAGAGGGATGGTTAAACCAGAAAACTGGTTTAATGACTTTGCTTTATGAAGGTAGAACACCATGAAGCATTTTAGGGTGTGATGCCATGCCCATAATTCAGGCCTTGATTACAGAAAAGCTCTTACATTTTGTGTCAGGTATTGCTTAAATAATTCTATCAATGGCTTCTTGTCGTCATTCTGCCAGTCTTACCCATATACCCTAGGACTGAATGGCTGTAACAGTTTCAGCATGAGCAATCACTGTTTTCCAGCATCTTTTTCAGAAAGCTTGTAGAACACACCATTTTATGGTTTCACAGTTATTCTGACAGAAGAATTGTAGCACTAACTTCAACCAAGAATCATACGGCCAGTATGATGTAACCTTTTCTGCATCAATTAACCTCAAATTGTTACTACTCCTGTTTTCGCCCTGCTGTATTGCACTATTTGTGCCAAGCTATTAAGTCTTAGTGTTCATAAATAGAGGAAAGTGAGGAGTGACAAAAAACAATGCTGATGCTTTTACTAATTTAGAGAACTAGTTACAGGTACATCGTATATGTTAGGTTCTAAATACACTGAAGTTCTTGGCAGAGTGAGAGGAAAGTTTGATGGGGATTCTGCAGCAGAAGGGTTTTATTTTTTTTTTTTTATCCTAGAACATAGATGTAAGTTCCAAGCTTTTTTAATGTTCAACATTACTGGTATTTGATTTTGCTTTGAATTCCAGAATATGCAGAACTCCTGGAAATCTTTTCATTAGTTAAAACTGTATAAGTAGCATCAGACAGAAGTTTTGAAAAAAACAGTTTGACTGCTTCTGTGGTTTGAATGGTGCTGGATTTAGCTTTAATATAGGCAAGTTTCATTCCGAAGTATGTATTCACAATTTCTTAATAAAAATGCAGTAGAAAAAAAGCCAAAATAAACATCCTTATCCTGAAAACACTGAGGTTAGTGAAAGCTTTATGAAACGGTTGGCCCCTGAGATCTCACACTAAACCCTTTTAATAAAGGGGCATTATACTTTGAAAACCATTTGAATTACAGGTGGATCTCTGCATCCCTATGGTCCTCCATGCGCTACAGGGGCACAGCTGCTTCAACATGGTGTTCACCATGGGCTGCAGGGGAATCTCAGCTCTGATGCCTGTAGCACCTCCTGCCCTCCTCCTCCACTTCTCACAGAAGCTAGCGTTGTAACCCCCCTGCTAGCAACACCTAGCCATGCAAATCCAGTACAATGTTTTTCTAAAACTCTTCTTAATGGTTTCTACAAAATAAAGTGCTACTTTTTAATCTCACTGAAGAGCTGTCTTAAAGATAATATCTATGATTTAAAGTTGTTCTATTATGTTGAAAGGCTTTTTCCACCTTCTCATTCTCATTGCTAATTAAAAAAAATACACTTGATAATGTCCTGCAGATTGTACATGGTTTCTTTCTGTTACCTGCAGAGTATCTTCTTAGGTATCTTCTTGATTTACAGCATGGCATCCATGCCAGACAGGTTCGAATGTACAACCATAACCTCTGCTGTTGACCTGAGTTAATGAGGAATGGGTGTGCATCACTTGTTTTACAAAGAGATCTCTGTGTACGTTCAGTAGCCACTTTCTGCTTTGAAGATAAATTTCCGAATGCAAAGATTAATTTATTGCATCCTTTAAATGGTAATATGATATCCTCCAAGTGATTGTAAAAAGATCTAGGAAACCTTTTTCTTTGGATTCTGTTTACCTAATAGCTGTTAGCATTTTTCCGTGAAGATAGCAACAGTACAACAAACTGTGGTCATTTTCTTTAAAGACTAGAAGGTGGCTCTGGTGAGAGATAGCTCAAGCAGTTCTTGCATTCACTTGGGTTGGAATTCTTTCAAAAATCCTACTGATTACTGAAGAAAACACTATTACCATTGCTCTACTAGTACTGTAGATAAATACAGATACAGATACATGTAAATAGTACATCTAGGAAAATATGAAATTAAACTTCAAAATTTGTTCTTTTTTTTTTTGTTCATATGTAACCCATCTGGTTGTCATTTCTTTATTCTTCTGTATGTGTACTGTAGATTTTTGTTAGTATTTCAACTCTTTTAATGCTGGACTTTCTTTAAATAGAGAGTTGATCTGAGTTACAATAAAAGTCTTCTGAGGTAATATCTCTACTGACTTAGAAGTACTGATTTTTTTTGTTCCTATACCTTCTCTCTGACTGAGTTATTAAAGGAAGGAGAATCACCCACCAAAGCATTGAACTGTCATTGTTTGTAGCTCAGTGCATTTCAGTGTATGAAGGAAAATAGCTGAAGAAAAAGTTATCCTGGATATACTAATCTGCCCTGTAATACAATGATAAAATTTCAAGTGCTTTTATTTCTGATCTGCTTTTTTTATAAACTCAAGTTGAGAAAAACAAAATTATTAGCAGTGTAGTGTGTTTTATATGGGAGTGGACTACATAATGTGTTGATGGTACATAATAAGCATACTCTGTGAGCTTTGATTAGGTTTAGACATATCTCAAGAAACATGTATATTTGGATTTTTGTTACAAATTTGATGATAGAAATGGAAAGACCAACCCACCTTTGGCAATTGCTTGAACTTCTATTGTGTAAACTTATACGTCAGCAAGCACTTCTATATGTTTTATACCTGAAGTTAAAGAAACAAATCAATTCTGACAGCACTAGTAAGTTAACATTTCTCTTCATCTTCGTTTGGAAGTGACTCGTGGAGTTAGTTATTTAAAACCATGAGGTATGTCAGGGAGAACCTAGATTAACTTTCTGTGCTTATCCTCATGTATGGTACAAGAAGGAACACTCATTGATAACAAGAATGAAAAAAGAAATTGAAAAGGCGTTCAGTATTCAGTTGCTTTAATAAGTTCACAACTCAAAAGAAAGGTTTGGAAAGGTTGTGACTGCTCCCATAAGGTTTCATTAAAGTCAGGGAAACTGGGATTTGGCTATAACTGTTTTGTAGGCGATAGTTTCAGGAGAAGCACTGCAGCTATTTGGGATGGGGAAAGGAGTAATAAATAATCATTGTGATGCAGGATTGCATTCATGTGCGGGTAAGGGACAGGTAAAGTATGTGATTTAGAACAGCTTGGCTGCTTTTTTTATGAATGTACACTAGTACATCTCTCCATGAAACCACTTAATTCTCAAGGTTTTACATCCTTGGGGGAACTAGAATATCTTCTTACTAGCTGGAATGCTCAGTTGTGCAAAATGTGAACTTTTTTTAGTATAGTATATAAACTGGAAATAAGAAAATAAGGCAATGTCATCTTCTGAATGAAGATTTTTCCTGCAGGAATAATGAACTTTTCTGGACCGAGACAAATAGTTTCAACTTTTAATGAAACTTTCTCTAATTAGGAAATAACTCTTCTTGGTTTGCTTTTCAGTCTATATGACAAACATTACTTATCTAATTCTTCTTTAGTTTTTTGCTCTCTTGAAGACACCAATATAGTCTTCTGCAGTAATGCAGCATTATATCCTGTTTGTTGTTCCAGGAACTTTAGAGTTCTTCTGGTAATATTAAAATTGGAAAAAATTAAGTTCTGTCTCTCTTGTCTACTACTCCTCCTTTCTGTCTCTCTCTCTTGAATTTGCAAATGAATGAAAAATGAGATTCTAAAGGAAGAGTGAAGTAGAATTTTATTTACAGTAGCAGCTATATGGCTGTGAATACTTTATGAACAAACTTACTTTGTCAAGAAAATAATGAGGTAGAATTCCAGATACTAAAGCAAGAACAGTCCATATCATTGCTGACTACACCGCATAAAAATAACACCCATCAAAGAAGCTTGAAAGCAGAATCCTGAATAGTATGTGTAAAGTAGAATTCCCAAGTTTATTTTCATGTATCTAGTTTTAGTAGAAAAGAAAGGGCAAGAGACATTTTGATCGCTTGACAGTTTATTTTCAAAGTGGAAAAAGATACCTAGTGTCATCTCTGCAAAAGCCTGTTAGTTCAGAAAAAAACAGAAAAAGACATCTAAATGCCTGAGTTAAATTGACTGGTTTTACTATGTTATTTTAGTAATGGCTTTCAGATTTCTCGTGATGTCTTACTCAGTTTTCTGGTTTTGTAGGCTTCAGGCTCGAATTGCTCACAGAATCCAGGAACTAGAGAACTTGCCTGGTTCTCTGCCCCCTGATCTGCGAACCAAAGCTACAGTGGAGTTGAAGGCACTTAGGTTACTGAATTTCCAACGCCAGGTAATGCCATTTACTTGAGGAAAATTTGCATAGCGGTCACAAGTAAACATGTTCATGCAGCAAAGAGTAAACTGGAAAGAGATTTTGCAGCAGTGCAAACTGTAAGCAGATTCTGCATGAGAGCTAACAACCAACAAGCAAGTCATGGAAATGTTAGATTTTATTTTGTTTTGATAATAAAAATGTGCAGGTGTTACTTTGCTCCTTGCTTTTTCTTCCAGTCTAGAATGTGACCATAGAACTGTGTCTTTCATAATGAACATGGCCTTGGCACAAAGACAAAACAAGGGCTGGACAGGCTGCAAGCTAATTTTCAGCACAGATCTTTTCAAGAGATACCTCTTTCTGGACATACTTTGTGTTTCCACAAGTCCTCTTGTTTTATTTAATAAGAGTCGTATGATGGTGTTTTGTGGGGTATCTCTCTGTGATCTGTTTTTGGGATTTCTGCTATGGCACAGACTTAGAAAATGAAACATAACAGAATCATGCATAAGATTTAAGTTGAATGTTGAGAGCCTGTATCAACAAATGAATTTCAGAAAAGGAATCACACTGCCAGACTGTTACAGGCCTCTTGCCATTGGCTTTTACAGCTAGTTTGGAAGAACAAAAATGCAATTTGGCAGGTCAAACAAAATACTTCCTGACAAAAGCCTTGGCAGTAGTTTTGCCATGGTGTCCAAGTCTTCCTTCCTTCTATCCTTGGCACTCCTTTGTAATGAAGTTTTGTCGGAGGTAAGATGAAAACCAGCAGGCTCTCCCTGCTCTACTACTGGGACTATGGCAATACTGTTCCAAGCTCTTAACATTTACCTCTCCCACCTGTCTTCTGTACAGCTGGCAATGAAACAAGTTGTCAGTTATATTCAGGTCTAGCACTAGAAAATGTGTTATGTATGTGATTCATTTGCATTTTATTTTGATGGTGTTACATCTTGGCTGGCTCCTTTTATTGCAGCAGGACAGTTGTTACCAGCATCTTGTAAAGAGGGAAGAAATTATGATTAAAAGTGACTAACCCTTTTGACCATTCTGTGAAGGTTTAAGATTTGTTTAAAGCAAGAGATGGAGCTGTTGCTGTATAAATGCTCTGTCTTTTCAGAACTATAATGAAAAGGGAAGCGGAGGCTGGGATGTATTTTGGGCTGTTTACTGTTTTACTCTGCCATAACAGTGTTTAAAGTTGTTTTATTAAAAGCTATTTTTTTTTGAGTTTTTTTTTTCCTCCCTCCCTCCACTGGTAGCTAAGACAAGAAGTAGTAGCCTGCATGCGTCGTGACACAACACTGGAGACAGCACTGAACTCTAAAGCCTACAAACGAAGCAAGCGCCAGACTTTGAGAGAGGCTCGTATGACAGAAAAGCTTGAGAAACAGCAGAAGATAGAACAGGAGAGGAAGCGTAGGCAGAAGCACCAGGTATTTTAACCTAATAGGTGTTTACCCCATGACAGATATGCACCTTGCTTTGCTGGGCAGGTCTTCTCTTTTACATACTTTATTTACCTTTGGAATTCTTCTGATTAAAAAACTCCCAAGTGGTGTGATAAGTAATTGCAAGGCTTTAACATTAGAACTCCTATATTCCTGATTTCAAATCCTTGCTGTGTCAGAGTGCCTGCACTAACTTGATTCTCTTTCTAGGAATACCTGAATAGCATATTGCAACATGCTAAAGATTTTAAAGAGTACCACCGGTCAGTTGCTGGGAAAATTCAGAAACTTTCTAAAGCTGTGGCAACTTGGCATGCCAACACTGAACGTGAGCAGAAAAAAGAAACTGAGAGAATTGAGAAAGAAAGAATGAGAAGACTAATGGTAAGGAGTAGAGGAGGGAATGTGGTTATTTTAGTTAAAGTTATATGCTGAATTCTTTTAATATCCTTATATGCTATCTCAGCCACCCTCATGTGTTTCCTTTGCAAAGTACTCTGTAATGAAAAAAGTGTAAGTCCAAAACTACTACAGTTCATAGTGTATGTTTCTGTTAATGGTAGTGAGTGTGATACTGTTCAATTTAACCTATAGCTCCTTCTTTTTTAAGGTTTTTGTGTAGGAATAATTGGGATTTTTTTACTAGCATGAAAACTTAGCACACCCACTTCTGAATAACAGCAACTTAACCTTATTAACTTTTTATACTAACACTGTTGTATAATTGCAGGGCTATTGGTCCATGTTACAAATAATGGGCTTTGGTTTATTTCTAGGTTTACAGTTTTGAAGATTCTGGATAATTAAATTGTTCATGGCATTATTCCAAAATTTTTACGTACAGTTGATTCCACATACGAAATACATAGCAGTAGTGCATGTATCTTGAAAATGAACAGCAGTCAGTTCTACCCATTTAATGCTTCAGACCATACTCCTTAAAATTTTGTGGTTTTTCGTTCCCTGTACCCTCACAATATCAGCTGTATCATTCTAAGAACAGAGTAAAATGGTTTTTGTGTAATCATGTCTCTTCGGAATGCTGTGGAACCAGTCAGAGGGCTGCCTACATTTCAGGAGTTAAAATAATTCTGGCATTCAAAGCATAGACAGATCAGAGCATATGTACAAGTATGTCAGTGACTTGGGATAGAAAAAATTGTTCAAGACATTGGTTAGCTCTATCTTAACATTTTATTAACATTTCACCAACACAGAATCACAAGAAATTGACAAGCTTACTTTGTAACTTGCTGGCAAAAAGCAGTATCTACCTGAGGTGTAGAGATAAATACTAGTTCGTGTCCAGAATCTATTCCCACCATGAATATGGGCTGAACAGTTTGGTTTTAAAAATCGCTAAATGAAATGCAGAAAAAGTTAAATGTAACAATGATAGAAAATTGAAAATAAAAGCTTGTGTAAAGTGTAAATTAAGAACTGGCATAAGAAATAATAAATGTGTAGGCCCTAGAGCATTTCGTAAAATTACATAGTAATCAATATTATAGAGCTTTTTTATAGTTGGATATAATTATCAGCAGTTTGTCTAACCTAGCTTTTAAAAATGTTAATTATTAGCAGAAAAGGACCTGATTTTAAGGAAAAGCAATATTGACATTTGGGAAGTATTTTTGTATCTTGTGGGGTTCAGCTTACGTCAAATTGAACGTGCAGTGTGATAAGTAATGAAGATGTCCACTGCTGAAAAGTATGAAGTAGATTTGAATGCCCAGAAATGGAACAGGATACCCATGCTTCCAGATTATCAGTGCTTTCTCCTAAAACACCTTCACCAAGACTGGTTAATCTCTTACCATACCTACAGAATTTTGTAGGCATTTTCAGTTTAGGGTTTTGCACCTACTGCTCAATTAAATCCTTCTGCAAAACCAATCTCTGTGTTTTGTTAATGGGGTTATTTTTCCTATTGAGTTTTAGTCCAATTGTGGTAAATTTGGGATTTGCAGATGTGTACTAGTGGGTTTTTTTAAAACATCATCTCCTCTCAGATGCTTGGCATGGTCTATGAAAATGTGCTGTGTCTAAAACTTTTTGCATATCTTTTTAGGAATGCTGAATTCATTCCACAAATTTCCCTTCATTTATATGATTAGAAATGGTGATTGTGTCACAGCTCATTAGTGGTAGTGTATGTATCATGTGCAAAAATGGGCATTGGTGTGATTTAAAAAGATACCATCAAGACAAGCTTAGATGTATAAAAGAAGTACCTTGGCTAGATTACACAGACTATGTATTCAGTAATATTAGAAGCAACAAAAACAACAACAATAATCATAATCAGAGTTTATTTTTTCTGAAAACGTGGGGTTTGAGCATTGTAATTTTGATGGGTTGAACATAACAATGGAATTTTGCAAGCAGATTTGCAAGCTCAATTCGAATATTACAGCTATTCTTTCTAACTGTATACCATTCTGGTGTCTCTAGAAAAGCAGGAGATCTCCCAGAGTGCTGTATGTTAATCATCTTTAAAATATTTCTTACTCGTGTTTGGTTTTTGTAAGTCACTGTAAACTTCTTAATTTGTTGTTTCAGCCAAAATTGAGACAGGCACGTCTTCTACTTTATTTGTGTTTTTCTGACATGCTGTATTGTATCGTCACAGCACATGAAAATAATATTCCTTGTAGGCCCATCACACTTACACAGTATGACAAGGATGCAGAAGTTGCCAGGATGACTCACAGATAGGGTTTATCTGGTGAAGCCTGTTTCTGATTGTGACCTCTATTGGAGATGAAATAACACTAGAGTAGAACACTGATAGATAAATCTAACAAAATAAAATTTTCATATGACATCTAGAAGAAAGGGTTCTGTATTCATACTGGAGAAAGGACTAAATACAATTTTATGTCCAGCTCCCATGTTCTTCCTCTTGGTGAACTACCTGCCCTTCATGTCTTTGAAAAGTCATATCTGTAGGAGACTCACCATCTCTGTTTCAGGACATTGCAGTCTGCCTGATGTAGCACTGATTTTTTTTTTCCCTCCTTTGCCAGTCATAACTACTGCAGATTTTTCCAGTCATTAGTCCATGAGAATAGGAAATATGTAGAATCATGAAATCGCTGTCTCAGAGTCACTCAGCCTGTCAGGGAGCTCTCTAGTCCAACCACCTTCCCAAAGCAGTGTTAACATCAAGTTCATAACAGGTTGCTAAAGGCTTTTTTCAGTCTTGTGTTGAAAACCTCTAATGTCAGAAATGGCACAACTTCTCTGCCTGTTCAGATCCTTCTGAAGTGCCAGCCAGCCATTGAGCATATTGGCGGGTATCCCCTGATTTCATGTCGCCTGCAAACTTGACTGAAGTGCCATTTATCCCTTCCTGTATGTCACTACATGTTAAACACAACATGGTGCAGGATAGACCCCTGTGGTATGGCTCTTCATACTGTCTTCAGATAAAGTACGACCCTCTGACACCTTGCAGAGAGGGATTTTGGGTGTATTGGTGGATAACAAGGTGAGCAGGACCCAGCAATAGGCACTTGCAGACCAGAAAGCCAACTGTATCATGGATTACAAAAGCCGAGGCCAGTGATATGGCAAAAAGCCATTATAACAAGGCGACGTGCCAGGCCCTGCTCTCGGGTCACAACAATCCAACTACAGGCTGGGGCAGAGTGGCTAGAAACCTGCAGAGCAGAAGTGGACCTGGGGAGTGTTGGTTGACAGCAGCTGAACATGAGCCAGGGTTGTGCCCAGGTGGCCAAGAAGGCCATTGGCATCCTGGCCTGTACCAGCAACAGTGTGGCCAGCAGGGCCAGGGCAGGGATTGTCTCCCTGTACTCAGCATTAGTGAGGCTGCACCTCAAACCCTGTACTTAGTTTCATGACCCTACTGCAAGAAGGACGTTGAGGTGGTGGAGTGTGTCCAGAGAAGGGCAGCAGAGCTGGTGAAGGGTCTGGAGCACAAGTCCTGTGAGGAGTGGCTGAGGGAGCTGGGGTTGTTTAGCCTGGGGAAAAGGAGGCTGGGAGGGAGCCCTCATTGCTCTGTACAACCATCTGAAAGTGGGTTGTAGCAAGGTGGGGGTTGGTTTCTTTTCCCAGGTAACAAGTGATAGGACAAGCAGAAATGGCCTCCAGTTGTGCCGGGGAAGGTTTAGATCAGATTTTACATTGAAGGGTTGTCAAGCATTGAAACAGGCTGCCTGGGGAAGTTCAGAAAACATGTAGATGTGGTGCTTGATGTCATGGTTTACTGGGGGACCTGGCAGTGTCGAGTGAATGGTTGGACACTTGATATCTTTGAGGTCTTCCAACCCTATTAATGATTCTGTGGTTCTATGAAAGTATGGTTAGAGTCAGTATTAGGAGGAAATACTTTACTGTGAGAGTGGTGAGACACTAGAATAGGTTGCCCAGGAAATCTGTGCGTGCTCTGTGCCTAGAAGTGTTAAAGGCCAGGTTGGATGTGGTTTTGGGCAGTGTGGTCTAGTGGAAGGTAACCCTACCCATGGCAGGGAAATTCGAACTAGATGATCTCTAAGGTCCTTGCCAACCCATATGATTCTGTGATGTATTGATACAAATGAATGACTCCCTGGGCCTGATCATCCAACAAGTTCTCAACAAGCTGTCCCTCTGTGCAGATCATAATGACCTTGATAACACTTGATTATTGACATAGGAGTTGGATGGTGTGTGTTCACCATCATTTCTGCCATGACTGGCATCTCTTTTCTATCACTAGGCTGAAGATGAAGAAGGCTACCGTAAGCTGATTGATCAAAAGAAAGACCGACGCCTGGCCTACCTGTTACAGCAGACAGATGAATATGTGGCTAACTTGACTAACCTGGTATGGGAGCATAAACAGGCACAAGCAGCCAAAGAGAAGAAGAAGCGAAGGAGAAGAAAGAAGGCAAGTAGTTACAGCTGATAGTTTTAAGCCGTTTCTTCTTCAAATCCATTTTAAATGTTGATAAATGTAGTGATGCCCAATTGCCATACACAGACCAGTGTCTGAAAACATCTACACCGCCAGAGAATTAACACTGAGGGAACTCATCTCTCTCTATTGAAATATATATATGCTATTATTAAGTCAAAAGAAGGTGAAAAGGAGGCAGGATTATAAAATTTTCAGCTGTTAGCATTAATATTCTCACAACATAATTTGCTCATAAACTTTGTACAGGTGAAATTGGGACAGATATGTAAGTTAGGGTTAATGTACCCAAAAGGAGTACAATGTATCGAAAATACATTCTGTGGAGAAGATGGCAAGAGTCTAGTTTGTGCTGCTGTTTCATGCAGGGCACCTGTTTTAGACTTCTGCATTATACACTTGACTCAGTCTATTTTGTTAGGACCATTGGAAATGGCTAAGAAACTTGGCTAAGTTTATTATAGTAAATGGGTATTTTGCCAGTAGTACTGTTCCTTGTACATTTTTAACCTTTAATTGAAACTTTTTCAAGATTACTTTTCTTCATATGAAATGCTTTACCCTGCAAGAGAGAGTTGTTGAAATTGAACAGTGCAATTTTCAAAAAAATAATTCCATGTGTGAAATAGTGATTAAGGAATGATTCGTAATTTTTTGTGACCTCAGAGTACCTTTCATCTCTTGCAGAATGAATAAGAGGATTTTTATAATCCATTTCCATGCCTGGTTTGCTACTAATTACTGCTACAAATACAAGTATTATGTTTACAGGGTTTACTAACAGTACTGGAAATGTGCTAATAAGAACCAGCATGGAAAAATACTGATCTTGGACATTAATGGCCTAAAAAATAGTTCATGTTTTCTCCTGCTCTCACAAAAACCTCTGTTCCTGGGACTATGTTCTTAGCATAGGAACAATACTCTGTCTGCAGAATTAAGACGTAATTTGGATGTGGTTCTTGGCCTGTATTGCCAGTGAGAACAGGCCTGATTTAATGGAATGCACGATAGAGATAATCATTAATGAGACAGCACGTGGAGTAACTGCATCACTTCAGTAACAAGTACCTAGGCCCTTAACTATCCACATTTGTGATATGTTTCTCTTTCTGTGTCAGTTTAGCTGAAGTATTTGTGGGAAACTGTATCTTCTGGCCATGTCAGTAAAGACATAATTTTCTGTCCCTGAAGTTGAAAGGAAGTATGTCCCATATATGTTCAGTGTTTATATATATTCCACCCTAAACCCTAAAAAGGTTAGCAAAAAAAAGAAAAGAAGTCTTTGTTCTGTCTTGTTCATCTGCATCCTTTTGTTTGTAATTAACTTCTTTCCAGCACTCTTGCTCGTCTGTGAAGGAAGTAGGAGTTAACACAAATATTACCCTTTATTTTAATCTAGAATTCTATGAATTTGTCATTGCATGGCTGCAGAACACAGTGCAATTCATGGGCACTTTGTCTTTTTTCCAAGTCATACACTTTCAGTCCTTAGGCTTCTATGTTTTGTAATCCATATAAAAGTTTAATCTACTAACACCTGTAGTTAATGTTTTGTATTTATAGAAAAATGAGAAAAGAGAGTTCTTAGGATTTTCTCCTAGAAATGGCAGGGAGGAAGTAGATGGTGAAGAAATAATCTTTGCCAGGCTCATTATAGAATATCCAAGTGAACCCTATATTCTTAGTAGAATAAAATTTGAGATTAGTCCATTCTTTCTCTGGGATACAGTTTCTGTAATCTTCATGATAGATTTTCCCTGTTTGTTTTTCACATTCCTCTATTTGTGTTTTCAGTCTCTAGCTTCCTACTGTAGTCATGGATAAGAAAAAATATTCCATATGAAATTTTCATCTGATAGGCTAGTTCAGCTTGGTGTGCAGTCTTTCACTTTATTGTTAGTAGTTTTTCCTGTCATTGTACAGAGAAGGAAGAAAATGTGGCTTCCCACTTTTTAATATTGGGATTTTCCCAATTCAAGGATTAAATTGTCAACATTAAAGATCTATTTGCATGGTCCAAAATAAAGGTGCAAGAGATCTGTCATTATTTACATTTATTTTCTTTGTAATATGTTCTTCTGATTTGCAAAATTGTTTTTAACTATAGGTTGTAAATGTTCTCACAGTAGGTTAGGCTTTTTGCCCAGTGAACAGCACTGATGCTTACTGCTTGTCTGTAATTTGAGTTGTAAGGTTCTTTTTTGTTGCCTGTAGCTAAGCTATAGCAATCTTTATGTATTAGAGAGCATTATCTTGGGTAGAAGAATGGATCCCAGCCCTGGTTCACGTGGCGAAAAAGTATCCTTAGTCATTGTAGCCTGTTCAGCCAAGACTAGATACATGTTTTCGTAAGTTACCTGCCCAAGTGTTTATTTAAAATCTTCACTTCTGTTACAGTTCCTTTCTTTGTCAGCAGTTATACCTGCTGCCTAGAAATGCTGAAGCAGGCAGACTTGAAGCTCGTATTGTTGTTGTTCCTACTAAGCATCAGCTGCTACATGTTCATTTCAAGTTTATGCTTTACATAATGAACTTAAATGGCAAAGAAAAAGGCTGAAGTATGATCTGAAGCAGATATTAGGGTTTATATCACTACTGAGAAGTACAGCTATTCCTCAAGTATACTTCTTAAAAAAAGGAATAACTTGATGGTCCATATTTATCACTCGCTTTAATAACGATTGGAAGTTTTTTATCTCTAAAACACAATTTAAGAGATAACTTCTTGTTGTTAGTCTATTATATTTACATTAGTATCCAAAATAATATTTTGCTGTAGTACTGCAAACTCAGCAGTGTGATGTAAAGAGAAGCTGTAAAATGTCCTTTCTTGCTCAGAATTGTTTAGGAAAGTTTGAATGCATAAGCAAACTATATGGCTTTCATTTTTCCTTATACTATGCTCACATTTTAAAGTAAGGTAAATGAGGATAAGCCTTGAGGAAGATACTGCTCATTTCTCAGGTTAGTGCCTGGAGAGAAAAAGATCTAGCTTTCTCCAGGGTTCCTTTTGTTTCTAATCTAAGTAATTGTGGTCTACACATGGTTGGAATGCAGTGCAAAGAACTACCAAAATACTCATTCCAGTTAGTTGTCAGACCAAAAAACCCAAAATACATACCCAAGATAGAAGTGCCTTGCATGAATATACAGACTGTGATGCCTGCTGACACCTTTAAAATGAAGATTAAAGCAGTTTAGAGGAAATTAATAGTAAATCACGTGAAAATAATTTAGTATTTTATTTGCATTAGAATAGCCTATGAGCAACTGAGCTCTAGGTCTGAACCAGAAATTCAGTGGGCCAGCCACTTCTTACATGCAGATTTATAACATTGACTGAGGTGAGTAGGTACCCTCCTTACATTAGTAAATGCTTTATGTGTGTTGTTAAGGCCCATCTCTGTCCATATCCATCCATACCTTAAATAACTTGAATCCCAGGCTGTTCAGAAATAAGTGAAACATATTGATGATACAAAATGTTTACATCATACAAAGTATTCTTTCTATACTTTTAATCTGACCATAGTGTTTTTCACTTCTTCATTTGTTGTAGAAAGCTGAAGAAAATGCAGAAGGAATGGCATCTGGTCTTGGTCCCGATGGTGAGGTAGGAATTTTTACAAGGTGGTTGTTTTTTCTTGTTGTGGGTTTTTGGTTTTTTAAAAAAAAACTTCCCAGTGATTGTTCTGGATTGTGTGTCATGGCTATGACTTTAAAAAGATTGATGATGACAACTGTTCTGGGAGCCGTTGTTTATAAACAGAAATAATCATTACCCAGTTTAACATTTATGCTAACCTGTCACTATTCAGAAAATCAAAAACTAAAACAAAAAGTATATTGAATCTATCACTGAGTATGCTGAAATCTGCCTCTCAGCTTTGTAATGTGCTTACAAGAAATATTTTTCTTGCAGTCTGTATTTAGACAACTTACCTTCTAGTTTGAGCTCATAAACACCATATAGTCTTATCTTCTCATCTTTATAAAAATAAATTGTTGGCATTGCATATAATTACCTTTCAGTCACAGGACAGAGTATAGTGTAATGATGGATTAAGATATCTGAAAGTTCTTTCTTCCTCAGAAGCAAATGGAAATGACTAATTTTTCTGTGTCATTCTTCAAATAATATTCTTCATTGAGTAGCAGAGCATATGCTGCCTCATTCAGAGCTTTAAAACAGGCCTTTACTTAGAAAGTTAACTAAGTTGTTTGTTTCTCAAAAAAAAAAAAGTCATAAAGTCACTGTATGTTTTTTATTACAGATGTCTGTTGGTATAAATAACAGGATTAAATGCCTATAAGAATACATACCTTGTGTCTTGATTCACATAAAACAATAGTGTATTCTTTTCTATGCTGTTCTTTTTAATTTACTTGGCATACTGGGATATATTTGTGGATGACATATAGAATATATTACACAGAGAAATACTGTGACTCAGTGCTTGCTTAGTAGTCACATGGGAAAGTGTGGCATCTAGTAACAAAACTTCACTGGTTGTTCAGAACTGGAATTTTGATAGTGCTATTAGTTCTTTTTATTATGTAAGACAAGCATGGAGTTCAGTTGCCCTGTGGTGTAAAATATCACTTGAATTTTTAGCCCATAGATGAGAGCAGTCAGATGAGTGACCTTCCAGTCAAAGTGACTCATACTGAAACAGGCAAAGTTCTTCTTGGACCAGAAGCACCCAAAGCAAGTCAGCTGGATGCTTGGCTGGAAATGAACCCTGGGTAAGTAGTTAGTATAAAAAGTAGACTGTTTTTTCTATTTGCATTGTTACTTTTCATGTTATACTTTATTTCTTGTTTACCAATTATATTCTTGCTTTCATTTCTTGTATGTAAGCTGAATAGATGCATTGAACCTGTTACCTCCTCTTGTTAACTGTAATTCACAATCTTTCTGTCATTTTTGTATAGCTATGAAGTTGCTCCCAGATCAGACAGTGAAGATGAAAGTGGCTCTGAATATGAGGAGGAGGTATGTATCTTTGAAAAGAAATACTGTGATAAAACAAGTACTTATTTCATATTTCATTTTTCCCTTCTTCATAATGAAGAGAGGGGAAGTGATAGTAGATGTGTAGGTGCTTTAAGACCAATACAAACAGGAAAATTAATTGATTCTGTAATTCTTGATTTATAATAGTTGTTCTTTATATACACTGTAAATGCCTAACTGGTAATTGTGGTTAGGAAGAATAAGTATTTTACTCTGATTATTAATAATAATGAACCGGAGAATTAAGCAGGTTCCTATTTTAAAATACGTCTCAGAAAATGCTGCATTGTGGCTTTGTGCTAAATGAAATTAGCATCTTCAAGGTTTATGCATCAGAGGTTTTATAGGCAATAAAATAACATGGTTACTACTTATATATTATGTTTATTAAAATGTTAGGGATTATGCCAGGGATTTATATTCAGACTTTTCAGGGTAGGCTTATTTGATTCAGTATTTGGATGGTGATTTATATACTATTATTACAAAAATTCTAGAAGAGTCTTGCAATCAACACACACAAAGATTCCAGCCTTGCAGGGTCATAATATTAGGTACTATGAATAATGAATACTGATACTTGCATAGCATTTTCACGTCAGTACTTTATAAAGGAGAACAGAAGTGAGGAATAGAGAAGGACCATGTTCAATCAACAGCCTGGTAGCAGAACTAGGTATAGGACTCAGATCTCCTAAGTTTAGCAGTCTTCACAGTACTAGACCAACCAACCACTGAAACTGACTGGACTGTATGATGTTATGGTATGTGCCTTTGTAGGATGAATTTCTGGTAATATAATTCTACATGTCTGTCAGTATTCAGATAGGAGAGAAGGGCCTGATACCTGTCAAATTTCAGAATCTCACTTAGTGAGGTTTTAAGTTGTTTGCTATCTGCTGCAACTGTAGCCAAAAGACAGCTTACTTTAAAAAGAGTAAAAATAACTGGTTTTAAAAAATTAAGAAAGTAGAGGCTTAAATCAGTAGTTCTTGACAGTTTTTTAAGCTTTATTAGTTTATTACTCATTTAGAATACAACATAAAAAACACCATGATTTTGGACTCCATGAATATGGTAGTCAGAGAAAGCCTTTTGAAAGTAAGACCATTAAAGGGGAAAATAGTTTTTCTTTCAAAGTGTTATGACTTCCTGCTGGTTAATGTATGTCAAAAATAAATCATCTGTTACGTTGCAGTGCAATTCTATTGCAGAATAGGTGTGAATTGAACTTTGTGATTCAGATGTCTGTCATACAGCACTGACCAGTGAAGGCTACCAGTATGTGAATACCAGTTGAAAGTATGATTGAGGAACACATTACACTTACCAGAACTTTCGTTCTTTTTCTGTGTTCTGTAGGATGAGGAAGAAGAATCAAGCAGACTAGAAGCAGATGAGAAGATACTCCTGGATCCTAACAGCGAGGAAGTTTCTGAGAAAGATGCAAAGCAAATCATTGAGTGGGTGTTCCTTAAGTGCTGTTTATTTGGAGCTGTGGTTTTTCACAGTGGCATTTCACAAGAGTAGCTTTTTCTATGTTACAGTGGTTTGTGGCATGAATATCTGCAGGAGAAGGAACATGGTAATTTAATTGTATACTGTTTATAATCTTGCACCCTTTGGTGTACTCATCACACTTGAGGACTTGTACTGTTTCTTTAGACATACATATGTGAGCCATGGTCAAAAAATATTTGTTTGTGGGAATTCACTCAAGTTCCTTTTCTGCTTTCCAGGACAGCCAAACAAGATGTGGATGATGAATATAGCATGCAGTATAGTGCTAGAGGGTCTCAGTCCTACTACACTGTTGCTCATGCAATCACAGAAAGAGTGGAAAAGCAGTCTTCCCTTCTTATTAATGGCACATTAAAACATTATCAGGTGAGAAACCACTAAAACATTAAAATACTTAAAACTTGGAATTGTGCTGAACATTTCAGTGTGCTATTTCAAATGGCAAACTGAAAACTTGTTAAAAAATACAAAGTCTCTAGTAGGTTAGAATTTGGAAATACGGACAAAGCAATGACACCTGTCACAGGTAATGTTTCATACGTACTGCTTGAATAATGGAAGTTTTCTACAGCCACCTCTACCTTTTTTTCATTGCAGATGAATAATGTTATGATTTTGCTATCCTTCTCATTGACTTGTAATTTCAGTTCTTACTGTTTTAATTTGTCGTGGGTTAACAGTATTTTCCTTCTTCCAGTATTTAAAAGTTTATAATTTTATTGTTTAATTAAGATCCTAATACTTTGGTGCAGTGATAGATACAATTTGAAAGTAAGAAAAATATTTTACTGTGGTGGTTGGTGTCACCTGTTCTTCACAGACTTTCACTGGATTTAGCAACCAAGAGCTTTGGTGTTCTGACAATAATCTAGATTCATGGATGATTGAAAATGTCCTTGACATATGTTTTCTACACTTCTGTTATTGTACAACTTTCTGGTTAACTGCAAAAACCTGCACCTTTTCTCTAGTCAGAACATTATTTGTGTATATGTGTATCTCTCCACATAACGAATAGTGCCGCAGACAAGATAGCTTTCCTCTTCTCAGTTCTGAAGTGACTTTGTAAGTGGGACATACAGTGGGGGGCTACAGATTCCAGTCAACTCTTGATGACTTAATAGTAAATATGAATCAGTCCACATGTATGTCAAGCCAGTAAATTGGCAACATTCTTTTGGATACTGTCTTGCAGGGACAACAGATGATTACTTCAAGCATGTACTGTAGAGTTTTCCCTCTGAACTTTCTCAGGCCACCTAATTTCCTGCTCTCTCCATGCATGAGACACACCAAAACTCTGGATATTAGAAGCAGAAACTTCACAAGTCCATCAGTAATGTGATACGCACATGTGGAAATCTCTCTTGACAGGGGAATAGTGCTTTCTAACAGTATTCCTTGGCCTGTGAAATTCTGTTATGTAGACATTGCTAAGGTACAGAACTCTGGCTTCCTTCCAGCTCTGGAGTTTTATACACGAGGCGTATTTGGACAAAGGTGGCCTACTCTGATGTGGAGTATTGGATGGCAGACGCTAAGTGGACATGTGCTACAAGAGCTTTAGCATACCAGTGATAGAGTTGGCAAGTGTGAGGCTTACATGTTTTGTGCAGATTTGACAAGTTTGGTTTTGAAAGATTTTAGTTTACACAGGCAAATGTCATGAAATACACACAGAAAGTTTTAGCACTTGACAGTGTTGAAATTGAGGAACAAATTCCTGCAGTGGTGTTTATCAGCCTTACATATGAGTGCCCCTGTTGCTTTGTGTGCAGTAGTAAAACCTTCCTGTATGAAATACGACTTCAGCTTGCAGACTGTGTGAAACAGGAATAATTATTTCCATGTAAAGATAGACAGGGGTCCCCATGCGTATGGTATTACTAAAGGAAATCCAACTTGTAAGTAGACATCAGACAGGGACATCAGAACATTGGTCCCATACTGCTGATATATTATTAATTATTTCTTATTAATTATTTCTGTGGGTTTTAAATAACTGAAACTCTTACTCTTCATTTCAGCTCCAGGGACTGGAATGGATGGTTTCTCTCTATAATAACAATCTGAATGGAATTTTAGCAGATGAAATGGGACTAGGAAAGACAATACAGACTATTGCTCTCATCACTTACCTGATGGAGCACAAAAGACTCAATGGCCCCTATCTCATCATTGTTCCCTTGTCGTAAGTAACAGGTCTCATTCTGGCATTATTGTCCTAAGCATTGCGGATTAGTGTATTTGGAACACAACACACTGGCAAAACCAGAAAGCTGATAAAACGCTTGATTCTATTAATTTTGGCAAACAGTATTGAATTTACTGTAATTCACTCTTAAGCCAAAAGAGGGTGATGTTTTTTCTTTCCTGTTACATGAATGCGCTTCACCTTTCAGCTTGTAACTGATACTAAAAATCTGTTGCTTAGTTCTTTAAGCAGCTGGTGCTTCATCTGATACCATGCAAGCATGTTTTAATGAGGTTGATCTTTTAAGTACTGTATAGGTAGCTCTGGATATATGTAGCCTTGATTGATATGCACACTTTTGTCAGGTGTGCAGATTATGGTTATTTATTGTGCTGCCTGCTTTTCCTTAACTTTCCAAAATGCTGCTTGTTTCATACATTTCTTTTAATGCATTTTCCTTTCTCCAAAGGTCAGGTGTGGATTTTAGTGATTTGAATCAAAAATATCGGGCACTGTAGAACTCTTACAGGATGTTGAGGAGTTGGTTTCTTATTTTTATGTGTAATTGACTTGACTGATGTGCAGAAGTTCCTGGTAATTTCATTAGCTAATTTGTCCACCAGTTATGCTGAGAATGCAAATTTGTTCTTGAATTAGGACAGATTTGATTTGTGGTCATCTCTTGATTTCTTTTGAGGTCTCCTGTAGTAGGCTGTGCTGCAGAGTAACTGATTGACTAAGATAAATGCCATGAGTTTGCCTAATTGTATGGATACAAATGATAAGCTTAGTTTGAAAAGAAAAACCTGAGAGAAGAGTTATGAAACAAAAATAGTGGTAGTGTTACTAATGTCAGTTTTCATGTGGGCACAGTAAAAAAATCAGATTTCTTTTAAGCACTCTAGTGGTTTTTTTAAAACAGAGAAGGTGAAAGTTCTTTATTGTATACATTTTAAAAGCTGCCTTTCTCTACCTTTTCTAAGTCACTAGTATTGCTGCCATTATTGGTCCACCAGGAAGGAGAAAAAAAAGCAGCTGAAAAAGCTCAAGGTTATTTTTTGCTGTTGTCTCATGATAGCAATTAGCTTCACTGTAACAACTTTTTTGTTGTGATCAAACAGCAGAAACAGTGCAAGAATGGATCCGCATAGTGGCAGTAGTGGTACTATGAGTAGTTCTGCTTGAGTAGAACACAGATTAAGTCTATTATCAGTTTCATTGGGCTGTATCTGAAAAACTCTAATGTCCATTTTTGGATGATAAGTAGTATAAACGAACTTTAAAAACTATTTTTTCGTCCAGAGATACTGTTCTTATCCTTACTGTGTTCCAAAGTATAAAGGTGTGTGTAAAACACTATTTTTACTGGTTTCAAAAAGGGCCCTGAATATAAGCTGAAGGAGTGTTTCACACTTCTTTCCTGGTTACTTCCCTCTGAGATGCTTGTATTTTGTTGCAGTATATAAAGTGCATTTTTAAAATATGTTGTTATTGATGGGAGTTGATTACATAAAATGTGTTGAAAAGCTGGCAGCCACTTGGAAACGTTTATACGATCTGCAAATGATGAAACGTTACTTTTTCTTTATAATCTCTACGATAGGACTTTATCCAATTGGACATACGAATTTGACAAATGGGCTCCTTCTGTGGTGAAGATATCTTACAAGGTTTGATTTGCTTTTTATATGACTGTAGAATTGAAGGAATGAGAACTAGAGACAGTTTTTCCTCTGTCTCTGCAAAGTTTTAAACTGCTCGTCGGGTTTTGTCATGTATATCAGGTACTAAGCAGTATGAGTTAATCATCCTAAGAAGATTATAACAAACGCTGAAAGACTGTGGAAGTAAAACAACTGCAAACCACTGTACAAAATACAGAATAAAATTGTTAATTAAGAATTAATTGTTAATTGTTAATTAAGCCTCACATCGCAAGGCTTCTAATGAGAGTTACAGATGGTAACTACCTAACATTTTATTCATAGCTAAATACTTTCTTGTATAACTACTGTAGTAGTGATATAGCCAAGCAATTTGTAGGGAGACCAGACCACCGGCTGTATATTTCCATGACCCCCGTAAGCAGCTTTACAGTCTAGCAGTGGTTTAGGGGAAGCACTCTGAGAAGGTCTGGAATTACATCAATGTATTATTTACTGTATGGTAGGATTGCAGGTTTGTGTAGTTCCTCATTGTCTGCTAATTCATAAAAACAATGCTTCTTCTTCAACAAAGAATAACAACTCACATGTCTCTCTCTTTTAGGGTACACCTGCAATGCGCCGCTCACTTGTTCCTCAGCTTCGAAGTGGAAAATTTAATGTTCTTTTAACTACTTATGAGTACATAATAAAGGACAAACACATCCTTGCTAAGGTAATTTTAACTATTATCTCTCTACAGCAAGACTCAGGCACCTTCAATAGGTGCATACCACAAAACACATTTTTATTTTATAGGGAAATGCTCAGTTGTTGTGTCCTTCAATAAAAGTTAACCCTTTCACCTACTTTCCTGTTCCTCAGTTTATGATAAAACTTCTCAGTCACAGCTCTCCCTTATGTAAACACTAGGATTTTCCTGAATGTGGCCAGGGGACTAATTCCTCTGTGCAATTCTGTCAGTACTGTATCCTGTCTGTCCTTGGAAGAACGTGACTTTTCTCACCTCTGTATGATACTCGGCCTAATCTGCATCAGTGACTTCTAATTTTTTCTGTTATTTCTGTCCTGAAGCTCACTCTTACTAGAGCCCTTCCAGTTATGTGGTCACTTTTCCCCACATGACTAAATAGTTACCGATATCATGAATTTGGTATCCAGACTAAAGAGTCTACACATTGCAGTTCCTAGGGGCTCACTGACTGTCTGCAGGTAGGTATCAAATATAATTAATTAAAATGAAAACTACTGTACTATAAGACTATTTCATGTGTACACCAAGCAGACTAAGGAGGTATTTTGCTATACAGAAAAACCATCTGGTCCTCCTGTAGTTTCGTTGTTCATTTTCACTTCATTTTCATCTGTTACAAGCTGCGTATTTACTGCATATTACTTGTTTGTCCTGTGTAATACAAAGGCAATGCATTTTCTTAGCATCATTCTGAATGCTTGAAAACAAGTTAAGACTACATAATGTTCCTTTTCCTCTGTTTTTTCCCACTCTTGCTGAAAGGTAGGAAGGACAGCACTATGCCACTCATCATGTCCTTGGAAATGGAATTAGGTAGCACCTGTAAAAGTACAAACTGAGGCCTTCCTAGTCATATGGTCACTGTGGCACTTGTGTTGACTGTCCACGTTGTAGTACAGGTGGTAACAGAGAGTTTGAACAACAGCTTTTAACATCTGCTGTGACTGCGTTTAAGATTTCGTATTAAGAAATAGAAGCTTTGTTTGAAAGCGCAGTAACTGAGATGATTTTAATTATGCTGCTTTGTTCTCAAGTGAAAACATAGGATTAGCTGAAACAAAGTTCAGGGTTCCTGTTGTTTGTGAGCATACTTGCTTTATCTGAAAATGCTTTTGTCTCCTTTCAAGGTTCTTGTTACAGACAGATTTATTTGGATTTTATGTGGTTTCTTTCTTCCACTGTGAACCATATTCTGGCCTTGAAGAGCCAGTCCTTCTAATGTCTTTACCAGAAGTGGAAGGAACTGGGTGTTTGCTGTTTCAGTTCCAGTCAGAATTCAACATCAGATTGAGCATACCTAGTGTTTGTCTCTATATTTGCTGCTAGCAAGGACACTGATAGTTGCATAATGCGTGATTCGGCTTTCCTCAAGGTTGAGACTAACTTATGTCTCAGGCTTTTAAGTATTTTTGTTCTGTACTTGTTGGGAGGAACTTGACAAAGTCTGGCCTGTTCTAACTTTGCCAACTTTTCTTCTTTTTCTTTCAGATTCGATGGAAGTACATGATAGTAGATGAGGGCCATCGAATGAAGAACCATCACTGCAAGCTGACTCAAGTCTTGAATACTCACTATGTGGCCCCTCGGCGGATCCTGCTGACTGGGACTCCATTGCAGAACAAATTGCCTGAACTCTGGGCTCTTCTCAATTTCCTTCTTCCAACCATTTTCAAGAGCTGCAGCACCTTTGAGCAGTGGTTCAACGCTCCGTTTGCCATGACTGGAGAAAGGGTACTGTGGCAGTGTTTTTTTAAAAGATTAGAAGTAAACCACTTTGATGAAAACAGAAAAGAGCTTATACAGAATGATTAGTGTTTGAACTTGCTCTGGTACTTAGGGATTTAACATAACTGAAAGACCTCTTTTTTATAATACCAAAATTTTAATGTTTAAAGTGTATTTTTTGACTTAGTCAGTTTGGTTGTAAGATGCAAATAATAATTGCACATTCTTAAGTTTTCATGTGAGAGAAGACATTACCTAATATATTTAAGTTGCCTTGTAGTGACTTTTATAAACTTCTCTAGGTGGACTTAAATGAGGAAGAAACTATTCTGATAATCCGTCGTCTCCACAAAGTGCTTCGGCCCTTCTTGCTGAGAAGATTGAAGAAAGAGGTTGAGTCTCAACTGCCAGAAAAGGTTTGCAATGAGAGGAGTTCTGGAAAGGGTTTAATATTCTTTCTAAGCATTAAGTAATGTCCCTTTTTCAGATTATTTTGCAGAAGAGGACCTCTTTAGCATTTGTTTGTTTATACCCCTTCAGAGAAAGCTGGCCGCTGAGAAAGCCTGAGTACATGAAGTTTCTGCATTCTCAGGATTCCTCACCAACTTTAAATGTGTTTGTTGTAACCTCTGTAAGATATGCAGCTTCTTTCTATAGAGTCTGGTTTCAATTTGTGAGTCAGCCGTACACTGAGGATAAAATTCTGTCCTGTATCGTCCTCTTTGCACTGGGTGGAAGCTAGTTCCCTGAAATTCCTGAAGGACTACTGGGCTTTATAAAGCAAGCACAATTTGATCCTGCATTATCATTCCAGGAGTTGTGTGAAATGTCTTGTTGAAATTACACCATTTTTTTTAACTAGTGGCTTTTTAATTCAGAACTTAAAATTATTTTCTGATTTCAAAGGTAATTGTTTTTATTTCTGGGTAACTCATTTTGTCCCACTGTGCCCTCCTCTGCAATTCTACATCCCTCTTCCCACAATAACAACAGCAACTAAATAAAAAAAACTAAATTTGAAGGTGTGATAAGGAAAATTTGGTTTTAAGGTAAACTGGATTAAAACCGTACCAAACTGTAATATTTGTAGGGTGTGTTATGAGCTAACTGGCTAAATGAATGAAAAGCTCTGTACAGATGCTTAGAGACAATACAAAGAAAGGCATTTTAAAATTATTTTTCATCTTTATAATCGTGTCAACACTACTACTGTTGGAAATTCCTGTTCCTTCAAATAGCAAATTCTCAATACCCTCAGAAGCATTTATTTGAGAATAAAACGTGCTTGCATTTGAAAATAATACTGAAATTGAGCCACTGTGTTTGATAAATTCCAATAATAGGCTTTGGAGAGGGAAAATTTTTAAGTTGCATACACAGTCATACTCAGGAGACTTGTGTTTCTTTTTGTTGCTGTTATCTTGAAAAAGGAGTTCATCCAGCTGTGAGGATTGAATTTGGGACTGAAGCCTGTTAATAAGGTTCATTTGCTTTTGCTAATCCTGGTGAAGAAGCCATTGAAGAAAGTCCCTTCTCTTTAAGGAGTTCATACTCCTGTCTTTCTGAGAAGAAAATAACATGATAATTTTCAATTTTCTTCCCGTTTATTTACTAAACATTAGGAAGCTTATGCTTTGTCTTTTATTCACAGCTTGAAAGATTTCTGGCCACTAGTGTGGCTTTCTTATGTTACAGTTTTTATTTGACATAATTTACTAAAAGCAAAGTGACTATAATCCGGACATTGGGCAATAGAAGAAATTACATAAAATTGGTGTGTGAAGTCTTTGTGTTACTTTTTAAATCTAGTATGCAGTCAAAAACTAAATATAGTTTTTCAAAGCTGAACAAGTCAGGCTGAATGTAGGGGTCATACAGTACTGTATTAATTCCCTGTGTTTTAGTGGATGTTGAGAAAACGGCGTATTTCTCTGACAACGTAGGTAAATATTATGCCAGTTAGACTCTATGAGGGATTCTTAATTGCAAGATATACAGTGATGATATTTTTATAATGCTTTGCTTAATATTTCTATAATGTTTAACAGACACAGTAAATTCCATTGGTTATTAAACATAAAATACTTTTTTTAGTTGCATGTTAAATACTAAATTAATTTTAAATTTTTTTTTTAGATTTTAAAAATTACGGAATGAGAAATAAAGTATGTTTGGTAATCCTACAGTTGCATCCTTAGGATCCAGCTGTCTCACTGCAGTTGTGACTCACAGATAATCTTTTGAGATACTCATTGCTGTGCTTGCAGTTGGAGTGCTGGTCATTGAAATTTTATGTGATGTTATGGTACAGATAAAAGATTAGTAAGGGGTTTTTTTGTTTTGTTCTAGAATGACAAGAATCTGCAGTTAGATCCTACTAGCATTATTATGTCAGTGTATTTATGGGTTTTGGGGGTTTTTTTTGTACCAGGTGGAATATGTGATCAAATGTGATATGTCAGCTCTTCAGAAGATCCTGTACCGTCACATGCAAGCCAAGGGAATCCTTCTCACAGATGGTTCTGAAAAAGATAAGAAGGTATAAAAGAAAAACTAAAATATGAAGGAAATAATGTATTACGAGTAAACATGTTAACAATGTTATTTCTGTTTTGTAAAATTAATGTGTAGACTCTTACTCCAGGTATCTCTCATGGGAAGAGAAATCTCAGGCATGCCTTTCAGTTACAAGACTACAGCTATTCACAAGGAGAAGATACTGCTTGTATTCAGTGTAGTTGCAGTGCCTTTCTGCAAACAGGCAATGTTTGAGAAAAAACTGCATTTCCCTTGGCTGGGTTTAATTCAATAATATATCTGAATAATTATGATTGTGGCAGCCATGGCTACAGGTCATTTATCTTGTCTTTCAGAGCTATTAGTTAAGTCTTGCTTCAGGCAGTTGGGACTGTATGCTTGCATTCATCCCACAAGATCTGTTGGTATCAAAATTCTTTAAGAGATCAGTAAGATTCAAAGTCATATAGTCAGATTTAGACTGTGTGTTAGTAAATGTTGGTTATGCTGTCATGGGATTTGATCAAGTCAATACAGAGTGAAGAAGTTGCCATTCATCAACTTTTCACATGATAACAAATTTGAAATACTGTAGTAAATGTGAAATACTTTGAGCAGACACTACAGAATATCTAGAGTGTAACAGTTTCAGTTTGTACCCTCTTGTGTATATTGCTGATGGAGTGCAATCAATTTCCATAATCCTTTTTCAGGTTGCATTGGTACAGTGGGTGATTTTTCTGTTCAGTATCTTATTTTACCTTCCTAATTCTTTAACAGTCAAATTGTTTTCTTTGCTGGTGCTTAATTAAACTCCAGACAAAGGGATTTTTTCTCTGTACATTGTAACTCAAGTTTGGACACTTTTTAGACATTATTTCATGTTCCTCAGTTGTGTTTTTAATGCAGTTCTGCAGTTTGATGTCTTCATATTTGTCTTAAAAATTTCATTTTGTGTCACAGTCTTCTACTTTCTTCCTTTTCTCATCTCTTTCTTTCATCTGCTCAGAAGCTTCTGTGTATTTTGTCCTACCTGTTTCTCTACCTGGCTTTGTGCTTAACCAGTTAAAATTGCCTTTGCTGTCTTCTGAACATTTCCTTTGCCTTCCTCTCTCCCCAAGGGACTAAAATTTTATCTTTCTTGCAACCCTCTCTTAACTAACTTTTTTCTTTAAATGTTACATCAAAGTCTGTTATCACTGCTACCCGTTGTCAGCAGAGGGAGGTAGTTGTTCAGACTGCTTGGCTTCAATGATCAAACAACTATTGTGTTAGGAAAAAAATCTTGTCTTTCTGCAGCTCTGGCCTGGACCCAGCTGAGATTAGAGACAATTCGCTAAGCTGGAAAGCTCTAGGAGATTGTTTTTATTACAAATATGAACTGCATTTTGGAGCAAATGTGAGACGATCTTAGAAAGAACAAAACCAAGTTTTAAATGTGTGGAGTGCCCCCTTCAAATGGATAATCTCTGCTCTGGATGAATGTTATGATTTCAGTGTACTTCCTAGAAAAGACTAGAATATTGCTAGTATGTATTATAATCAAGTAGTGTGTTTTCCCCTGGTTTTAAAACTTGAAATTGGTAAATTGTTTTGGCTGAGATTTTAAAAATAAATCTAAATTTGTCATATAGTAAGTTTGGGATATTGATGCCACTCTGTTTATATTTTTATAAAATGGCAACAAAACAAAATGGTATTTGAAAGCAACAAGTTTTTGGCAATGTTAATGGGTTACAAATGTTCTCAAACTTATATTGACCAGCTACAGTTAGTTTTTGACCATACAGTTTGGTCTAGTACAACTGACTGTCTGATGAGTGTACTAGTTCTACAGGATTAACTGTAGTTTATGTTTTGAGAATATACTTCCATAAATAATAATATGACTCATTAATTTGGTGAGCTTTAACATTTTAGTACCTGTGGCCTGATGTTTTACTCAGCCTGGAGTGAGAAACCATATACCATGTTAACAGACTGGAGAAGTTACTGTGGAATTGAAATGAACTCAGCTAGAATTATTTCCTGTTAGAGGGTTCAGACACCATGGAGTTTGGATGGTTTCATAATAAACAGTATAAATAATCAGGACAGTAGATGCTCTGCTTCCCATCATGAATACTGCAGGTAGAGATGTAGTGCACTTCATGGATTACTTCCAGGTCTTCCTTTTTCCTTACAGAGCATCCTTATGACAGATGAATTTATACAGCAAGACAACTGTACAATTAGGTTTTGGATTTTTGTTGTTTTGGTTTGGCCTGGTTTGGTTTTTTCTTACTGGGGAATTTGAATGGTTTTTTGGTTTCCTTTTGTTCTGTTTTTTTTTTAATTAGTGATGAAGTGTTTGGGATAAAAATATTTTAAAAGTTTATATTCGTAAGCTAAGGAATTAATCCTTTGGTTTGCATTGTTTGTACCCATAGGGAAAAGGTGGAGCAAAAACTCTTATGAACACTATCATGCAATTGAGAAAGATATGCAATCACCCATACATGTTTCAACACATTGAGGTAAGACTGATAGGTTTGATTTTGAGAGTTGTTTTTATTCAGATGGCTAAAATAATAGAAAACTGCTGCTAAAGCTTATGTGTGTGGGAGGGGGCATCTCTCTCCACGTAATTTATACTGGAAAAGACAGATTTGAAAAAACCTCATTTATTATTGTCAACAAGTGCCATCTTTTCATTGATAATCCAGAGTCTAGTTTTAATTTTGTGGAACAGTGTCTTTAAAAATTGAAGGGTTTTTTGTTAATTTAAGACAACCCAGAGCAACTTAGTATCCACATACACAAAATTTATGACATATAGACATTAGTTCAAAATGTCATGTGTAGGATCTCTGTAATTAGCAGACTGCTAATCTTCTACAGTGCCAACTAAAATTGTTCTATTGCATCCATCTTGTTTTTTCAGCAAAAATGTACTGTCTGTATAACATCTCTCAGTAGGACTAAGTACATAAATGTATCTGAAAAGATAGAAAGTGTCATAGATATCTGGAATGTAGCTACGTTTATGAAAATAAAATTAAGTACCTACTGTGATGTATTATTATTATTGTAGTTTTCAGTCTGTTATCTTGTATGCTGAGTAATTAAATTGAGTAATTTGCAAATGGATCTTCTTCTAATTACTATAAGTTAATTAGTGTTCTAGTGTATTTGTAATCTGGTAAAAAGTATGCTGCAGAAGTCATTTCTTCATGAATTTTAAATAATAGTACAGGAAAACATTAAGCAGAGCACTGTTGCCGCAAGGTGGTTTCTGAGAGTATGAACATCATTGGACTCAACCCTCAACACCCATATATTTAATTTGATTTCTATAAATATGCATAATTTTTGGTTACTGTGTAGTTTGTAATATGTTTATTGCTTACAACTTTGCAGGAGTCCTTCGCTGAACATCTGGGCTACTCAAATGGTGTCATTAATGGGTAACTCTTCCTGTTTTTCCTCCTGTCCATAGTGTTGTTTTGGAATTAATGATCACATTCTGTTTCTGGAAGCTACATGTTAGCAAACTCAAGCAGTTCATAGAGAGGCAGAGGAAGTACAGAGCACATGTGTAGATCAAAGCCTATTAGTACTAGAAGTGTTATAAGATCTTTTTATGACTGTCCATCTCTTTCAGGATGGCAAGCAGAAAAGACTCGTGTCTTCCTTTCCCCTTATTTTGAAATAATACACCATCTGAAATTCATTGGGATGACTCTAGAGATATCTGTTAGGATTTTCTTCTGTTTCTTGTTGCTTTTGCCTTCTACTTCTCCTTCTTTACTATCTTTATTTCAAATTCAAGTAGCATTTCTTCCATTATCTGAAATGAAAAAGATTTGCCTTATTTTTCTTGACATGTTGTGCAACTGTCAAGTTAATAGATGCTGTCTAAAAAAACATGTATATCATCCACCTTAACCACCTTCCTGTATAGGTGTTAATGACAATTCTTTTTTTTTTTTTTTTCATATCTAGTATACCAGGCTGTTTGTCTCCTTAGCAGGAGCACCAGAATACTTGTCTCCTAAACAGCTTAGTCTTTGCCTGAATGCAGATGTATGCATATCAGAAGGCTGTGTACCTTCTGGATTTTGTACCATTGCTAATGATAAATTATATTTTGAGAGTACAGACTCAAGGTTAGAGAAAAGTTGTGTGAAGTTTGTTTCTGTAAAGTGTATCACTGAGATGCTGATTTAGACATCCTATTTACTTCTGTTCATTTTCTGGGTTATGGGTTGAATTTCAGTGCTAAGAGTCAATTTTGCAATTCTTTGCATAGAAGACGAAAGAGTAGCTAATCAAAGCAGCTAAGCACCGTTCAGAACGACTAAGGTTGTATGGCTAAATAGTATATCCTGTGTCAGAGTTCTGCCACTATCTCCGTATATTAGTTCAGTTTGCAGTGTTTCACTTCCATGTCCATAATAGTTGAGTGGAAAGGGGGTTGTTTCCAACATATGCCCAATGAATACAATTTGAAACTGCAGTTGAAAGTTGTTCTTAGTGCCAGTTGAAAACAAAATAGCAGGTGAATGTCTTAGCTTATAAAATGCTTATCTGGCTGAGAAATAACACTTGTTTTAATAAGAAATGAAAAAGAATTGAGTTCCATAGAGATATTCTGTGTGATTGAAATTCCGCACAGTTTTTGTAATTGAAGAAAAGTCAGGAAAACAGGACTTCACATATGTTTGTTTTAATCAACATATGTAATTTTAAAGAAAGAAAAGGGCTATTAGTCTTGTTTAGATTAAGTAAATTAGTCTTTTTGTTTTACTCTGACATGATAATGACTACAGACTTTCCAGTGTGGGCTTACTCTGGCGTTTACTGTGCTGCTTCTCTCCATCAGAGCCGAACTTTATCGGGCCTCAGGGAAGTTTGAGCTGCTTGATCGTATTCTACCAAAGTTACGAGCAACTAACCATCGTGTGCTTCTTTTCTGTCAAATGACATCACTCATGACCATTATGGAAGACTACTTTGCATTTCGAAATTTCCTTTACCTGCGTCTCGATGGTAAGCTAAATATAAAAAAAGGATAAATACTAAAATAGGAGGTAGCATCCTTCATTAGTTTGGGCGTGGGAGCCCTGGGTTCTCCTCGTAGTGTTTTCATAGCAGTGCTGTGTTATGTCTATACAAAAGTGAAAACAGGTTCAAAATACTATTTTATAATCCTGCAAGTGTGTTTACCATGAAATTACGTCAGTAGACGCTTCAGGGGCAGTTTATTAGAATTTCCCATATTCTTCCAGACAAGGTACTGAGAAAGACATACTTTTGCTTCTGTCAGTAGAAGTAATTTTCTCTGTCTCTTTCAGTGTTTTCTTTTATCTGTTTAACCTGCAGACCGCTTGGTCAATGGATTCTTTTGATAAACACTTACGTCCTTTCCAGAAATGTAGATTATGTATAAATTTGCTGCTTAGAGGCTCATCTCTTTTTCACATAGGGTTTAAAATCCAGGCTCCCAATCAGTCATCACTATCTAAGTTACCTGAAAGTGTTCTCACAATAAGAGATGATAATGCCAGTGTTAGGCCTCTATTCCAATGGAATAAATTCATTTTTATCTGTTTAAAATTCAGCTGCTATTCTTCAGAGGATAGCTGAATTTTAGCTTTCACAGGAAGATCAAAAGGCTTGATTTCTTCATATGTAGATATGTTTTACTACTTTGAATAAAAAGATGGTTTAGAAACGTTGTAGTTACCAATATCTTTATTCTGTTCAATATCTCTGTTGAGTGTTCAATGTCTTTGTGGATGGTCTGGATGAGGCGATTGAATGTACCCTCAGTAGATTCACAGACAACACCAAGCTGGGTGGGAGTGTTGACCTGCTGGAGGGCAGGAAGGCTCTGCAGAGGGATCTGGACAGGCTGGATCATGGGCCAAGGCCAGTGGTGTGAGGTTCAACAAGGCCCAGAGCCGGGTCCTGCCCTTGGGTCACAACAACCCCAGGCAGCGCCACAGGCTGGGGCAGAGTGGCTGCAAAGCTGCCCACAGGAAAAGGGCCTGGGGGTGCTGGTGAGAGCAGCTGAACATGAGCCAGGGTGTGCCCAGGTGGCCAAGGCGGCCAATGGCATCCTGGCCTGTACCAGCAACAGTGTGGCCAGCAGGGCCAGGGCAGGGATTGTGTCCCTGTACTGAGTGAGTACCCACTGGAGAGACCATACTGCCAGTCCTGTGTCCAGTTCTGGGTCCCTCACTCCAAGAAAGACATGGATGTACTGGAACATGTCCAGCAAAGGGCAGCAGAACTGATGAAGGGTCTGGAGCACAAGTCCTATGAGGATCAGCTGATGGAGTTGAGGTTGTTTAGCCTGGAGAAAAGGAGGCTCAGGGGTGTCCTTACCANGTCCCTCACTCCAAGAAAGACATGGATGTACTGGAACATGTCCAGCAAAGGGCAGCAGAACTGATGAAGGGTCTGGAGCACAAGTCCTATGAGGATCAGCTGATGGAGTTGAGGTTGTTTAGCCTGGAGAAAAGGAGGCTCAGGGGTGTCCTTACCAGTCTCTACAACTGCCCGAAAGGAGGGTGTAGCCAGGTGGGGGTTGGGCTCTTTTCTCAGGCAGCCAGTGACAGGACAAGAGGACACAGTCTCAAGCTGCACCAGGGGAGGTTCAGGTTGGACATTAGGAGGCGTTTCTTCATGGAAAGGGTGATTGGGCACTGGAATGAGCTGCCTGGGGATGTGGGGGAGCCACTGTCCCTGGAGGTATTTAAGGAAAGACTGGATATGGCACTCAGTGCCATGGTCTGGTTGACAAGGTGGTGTTTGATCAAAGGCTGGACTCTATGATCTCAGAGATCTTTTCCAATCTATTTGGTTCTCTAATTGATTCCTGCAGTTCTATGAAAGGAAAACTAAAAATTGCATATCCCACCGGAGTCTTAAACCTGTTTGAAAGAAGTTTCCATTTTGGTCGTCTTCTGTGTTGATGATCTCTGCCCCATACTGAGCTTCTTAAATAGTGATCATTTTTGCTTAATGTTTTATCTCACACATTACAGTATTACATAGGACTAGCAGTATTTATTTAACAGAGAAGCAATGACTTAAGGTAAATAGAGAGAACAGTGTGAGACTTGAAGTTTCTTCTGAATATTTTTTAACAGCATTTTAAATTGATTCTTAGATTCACACTTTATTCAGAAGAAAAAGTAATCCCAAGAAATATTCTCATCCTTTGCAAATTTTACTGAACATGAAGTTGAGCCAATATTATCCTTGAATGTAAAATGGGATTATGAAATGACCACGCAAATGAGTTATCTCATTGTGCCATGGAATGCCAAAACTGTCTAAAGAACGTATTAGCATGCTAACAAACCCCTCTTCACACCTCTGGCCTGCATGTGTTCTAATACTTCTATTTAAGAAAGATAAATTACATTTAATTTTAAATGTTTTCTATTACTTTACATTGTGTATTTTGAATGAATTCTTTTTCATGCCAGAATGTTTATGGCAAGACACAGTATGGTAAATACACCTCATTGTCTTTTTCAGGCAATTCATTAGATTAGATAAACCCTTTTTCTTCTTTTCCAGTCTCATAATAACAGGTATCTTCCATACTGGGATGCAATCTATCCAGGTTCTGTCCAGCTGTCTTCTCACATGGAGTGTTTCCTACCCAATTCATGTGTTTATTGTGAGGTTCACTGAATCAGCAGTGAGCCAGCAGTTTGGCTGTGTGGTTGTAGTGGCTACAGTTAGTTTTCCTCCTAGTGGCCCATATAGTGCTGTGCTTTGCACTTGTGGTTCATCAGAGTTTGTAACACCACCAGTGACATCACCCAGTGTTTGGCTATTGCTGAGCAGCACTTGCAGTGTCAAGGCTTTCTCTCCAAACACCCCTCACCCCCAAGGCCAGTAGGCTGCATTGAACTGGGACCCAGACAAAGACAGCTGACACAAGGTGACCAAAGGGTTGTGAACAGCAGTAAAACCTGAGGAAAAAGAAGTGGATGCAGGGACATTACTTGTTATGGCATTTGTCTTCCCAATTAGTCGATACAGGTGCTGAGGCCCTGCTTCCCAGGAAGTGGCTGGACATCTGGTTGCTGATGGGAAGTAATAAATAAATTTGTCTTTTTGTCCTTTCATACACGCCTTTCACTTTTATTAAGATGTCTTTATCTCAGCACAGGAGCTTTTCTGTCTGATTTCCTCCCCATACACTGCTGAGTTTCGGGAGGCAGGAGGGTGTATCTGGAAGCCACCAGGGAACAACCTACCATAGTAATAAAAAAATTTTTGTAATTTCGTCTTCTGTACATATATCACCCTCAAGATGGGACATTTTAAGAATTTTCAATCTCTTAGTATTAACTATGACTCCGAAGGCAAATAGTGACATTTTGATAAATCTCTATATAAAATAGCTTTTGAAAATATTTAATGCTGCTGTAGCCAGAAGGCATTAATCAAAACTAGAACTCTCTTCTGTTTGTATATAGTAGCTTCAATTGAAATTTATGTGAGTTATAAAAAGGTATAACAATGTTAGCCAACATTTTAAGACCTACTTTAGGAATGTCAAAACAAATGCACTTAAAGAGACCTTTAGACGTCCATCTTGTAGGTGTAATAGGTATAATAGTTGACCTAAACATTCACGGCCAGTGTTATGGAAAATGTGGCAGAGGTGTCTAAAAGCAGTGCATTAAAATAACTCTTTCACATGTACTTTCAGCAACAGATATTGTATTTATATTATTTCAGTTCACATCTTTATTTTACAATATTTTTAATTTTTTTTTTTTTTTAGGCACAACAAAATCAGAGGATCGAGCTGCTCTGTTGAAGAAGTTCAATGAACCTGGATCACAATACTTTATCTTCTTACTGAGTACAAGGGCCGGAGGGCTAGGCTTAAATCTCCAGGCTGCTGACACTGTTATTATCTTTGATAGTGACTGGAATCCTCATCAGGTTATTTTTATTTTCTTATCTTCATGAAATGTGCAAAGAAACCGTGATGCTTTTTTGAGTTGCTTCTTTAAATAGATGATACAGCTTGGGATGAAAGGAAAAAATCCAAGTAGGCGATAAAATGCTGCTTTGAGAGGAATTAGTGAGGCAAACTGCCACAATCAGGAAATGTTTTGGTTTGAATCGGTTAGCTAGTTCTATGCCTGCCTATATATTTTATCTGAGTCTCGGGGTATCGTTAGTGCTAGGAGTGTTATAAACCTGCTTCATTTGTATAGCTGTACTCATTCTTTAACCCTTAGGATGTAATAACCAGCTCTCTAGCCTTTGGTAGGTTGTTTGCAATACTTCAGTAAAGGCTGTGCTGAATGCTACCTGTCTCATGAATCAGATGACCATGTGAGTGCAGTAATCTTGGTCTGAGGCACTGAACTTATTCTGGTGGTTAGTAGTAAGTGCACATCACCAGGAAAAGAAGATACCACACCACTTTGGCTTGTTTTAAAAAGCCAGAAGAGGTAACTGAATTATGTCTTTGCCACCTTTTTTTTTCTTTTTGTAAGAAAGTAAGTGTGGTATCTCTGGAAGTACGTAACTATGTGTGTGTTTTCAGCTATTGTGCAAGTATATGCAAATCACATCATACTTAATGGCCACATGTAAAAGACAAGTGAGAATAAGAGGAGTTTGAATATCTGTGTTCACTATTCACTATTTGAATATCTGTGTTCACTGTGTTAAACTATTCTCTGTGTTCTTTGCCTGATAGGACTTGCAAGCCCAGGATAGAGCTCACCGAATTGGACAGCAGAATGAAGTTAGAGTCCTGCGACTGTGCACTGTGAACAGTGTGGAAGAGAAGATACTTGCTGCAGCAAAGTATAAGCTGAATGTAGATCAAAAAGTTATTCAGGCAGGAATGTTTGATCAGAAATCTTCAAGCCATGAAAGGAGAGCATTCTTACAAGCTATATTGGAGCATGAAGAAGAAAATGAGGTAAGGTAGTTAGAAATTATTACTAAGAGAGAGTTTCAGGAAGTACTGACTCTTCTTTTGTTCATCATTTACAAAGATTGTCATAACTCCTGAGATTAGAAATGTCATTATAATTCTTACCATCCAGTCAGAGAAATAACTTAATTTTTTTTTTTTTTTTTTATGGTCAGAGTAATAGGCTGTAACCTAGTGGTTATGATGTAATGGTTGTGATTAAATCTTAGTGTAGAATTAGGCATTGTAACTTAAAACCCATTCTACGCTTCATAATTTCGGCAAATAATTACATTCAAACAAAGATTTTTTCCAGAACGGATTATAAACCAGCTCCTAAGTCCAATCTATATGTTAAACTAGGTAATTTGATTTTCAGACATACTGAGCAGCTAGTACTACCTGGGTTCAGTCTTGAAGGACCCTGCTTATTGTGCTTCTTTTGGAACCTAGTTAAGATCTGCTTTGATGTGCCTTGGGCTTAGGACAAGCCAGAAAGTAACTGTTTCTTTCTAGTGCTGTGTCCAGCCTGGACTCGGGAAATAATTAGCTGTTTAAAAACAGCTGTCAAGTCTTTCCTTAAAATAGTGGGAAGTGAGGTTATAGAGTCACTGAGTGTATGTCCCTGTCTTTTCATTCTGTGTTCTTCTGTGGAACTGTGAGTGTGGAATGATGAACCTATTCTTTCACCTGTCACTGCAGACTCTTAATTTGAACAAAATTCAGTATTTGGACGAAAGCCATATTTGGGAGACATTAAATAAATGTATCAGTTATACTGATCACCCACACCTGGAAGTTCTTGTTCAGCACTGACTTTTTCCCACCTTGGAAACACCCTGTACTGGTTAAAGACAGAGGTTTTGAGGGTGATCTTGCCTCTTCAGTGTGCCTTGTGTGTCTGAATAAGGTGTATACTGATAGAAGATTCTATAGCTTGTGTTTCACTGACAGCCTTCATTATGTGGAGTAAAGTTTCAAAGATCAAGGAGTTTACTTCTTCAATCATTAATCCTTTTGTGTAGACTCTGCATTGTGCATTTAGAAAAGCATGAGTAAGATGAAATTTTGTATTGTTTTAGTATTTTTCATAGAAATTAAAAGTGACAAACATTTTTATCAGTAATTGTCTTTCATTTGTGGGGTTAATGCAGAAATTTGGTGATATACATATGTACCACTTTTGATTAAGTAAACCTGTAGTTCTAAAGTGGCCTGCACTACTTATATGAGTAGATAGATTAACTTGAAACCAACAGACATTTTCAGTAATCTTGTGAATTTTTTTTTAAATTAGGTGTACATTTGTTTCCGAAGCATTTATCTGACAGTGTTTCAGAAGTCAAGGCTGTAGCTCAGGCCTATGTGACATGCCTTATTTTGTAGGTGACTTCAGAACAATTTGTTTCTTGTGTGTTGTTCAAATATACTCAGTCTGCCATCCTGAAGCAAGCAGATTTAGAGAAGATTTATTTGCCATAGCCCAGCACCAGTCTTCAAAGCATTTAAAATGTTGCAGTATGACTCCTAGCTGAAGCTTTCAAGTAATACTTCTTTGTGAACAGAGACTATGCAAAACTCTGCCCAAACACTCAAAGTCTTGAAGACTAAGAGGAATTGAATTGGCACCGTCCTTCACTGGTCACCCATTGCTCCTTCATTGCAGCAGCACTGAGTATCAAATGGGACAAGGATGGAAAAAAAGTAAATCTCTCAATTAAAAGTTAAATTATCAGCAGTATTGACAAGCAATTTGACTTGCAAATGTGGATGAGCACGTCTAACAAAGATATTTTTTGCTGATCATCTAGTTAAATATTGCCCTTCTAAGCATGCTTTAAACTTTTCACACTTGTATGTAGAGTACTATGTTCTGTTCATACTTTTTTAGTAGCTTTTTTCAAGTTTAGCATCAAAGCTCCCTTATTTTTTCTTTCTTCTTCTTTTTGATCTGTTTTTTCTTTTAGTAGTACTAGATAAAGCAGAGAGGTAATTTCTGTGTATTTAGAAAGATTCGTTAGAATAATAGCAATGTACGACAACTGATTAGAAATAACTTGTTCATAGAGTATTTTTTTTGTTTGCACTCGAGTTTATTTATAATTTTTTCATCTACCGAGCCTACCTGTTTGGCAAAACAGGATTATTCAGCATAACTGCTGATTATGTGGACACTGTTGTTACAGCTTCTACTGTGGGACCACTTACTGTTTTTCAGGTCAAAAATTACTCTGAGCTAATAAGAAAATACGTGGAACTTTCATGATGGTCACATTTATAAAAGAATGGGGTTTTTGTTGTGTATGTAACCACGTGACTTCCTTTTTGTGAACAGTGAAGGAGCTGTGACTAGAAGTGAGAAGACCTAGCTCTGTTAGTCACTTTCCCAGTTGCCTGGTGCACGTCAAAATTTAAATTATATGTTGATCAAGGTACAGAGATGTTCCTTGAGAGTTGCATTAATGAAAACTGTTCTGGGTTTTTTAACGAGATGTAGACATCCTGACACTGAAGGGAAGATAAGGTGTGTGGATGTATAAATGACTTTTTACTTCTGAAAAAAACCTGCAAGATAGTAGCTTTTTGGATGCTACATGCAGCATTCTATACTGCATGTCCATTAAACTGGGTTCAAAACATGAGTTTTTAGGAAGAATTATAAGTCTGTAGTATACTGTAAGATGGGTTCAGAAAACCCTTTGTAGAGTGACCTGTTGTCTGTGGTTTCAGAATAATTCAGGAAGAAAGAGTGAACACTGAGAGCTTTGTTTTAAAATGAGTATCTTAACTATCTCAGCTTTAACATTTTCCATCGAACACTACAGTTCTAAATTGTTTTTCTAGTGTCTCTTTCTGTTTTTGTGAAATAATCCATTTTTGTGAAATAATCCATTTTTTCTGCAGTAAAATGTTCACCTCTGAATTTGTAAGCAGAAAATGATCAAGAGAAAGTGATTCAGCGGGGTTATTTTCCAGTATAAAAACATGTTTTGTTTTTTTCATTTAATCAGAAATTTTTCATTCTCCTTGCTTTGATGGGAAAGACTTCGAAATGTAGAATGGTATTTCTGAAGGAGTATTGTAGAATAGCAGAACAGAAATACATCCATTTTAACCAAAGCACTAACTCTGCTTCTGACCCAGGAAAACCACAACCCAAAATTTCCTGGTTGTGTGTTTGCTCATTTCCTCATTCTCAAATTTTGAAGGTGGTAATAAGTCTCATTTGTCACTCTTACTATGTTGTTTTGTTACTTCTGAATAGCTGAACACTTTAAAAGTTTTAGTGTCAGTGTAAGTGCTTCACATATGTTGTCAGAGAAAGAGAGTCAGTGGAGCTCTGAACTGATGGAGGCTGTTACTTCAAGATGTGTGTGAGTACTTTCTAATAATTTTATCCATCTTTCTAACCAGGAAGAAGATGAAGTTCCTGATGATGAGACTCTGAATCAGATGATTGCTCGACGTGAGGAGGAATTTGATCTCTTTATGGTAAGGATGGTATAATCATAAATGAATTATCTTCTCTAGTGTTTTTAACAAAGGCCTTAACCTTTTTGTCACTCAAGTTTTTCAAAACTTTACTGAAGTAACAGGTTTTATTTATTTGCATTGTTCATCTGAGGAAAGAAGTGTAGTCTGCTTAAATACAGAGTTCCTCAAATGACAGAAAGACTTCAGAGATGCTTGCCGTCAGTGGAACAGTGACAGTCTGGAGGAAGAATTTCACACAGCCTGAGAAATTTGTAGTACGAAATGCTAGTCAGTTTGGCTTCCTAATTCTACAGCATACTTTTACTATTCAACATTTCTTCTTACTTTTGGACTTCACTATTGGCAAAGACAACTACAGGAACTTAAAAAGGCAGTAAATCAGTGGACTAACAATGCTGTTTTCTTGGTGAGTTAACTGGGGTATTGTTGATGGTTTTGTCAAGAATCCAGTTAGCTGAGTCTCTGCTGCTACAACTGTTGAACAGTTACCAAAATAGAGCTAGTGGTTCAAATGTGAGCCACTCCTTTTTATTAATACTTCCCTTTTTGTTAAAGCTACTGCAGCACTGATGGAATAATTACTCAAATGTCTTTGTAGGCATGGCTCTTGCCTTTTGCTGTTTGTACCATCTGAGGATTGCTAGAGGACCTCTGGGTTTCCCTGATACCGGTACAGGGCAGTACTTAAGTACTGAAGGTAAAGCACCATGCCCTCTAATTCTGCAGAGGCTGCTTTGTTCTGCAAGGTGGAACAAGACGGACACGTATATGTGCATAAATGGAAGTGTCTAAGGTGGTCTCCACAGAAACAACTGCTGATAGGACCACAGCAAAACCTGTGTACCCAATACAGATTTTTAGTCCCTCATTGTCTTCTGCTCAAGGATTCTTCTGTAAAAATTTGCTGTTACACAACTGTGTAGGGATCCTTTTCGCATAAGTGACATGCACTGTTGGAAAAGGCCATATTACCGCATTTGACTGTTCTTTTGTCATTGCTCACTTGCCAATTTTGTGCTTTTGTGCTAAGCTTCATTAAGTCTTACCTCAGAACCGAAATCACTAAAGCCAGGTTGCACAGAAAATGAGTGCTTACAGACACCTGTCTTTTTAAACTTTCTGTCAGGATTTGGGTGTAGGGAGATTTACATGACAGAAACAAAGAGGTGGCCATTTGATCCAAAACTCAAAAAGAAAATTTCATCTGAGTTACTGACTGAACATACCCTGAGTTCTGTGAAAGTGGATTTGCTGCTAGAAAAGAGCCTCTGATTTTTCCTTCAGACCCAGAAGGAAAGAACTGATCCATGGTTGAAAGTAGCTGGTGAATTTATGCCTGTTCGCTTCAACTTTTAGTACTAAGTTTGAAGGCTATTTAATGTAAAGCAGTTGGGGAGCCTAGAGTGAAGTTTTCACAGAATCACAGAATATGCTGAGTTAGAAGGGACTATGTTGGAATCGACTCCACTAGGGTCGATTCTGACTCCTACCTCTGCACAGGACATTCTCAAGAGTCACACCATGTGCCTGAGAGCACTGTGCAAACACTTCTTGAACTCTCTCAGGCTGGTGCTGTGACCACTTCCCTGAGGAGCCTCTTCCAGTGCTCAGCGACTCTCTGGGTCAAGAATCTTTTCCTGATAGCCAAGCTAAACCTCTCCTCAGGTTTGAACAGCTTCAGGCCATTCCCTCAGGTCCTGTCACTGGTCACAGAGAAGAGATCAGTGCCTGCCCCTGCTCTTCCCCTCACAAGGAAGTTGTAACTGCAGTGAAGTCTGTCCTCAGCCTTCTCCAGGCTGAACAGACCAAGTGACCTCAGCTGCTCCTCATACAGTTTCCCCTCAAGGCCCTTCACCATCCTCATGGCCCTCCTTTGGGCACTCTCCAACAGCTTTGTATCTCTCTTACACTGTGGCACCCAAAACTGCCCTCAGCACTCGAGGTGAGACCGCCCCAGTGCAGAGCAGAGCGGGACAATCCCCTCCCTTGCCCGGCTGGCGATGCTGTGCCTGATGCCCCCCAGGACAGGCTTGGCCCTCCTGGCTGCCAGGGCACTGCTGACTCATGTTCAACTTGCCATTGACCAGGACCCTGAGGTCATTTTCTGCGGTGCTGCTTTCCAACATCTCATTCCTCAGTCTGTCTGTACATCTGGGGTTCCCTGTCCCAGAAGCAGAATCTATCTCTTGTCCTTTTTGAACTTCGTATGGTTGGTGATTGCCCGGTCTTCTCATTTGTTGAGGTCTCTCTGCAGTCCCTCCCTCCTTTTGAGGGAGTCACCAGTTCCGCCCAGTTTTTTATTGTCTGTGAACTTGCTTAGTATCCCTTCAAGTCCTGCATCCAAGTCATTTATGAAGCTATGTGGGGTAAATATATGTGTTTCATATTAATTTACATGGAAGATTTTAAGAAAAAGTAAGGAGTTGGTAGTAGGTAGTAAAAATTTGACAAGGCAAAAAACTACATTCTTTGAAAGCAAGGGGTTTGAAAATGGTAACACAGACAGAGTGTAGTTAAATATGAATGGCTAAGAAATAGTTTAAATTGTTAATATAAAAATTGGTTTTAATTTTTGTAAACTGTTTCTGTATAAAAGAAAAATCTGAAAAGCAAGTCTAGCAGTCAGAGCTATTTGTCTTTTTATCAGTATTTCAAGTCTTGCATAGTCAGATAAAGAGCAGATACAGAGGTAGTCTGTATTCTCCTTACTGTCGTGATATCTGTGCCACCTCATTCCCTTTTAAAGTTGTGCATATGTGATCAGAATTCAGGAAACTGCAATACCCAAGAAAAAATGTTGGGGTTTGTTCATTTAACTAGTCTTAGGCATGTAAAAGCATGTATTTTACTTACTTGAAGTGAGCAGTTACAAAACAATCAACAAAAGAGATCAGTTCCATGAGAAACTCTTCTGTAGACACTTTGCAGGTTAGAAATGTTGTTTGACTCAGGACCTGAAATGTAGCTGTAGAGCTAAATACACTGTTCAGAAAGAAGGTAGACAAGTGGACTTCGTTTGTGTGGCTTTTAGAAGCTTCACACAGGAAAAAAATTTAGAAAATACTCAGAGAAAAATCAGTAGTTTATAGTGATCTGTGTAACTCTTGTCATTTCATAAGGGTGCTTCAACAAGTTACTTTCCTGGGAAAAAATGGTTGCTTTTAATGTTAAATTAAAACTTAATTTTTGCTTAAATAAAGTAAAGAAAACATTAAAAAGTCATTATTTTTGGTGTAAAAAATGCCTTTCAAGTTGAATGCCAAATGGGTACCAAAACTCCAGTTGTGCTATTGCAGTCTCCTTGAATCCAAAATGGCAAACTAGTAGAACTGAGTGTATAAATTGCTGGTTTTACACTGAGTGGCTTGAATGTTTTTTTCAAGGACTCTTTTAGTTACAATTTGGAAAGTTTAAGATAACCATTCACAATTCACAGGACAACAGTGCTCTGTGGTTTTTCTAAACTGGAAATTTTAGGCCTTGAGTGTGCCAACATTTAAATTCTTTGCTTAGGTCTTACTATTGGTAGCCTAGGACTTCTTTTTATTTTTAGCATTTAAGCCTTATTGAGGACAGTGAACATACAATTATTTTAGTAGTTATATAAAAATAATGTGGATCTCTCTTGGAATCACAGGTTTTCAGAAGTTATGGGAAGACAGAAGCAGGGGTTTCCCAGACATAAATATGGTTTGAATAGTATCCTCAGAAAAAAAATGTCAGTTTTTATCTCTGATATCTCAGATTAACTGAGATTGTCTTTAATTTTCCTTCCCAAGTGCTTTTAGATCAGAAAACAGCTGTTGTAGTATACTATCATGGTGTTCAGTCTTTGTTTTAGACAAAGAAACACGTTCATGGAGGAAAAAATATGAAGTTTCAGCATTGGCGTCATGTACTTATTGTCATTAAAATACAATGTCTCTTGACTTCACTCAAGTTCTCTGGTAAATAATAGAGAAATCTATTTCATTTATCCCATTTGAGCTGTCTGTTGGTGCAGCTTTCTGGTTGTCATGTTAACAATAAACCAAGCCACATGTCTGGCTTGAATGAGACACTTTTTGAAATGAATTCAAATTGAATGAGTTGTTCTTTAAAATGGAAGTCTGCTGTATAAAACTACAGGCTGCACAGCCCATTCACTGTTGTCTGCAGTAATGGGGAATAGGAAATACCCACATGTATTTATAGTTACTTCATGAACATAGTTGAACCTGCAGACTGAAGACACACATCTTGCTTTCTGCTTTTCACCGAGTTTAGAAATCAGATAGTGCACAAGGCAAGATGATGAAGATGAGTTGTAAGATGCTCTCCCTCAGGTAGTATTTTAGAAATGCTTGTGTTTGAAAAGTGCCAAGATGAGAGAAGATTCAGCATATTCAATGGTGCCATCACTAAGCCTCAGTTTTTAAATTTGGCTGGGTTTGAGCTGTCCCTCTGGAGAGATAATACCTCTGAATTCATGCATGTCTGTGTTTTGGCTAACGTAGAAGTACGATACATCTAGTTGGCATCATGTGTTAAGTGCAGCATCATGTACTCAAGGGACACATTTGCACATAATTGAGAACGTTTTTTTAGGAAGGTTTAGTGGACAAAGCAGTAGCCTCTTATGATGCTACAGCCAGTTCTGATGCCTGTCTATTTACATAATATTTTTCAACTATGAAAATGAAATGTTGGTGGCCCTCTGTTTGTTTTCTCTGCTTAGCAGCTGATTACTGAGTGTTAAGTACTGTGTGACTCCTCAAAAGGCATATTTGAAATGCCTATTCATGTTACCTGATTTGGGTACTTAAGAAAATGCAGATACAATTCATGGGACCATAGGAAGCCAGGTCAGCATATAGTCGATAGAGATGGATGCTTCCCCAATAGGATTATAAAACACCTCACTGATGAGTCTACAGTAGATCATGGAAATTTATCCTCCGTATCCACATCTGAGTTAATTGTTCACCACACTTGAAATGAGTAATTATTTAAATTTCAGCTGAAAGTCTTAACTGATCTTCTGATGTTCTTAACACTTTACCTAACTTTAGCTGATATTTTTGTGTTTTGATTTTTGTGTAGTACAGCAGTAGATCAGAAAAAAATTCAAGGGTTCAAGCATGTTGGCTTTCTGGCTCTGTGTAAACAACCTTTTCTCTGGATTTATTAATTCTGTTTTGATTCTTTGTTTCTTACACCAACTTCTAAATTTTCTTCTGGTATCCAGGCTCACAAAACAAGTGTATTTTCAGTTACTCTTTTTAGTTACATAGTAGTAAAACTTTATGGGGACAGCAGTGTTCTTATGTTCTGCTTTGTGTCACTTGGCTGTGTGTTGTCATAGTTCCTTCAGTGAAAGCTAGTAATGAAGTAGTGAATATGACTGAAAATGAACAATTGAGTGTAGCTTCATCTTTTTACAGTAGCATTATAGAAGTATTTAGGAGTATTATGAAAGGGAGATACCTGTGAAGGACTTTGTTTAAAGTTTCAAGTGTAGTTAGATAGGTAGGAATTGGCATGGTTCACTTAATAATTGCCTTTAAAGCTTTTTATCCTTTGTGAATTGTCATTGCAGCGCATGGACATGGATCGTCGCAGGGAGGATGCCAGAAACCCTAAACGTAAACCCCGCCTGATGGAAGAGGATGAATTACCATCCTGGATTATTAAGGATGATGCTGAAGTGGAAAGGCTTACATGTGAAGAAGAGGAAGAGAAAATATTTGGAAGAGGATCCCGTCAGCGCAGGGATGTGGACTACAGTGATGCTCTCACAGAGAAACAGTGGCTGCGGGTAGGTTGTACGTTTTGGTTGGTTGGCTGGTTGTTTTTTGCACTTGAAACTTACTCATTTGTGGTGAGTTTTTCTTTTCATTTTGGAGACTGCACCAGGGAGAGCACAATGAGAGGCCTAACATGTCCTCATTATCCAGCTTCTGCTGCTATTTTAAGGATATAAGTTAAGTTTTGAACGGCACTGCAGAAACTTAAATCAGTGTTACTGAGTGCTGAATCAGGACTATGATAGCATTCTGTTGGAACTATTCTTATTTCCATGGATCTTACATCTTTAGGTACTTTTGTAAGTGTTGTCTTTCAGATGCATGAAGAATTCTTTAATGTTCTTGAAAACTATTAGTCAGTGTATATTAAAACATTCTGTGTTGCAGAAGCTTATTATATTTTTAAGTACTTCTGTTTGAATCCTTTTAAGAATTCAGAATTTTTAACTTAAGTTTTCTTTCTCTCAGGCTATTTAATTTCCAAGGCTTGAGCATTTATTGGCTCCACTGAGATCAAAACATTTGATAAATAATTTAAGAATTTAAGACCTGAAAGTGAAGATTCTACACTTAACTTACACCAAATCTGGGCTTTTGTCTCTTGCTGTTCCTTGAAATGCACATTCAATGAATAATAATGCATGTATCTTTTCAATGTGGTAGCAACAGCGTGGTAAAGAGGTGAGGAATGATTTTTGGAAAGACTTTTCAGAAATTTGATAATAGTATGATTTCCAAAACTTATAAATAGAGTATTGTAAGTGCAAAACTAATTTACGTTGTTGGACAGAGTAAGTTTCATTGTAGAATAATTACAGACAATACCAACAAGAATATACAGTGTAGGTTTTGTGTATATTTGCTAAAGGTAGGTAAAAATCTTACCTACTTAGTTTCAAATGGGATGCTTGTGAGACTGCATTGTGCGATACTGTACTAAGAGCTAATCCAGATCTGTTGCTTAGGGGAGAAAAGGCTTGAGTTACACACCAGCTGTAAATTTAAGCAAGTCCAAGAAGCTACAGGGGTTTGATATTTGACGTTTTCAAGTAGTCAGTGGAGAAGAAAGATCTAGAAGCATAAACTCCTGTCTGGATTCTTGAACATTTACCTTATCCTACAGTGGAAGTGCTTGCAGTATAGTGTACATCTACGCAGGGTCATTTTAAGTTACTTCTTTTAATGATGGAACACTCTAGCTATGGCAGCATAGAAGTTAGCTTTGGCTTGCGTGTTTTGTGTCTTGAGTTGGCTGTAATACTTGTTTTGAGTGCATTATTGTCAAAAATGGAAGGCCTAATAGAAATCGTCTGGTCTCTGTCATACTCCAGGCAGAATCATCCAGTCCTGCATCATTTATAATAGAAGTTCAGGATCTGACCTCTTCTAGTCATTCCTGTGCCATGAACTTAGAAATCCGCAGTGGATTGTTTTTAACTGTTTGGCTTTTTGTTATATTTTATTCCAATTTTCCTGTGGGATTTTAAGCTAATTACATCATCCTAAATACTCTGCTCATGTAGAACAGCCTGATACCTCTCTTTTTTTTAACATTTCTTTGTGTCATAGAAGAGTTGTCTCCCAGTTGAGTAAATTCATAAGGTTAATAACCATTGCTTATGCAGTATTTTCCCACAGTTCCCATTTTCTAGATCTCTTGATTGTTTTCACTGATTTCCCATAGTTGTTCTACATGTGACTGACATCTTTCTACAAGTTTGATCAAAAGCTAGACATGAGAATTCCAGATGCAATGTCATTTGAATAAGGAGGACTTCTTTTGCATAACTTCTGTGGCCCTTACACCTCACAGTCCAGTAATTCATTTTCTAACATGGAAGGTATTGACTCATGTTGAATTTTTGATCCAGTGTAAGACCTTAATCCTTTTCTGTGGCTCTACTTCCTTGCTAGCTTTTCGAAATCATGCTTCCTATAGTTGATCTTTCCTTCCTAAGAGGGATTTAGCATATGCCCTTGTTGAATAATTTCCAAGGTTTTTTAACCAAAATTACTCCGAATTTTTAACCTGTCCTTGGGTGAACTTCCGGTCAGCTTCATGTTCTCTTGAGATTTAGTAGGCATACGTTCTAGTCTGTCTTTCTAAAGATGCTGAGAACACTGAAGTGCTGGATCATTTGATAAAAAGCTATAAAGGTCTACTCTGAAAACAATTTCTTAGCAGGTCCCTGTATGCTTGATAGTAATTGTTTTCATTGTTTTCTTCTGACACTGTTTTGTGAGGCCAAGTTAGAAACCTTCCTAGGCAAGATGGTACATATACTACCCCTTTTTCACTATGGCTTGTTAATCTTTTGAGAGAAATTATTCTCCCTTCTCTCTTGAGTGATTATCATGTTTTCAAATTAGCTAAGTTTCCTTAAGTCAGACTGCTTCACAGTGCATTGCAATCACTATATAACTCTACTGTATACATAGTTTAACATGCTTTCAGGTGCACTTGAGGGTGTGATGAAACAAACAGAAGCATAAGAACTACTACTACGTTTTGGTCTCTTCAGTAGAAGAGACTAAAAAGTAGTATTACATTTATCATGTAGTAGATTACATTTATCATGTAACATTGTTTATGCACATTCAGAATAAAACTACCTCATTGGGTAGATAATGAAACGTAAGAAAAGTTTTCTAAGGTTTTTTTCATTATTTTATTTTCCATGTGTGTGAAACAGAGTTCTTTGTCACACCCATTGCCCTCTCAGCAGCATCACTTTTATGTCTTTGAGAATATGTTTGATTTTTTGGTAATGACATTTCTGGAAGATGTCATAATAGTAGTGTACAACATACTCAGGGGAGTACTTATCTGTATAAACATAAAAAAAAGGTGGTAGATAGTTTATAAGCATAAACTTCTGTCTACTTTATAAGCCACTTGTATCTTGTGGCTTCCTCGCTGTAAGCTATAATAGTGTCGTACATAGCACAATTGTTTCATGTTAACTTGGATGCTGTGAACTACTTCAGATCAGTTGAACTGAAAATAATAGACAAGTTCTGAATTAAGAGTGATACTTCAATTCAAAAGACACCCTTTTAGCTATGTTCTGTGTCATGCCATTCTCCAAAGGTAACCATGGGTCTATTTTTATTGCAGTATTACAAAAGACGGAGATTTATTTACCAGCAGCCAGGGATGCCCCTCACTTTTTTCTCTTGCTGTGGCTGCTGTTACAGCTTTTATAGCTATCTTCTCATGGGGTTTTCTGAATAAAACTTTGCATTTCTGATCAATAAGTTGGTTTCATAATACTGGTATGTAGCCCTGAGCTGTGTCTTTTATGTCTTGGGCAGTTGACTAGATCTCTTCTTTTCCAAGGAGTTTTGCCTTGTTCAGCAGCTACAGCTGTTACTGTGGAATAGGTGCTGGCTCCTTTTCAGTTAGACCCTGAACCCTCTGCTGATACCTGCAGCACTGGAGAGTGTAGTTCTAGTCCTGGCAGATCCCCGCAGTACCTCAAGGACAGTACACCTCAAGGTCAGTATGCATGCATGTACGCTCACCAAGTATGTCAGCTCCCTTCTTGCTAGAAGGTCAAGTACCTGAGTTTGGAAGCAAAGGACAAAATAATTACAGAAGCCAAATCTGTAATCATAGGCAGTATTTAGTGAGAGTGTGCTGCTGCCCAGAGCAGCCTGTAATTCATTTACAGTCTCCCAGGAAAACTCTTAAGACAGAAACAGGCTTCATCACTAGCTGTCGCTGCAGCCTGCTGTTCTCTAACCATTGGCATGACAACCGTATTTCCTAAAAAAAAAAAAAAATCTGGAAAGAGGAGTTTGCTTCCTGATCCTGCATAACATTTATATTTTGGAAGTATTTCATGCTCTTATCAGATTCTGTTCCTGCACCACTTCTAACAGAACTGCAAAATACTTTGCTGGTTCCCATGGCATATTATTTTTGAGAGGGGTCATCTGCTAAGAACTCAATTGCCTGAGACAGGCTTCAAGAAACAGAGGATTTATTTGAGTAGGTAAAAAACCCTTAAGACACTTGCATCTGGTTTCAGCTTCTCATGCAATTTAATTGCTGGCTACGTGACATAAATAAAATTTTAGTCCCTAGTTATGCCTGTTAATTTGATATAGCTTTATATGTTGGCCAGGGTACAAAATTACCTGAGTTATATATCTGAATTATCTGTACTCATATCTGAATACAGAATTAGCAGCGTGTCATTTATGTCTTGCAGATATGCAAAGTCACGTTTGTTTTGCTGATCTAAAAAAGTGTGAGTGAAATTCATGCATTTGGGTTGTAATTAGTCAGTCTTACTTAAAGACAGTGCAGGCTTTCACTCATACAGAATATCTGGTGAAAACTGTTTATGTGACATAGTCACAACATAAATTTTATTTATGTTTACTAAAGTTATGTTGTATAATGAATCAAACTGCCTAGCAGGAAAATTTTGGGGTATGTTTTCAACTGTTTCCTCATCAACTGGAACTCCAAATAACTTTTAGATTTTACACACTCTCTAATAATCTGTTAACAGCTTTTGACAGCAGAGATAGTAAAGTTGGGTCAACTTGTTGGTACAATTTGGTCTAAATTACTGAAAGTTTTCAAGTAGGCTTGTGTTTTCTGAGAGAGCTTCACTTCTATATATATAACTTCAGAATCAATACTAGGAAGGTATTTTAAGACATATTTTTGTAAACTGGGATGGTGGAATTTGATTTTACAGTAGTGTTTTGCTGATGGGTAGGGTCAGAGACAGACATCAACTTAAGGAATAGTGTGACTTACTATAGTGCAAAACTGCAAAGAGTCACAAAAGGGTAAGCTAAACAATGCACATAGTCATTACTACAAAAAAAATCCCTGAAGTGATTAAGAAAGATTACAGTTACCCTGCTTAACCCTTCATCCAGATCCACATATCAGCTGGGGGAAGGTGTCACAGCGAAGGACTGGAGAACCATACCCACTAACCGGGAAATCCTGCAGTGCATCCACCTTTGCAGGCAGTGAGGCTTCCAACTTCGCTGTGAGAGTAGTCCAGCTTTTATAATAAGCAAGCTACCATTACTTCTAATGCAGGAACATCTGGTTTTATTCTCCTATTGGGTTTCTCCCAAAGCCTGGCCAGAGCTCAAGGAGGAACCAAGGGAGTTGTCTTTGATCCTCTGCCCTCAGACAAGGCCACATGCGGCCTTGTCCGGTTTCTAAATACAGAAAGGTAAAGACCTATATCATATTGCTAATAATACTTCACTAATTAGTGAAGTAGATACATAAAACATTTGATTGGAAGGTTCATCTATATGTCAGCTTTGGCACAGGGCCTGTTCTTCAGGCCTTACTACTTCAAGTAGTCTTCATTAGGTACTGAGTACCTATGTGTAAAATTAACATTACAGTCTGTAATTGTTTTAGTCTATATTGAAGGCTGAAATTCTTAGAAGGAGGAAAAAAAGTAGTTTTTACTCAGTGAATAGTTTATCTGCGTAGTTCATGTACGTAATACTCCTGCACCCCTGCTTTTCTCTCTTCATTTCTACTCTATAACATTTTTGGTTACAATTGCAAAGTTTCCTGAGTTGCTGCTAAACCTTTTTAACAATCAAGTAAGTATTTGTGCGGGACATTTGAAGAAAATAGCATTCTGATCTGAACTCTGCTTTGTAGTATTGAATTGCAGATCCAATTGAATTTGTTAAGCTGTATGGGAAAACAAGTCACATTTAAAAAACTGTTACTGGAAGATTAAAAGTCCACCATCCTAGCGTGTTGTCTGTTTTGTGACCAGCAATCATCAGAATGTCCCAGGTACCGTCTTCTGGTGTTCAGTGTGAGGCTGATAAGTTTTATGCATGTGGAAGCTGCTTTTTGAAAGGTTAGAAAGTTGGACATGACCTCAAGACCTCATTGAACCAAGCCATTTTTATATTCTGTATATTTATGATCTATCTTTCATGTCCTTTTCATGAAATTAGATTCAGAATCTACTTAAGAAAAGGGGAAAAAGGGTACTTTCACATTGCAGTGAAATTAAAACTAGTGAAACAGAAAGGGTGTTTTCTTGGTTTTTCATGGATGAGAGGGAATTTAAATGCATCTGCCTTATAGCTTTGGTTGTCTATTTTGGCAGGATGGCTTTGTTAGTTTATAAAGGAAAGAGCCTGATTTACACTGGGTGACTTTCTCAGAAATTCTCTTTTCTCAGAATGTGGAATCAGGGTTGAGAGTATTAATTTTGGAAACTAAAAACGTACTTTGAAATGCTTCTTCGGTATTTCAGGGATATTCTCCACAAAGAAATTTTTAGTGTTTGATAGATTTTTTTTTTTTTTTTTTTGGTGAGACTTTAAGTCAGGAAATCTGAACAGCTGTTTATGAGGACTAGTTATCAGTAAAACAGTGCTGTATTTTTGTAGGATTTTTTTTTTTTAAATCTGTGATTTTGACTATACAGTGTTACATGTAAAGTACCATAACATGTATTAACATAACTTCAGGTGGAATTGTACATCTGTTCTCCCCTAGAAAACATTAATTAGTAATGCCATGTAAGTACTTACTTTTTAAAAATGTGGGGAGTACTGTTAGCATTAGACTAAAATAAACTTCATTTTCTTTGAAATAGATGTATCCTCTGACATACCAAGTTTACATAGCCTGGAAGCTGAGTTTAAAATCGGGGTTTCAGGTTCTGTTATATCATTACTGTTTCAAGTGCAAAATTTTTCATGAGAAGAATTAGGCCCTGTGGTTAAGATGCCAGAAATACTCTTCATGTGAAGGGTCAAAATTCAGATCAACTGCCTGGAGGAGACTGAGGGGAGACCTCATTGCAGTTAAAACTTCCTCATGAGGGAAGGTGGAGGGGCAGGCACTGATCTTTTCTCTGTGGTGACAGTGACAGGACCCGGGGGAATGGCTCGAAGCTGTGTCAGGGGAGGTTTAGGTTGGGTATTAGGGAAAGGTTCTTTACCAAGAGGGTGATTGGACACTGGAACAGCTCCCCAGGGAAGTGGTCACCAAGTCTGACAGAGTTCAAGAAGCATTTGGACAATGCTCTCAGGCACATGGTGTGACTCTTCTGGTGCTCCTGTGCAGGGCCAGGTGATGAACTTCATGATCCTTGTGAGTCTCTTCCAGCTCAGGATATTCTATGACTCTAAAACTGAAACAAAAACAACTATTAAGTAATTCACAAAACCCACAAGAACAGAAGTCTGCATTAAAAGTCTAAAGCGTTAATATTGCTGGGGGCATAGGACAGTGGAACAAAAAGCAGCAAACATGTTAATATTTGGGTCCACTGCATTGTTATGTTTTCTGACATGACTTACAGTAACAATGATAGGTGATATGCAGTAGCTAACCTTCTGTCACTTATCAATATTTGAAGACAATACATTTTCATGTGTTGATTTGCATTTGTAACATGGGTAAGTTACCCATATCTTTTCAAGTGTATATTGTGGCCAAAGTATTTATTCACTCTGTGAAAAGGAAGCCATTTAATATTTTGCCCTGTCATCAGAGGCAACTTCAGAGACTTTTGTTGTGAAAGGCCATCTTCTGAAGGCAGACCAGAGCAGGTGATGGAAGGCTTTATGCTGATGTTTTTCATGCGGTACACATATAGGCAAAAGTAATTCTTCTGATGGATTGGTGTATGTATGCAGAGCTCTGCTTCTTCTACAGCAACTACTTCTATAGCAACTTAAATGATAGCAACTTGTCTCTTCTTGTATGTAAACAATATGGAAGTACTAACTTAACAGATATGGAAAACCAGGGAAGTTTCAGACTGAATTTCTCAAAAATTATTCAGCCAAAGCTTAGGCATGTCGTGACTGGCAATTAGATTCCTGAGTCATCCTGAAGTACCCTGCTTGATGAGTACAATAGTGTACTTCCTTATCTAGCAGTAAAATTTTAACCTTAAAAAAAATCCTACACCAACTTTCCAGTAACCACAACCATGTAATTTTGTCTCCTGCTCTGAAATTGGCATGTGTAGCAAGGTACAAATCATGGTTCCATGGATATTCATTATGTATTCTTTTCGGTTGCATCTGACATTTTTAGCTGGATTTCAAATGCAGAACCAAGAACTTTGTTGCTGTTTACAGCTTTACTTTAGTTTTTTGTATATGCACCTATACTATACTATTTACTATACTATACTGTACTATACATTATTTTGTTGAGAAACTTCATGTGCTCTTAAGTCATTGGCTTTTCAGGAATCTTTGTATTGTTTGGTTAGTGTTTGTTTAGTTAATAGTTTTTCCTCATCAGACTGTGATTTGCCTTGCATCTTATTCCAGAGGAACAAAAAGGCCTTCTAGACAGATTCTGATCATGTTAGGTTTTTACTTTTAGGTTGTAATATGCATATTAAAGGGTCAGAGGTCTACTGTGAGTCCTGGCACAGTCAGATACCTGCATCTTTAGAAGCATCCTGAAGACACAGAACTCATTGCATCACTGCTCAAAGTTAGCATCACAACATACTGTTTTGGTATAAAATACATAAAAGATACATGTAATTTAGCTTTTCTCAGCAAGTTTTCTGAAGTTTGACTTAGTTTTGTTCTATGCAGTCTTCCTCCAAATTTTTCTGAGTTACAAAAAAACTATATTAGAATTGTCATAAAGGGCTACCTCCTACTGTTTATTATTTAAATATGGTCTATTTCTATAAGCAAATTTTTTTCCTCTGTTGGCACAGGAAGTGAGTATTCTAACCTCTTGCCATATATTTCTGTCATATCATGCTCTCTTAGCACTATGTGCTTCCCATTCTTAATTTCCTCAGAGTACTTACATTAATAATGATAGATCTTTAAACCAAATTTCCCATGCTATTGGAAAAATCCTTAATCTTTTTTCTGTGAATAAGTAGCTACAAGACATCTGTGAACGTCTATGGAAAAACAATTAAACTACAATGGTTTCTGAAAGCTGTTATTTTTTTTTTCTCACATATTTATTTTTTGCAAGATATTTTATATGTTTTGTTTTGAGTTTATTTTCTCAATTTTCCTCCCATTTAGTTATGTTCCAGATTTTAAACTTGTAATAAAAGATAACTGCTTGAGAATATGTGAATATACTTAAATATAAAAGAGAAGAACATATGAAAGAAAATACTTGATGGTGTGACCGTTGGCAGTAGCTGATCTTACTTTGACATTCATAAAAATGTCAGTTTAAGCTTTGTACTATAAGCTTCTCATGTTACATTATTAAGAGCAGTAGGTTTCAGGGCACAAAAAATTTATGCTCATCTTTAAATTAGAAGCCTTATGTTAGTCTGTTAATCAAAAAGAGAGAAAACTTCTACTATTTTTCTGAGCAATTTAGAAGGCACTACTGAATATCTGTTTACTTGAGAGACAAATAGTTCACTTGTTCTCACACTAGTGATTTATCTCAAAATGAGTGATGCCACAAAGGCAATCTGCTAGTCATCCCTTCGTGTTTTAGTCCTCACCTGTGTTGTTTCCATAATGGAAGAAAAGGTATCTTGTTCTTTATAGGAAACATTCTACTACCATACGATATCTTGCTATTGAGTATGTTGCAGAACAAGAGTTTGTAATGTCTTCTTACCTTTTTCCAGTGCTTAGAATTGTCAGTTTTATTTTTACCATAGAGAAGATGCCTGTTGCTGCAAATGTTTGCAACATTCAGTGGAAGCAAATGTCCTGGAAAGAGCCAAGACTGCAGTTTGTTTGCGAAGAGCTGGTCTGATGAGGGTATAAACCCTGTCTTTATACCAGGTATTTTTATGATTTAGTTAGTACGGTCTTAGAAGATAAGGGAGACAGTTTTTTGAATGAAGAAGGGCTAAATGCCTGGAAATTTTTTCAAAAATAATTTTTCAATAATTTTTTCATAAGGAATAAAATCAAACAGAAGTCGTCTATCTTTAGTTTGTTAGCATTATGAGCTGCAAAACATCATCCACACTGCTAGTCTGCCAGTAGGTGACATTACAAAGTAAAAATTTCCTACTTTTTCTCCAACAGAAGTGTGTCTTGTCTATAAAAAGGTAAATGTCAAGGGAAAAAAGATAAATTAGCATGGCTTAGAATTACCCAGAAACCTGCAACAGTAACAGTATTTTGTGAAATGTAAGGTAAAATGCAGCTGTAAATACTTGTCTCAGAACTTGGAAAAGAACCCATCCTATGTAACTATTTATTAGTGGTCAGATGTAAGTGTGTTTCTGATTGGTTTTGTATGCATGATCTCCCTTGTAAAACAAGCAGCATGTTACCTAGAGTGGCAGATGATAAATCCTTGGGATGTTGAATTTCTTTTTCTTCTTGGTTTTGGATCTGGTTGTTATTGATGAGTATTTCCATGACTTCATTGCAGCATGTTTCCTCCTCTTCTGTGACATTTGTCTGTGAGCCTGAATGGAATGTAGGTGTTAACAGAAATACTACTAAATTAAACTTTGTTCATAAGTTCTAACTTAATTCATCAACTATTTTAGCAAATCATTAAAAATGAAATTAAAAAATTATCTCAGAAGAACAACAGAACAGTATATCCCTCTAGTAAGAGTTTTATTTTAGACGAAAGAAGGAAGTTCTGGAAGCAAAACCCTAAGTACCGTCAGTAAGCTAAGCTATTAGAACCTTGATACTATTTTCCTTCTAAACTCTGAGATGCCAGGGAAATAAAGAATATCTGTTCTAGGACAGAAACATGTTTTGTGTTGACTAAATTCCAAGCTTACTATTCTAAAGGAATTTAGGAAAAAATGAGAAAAGTAATCCCCACCACCACCCTCTGGCAGCCCTCTCCTCCTGGAACCCATCAGGGAAGGTGATTTTCTCATGCCATTAATTTTCCTTGCCCCTTGTTGTAGAGAAAATAATGTACTTGTTCAAGAAAAGGTATAACTCTAGTACCAATTATCTCAATACCTTTGTCAGTACAGAGGCCTCTACACTCCTGTAGTAGGCTGTCCTGAATCAGAATTCTTGGTAAGACAGAGAGAAAAATGCTGATAAAAATTTTAAAAGGGAGAAACCTTTCCCATTCTCACTTCCCTACTGGATAACACCAGTCACTAGATGCTCCAGAATCTTGTCTATGCAACAAGCATCTCTGTCTCTGACACAGTGAACATGATAAAGGGGACAAAATCATGCATCTCTATCATACTTCAAGATGGATTGCTTGTGAATCCGAAGCCAGGAAATATGCCTGCGCTATTTTCATTACAGTCTTCCAGTGTCTTTCTTAAGTTAGTTAAAATCTCATTCGATCTCTCATTTTACTTCTAATCATACTTCCAAGGATACCTGCAACTATTTCCAGTAACAGTCTGTTAACGATATTTACTCTCTTAGTTATCAATATGCTGTAAGGTTCTGAACAACAGGAAAGTGATATGAAATACTCAGGATACCTTATACTTGAGAAATGCTATTGTAAGATCCCTTTTGGAATATGTTTATTTATCATCCTGCAGTTTTCCTGCATAATATTTCAAAAGTCCATTTTAAATTGTCCTCCAGTCTTGAAGGAGAGCGGTTTTTTCCCTGTTTTCTGAAAAAGGCTCTTACTCTAAGTGACATGAATTTTTCAGCAGGTTATCTAGCTTTCTGAAATGAAGGGAAGATTTGGGAAACACAAACAAAAAACTCCACCACAACAAAACAGTTTAGTGATAAAGAGTAAGAGTATCAATAGTTTCAATATATCAATATTTCAATATCAATAGTTTCTGGTACAGAATGTTTTTAGATTCCTCCTCCATCTTTCTGTTGCTCCTTGTTGAGGTTGGCTTGGTCAAGTGGTTGTTAAAATAAAGTCTTCTTAGCAAGACATTTTGAAAACTGTAGAAGACAATTACAGACCTGTAGATCTTCTCAGAGTGTGGCTGCATAAATGTAGACCACAGAATAGTGATGATTTTCAGTAGTTCCACATTCAGGTTCTTGACACAGTATGTATTTTCTCAGTGCTGTGATTGGTTAAGCAAAGTATCTTTATAGTCAGCATGATACAGTTGTTCCTTTCTGTGACTCAATGCCTTCCCTCTCATGGAGCGCTTCCGAGGTACTCACTCGGCAGGCAAGCAGTGGGTCCTGGTATCATGAGTAGTTAATTGTGCTCTTCAATTTCTCTGTCCCCAAAGTTTTTGAAAATCTCATTAGTGCAAAATCAGTTTGGGGAGTTCCATTTAAAATTACTGTTTGCCTTTTGAGGTAGGGACAAACGAGACTAATGGCAGATTTTTTTTTTTAACCAGATCTCACTTTTGAACAGAAGAACATTTTATGTGCTTGTCAGTGGGGTTTGTCATAACTTAGAGAGAGTTTACTGGTGCTGGCTCTGCATGATACTTTACTTAATAATTATATTAAAGATGAAACTTTAGCATTAAGATATCACATAACAAGATTAAATATTAGGATATTTGACCTGAAAAAATTTCTCAGACCCGAAAGAAAACACTGAAGATAAAAGCTTTGATCCTGCTAATATTTTAAGTCAGTACCTATTTTTTTCATATTATGCATGTTGCTTTGGTTGAGACCATTTCTCTTTAAAGATAACTCATACTCTTGCATGGTTTTGTCAAGTCATTTTGGCATCAGTCTTTAAATCAAAATGTAGGAAAAAACTGTAATTTACATTATTATTCTCCTTAATGTCTAATTAAATATAGGCAGCTGGAGTTTCAGTGCAAATAATTAAGCAACTATTAATAATTTTCAAATGTAAAACAGAAAACAGTCTGTCTTCTCCCACTTCTTAAAAAGATGCTGGTTTCAGTGATGTGGTGACGCAGATTGATGAACATATGGCTGAAGTTTTTTTACTGTATTATATTTACCATAATTGGTGGAAGTTCAGCCTATCTGAGAAGACCAGATGTATTAAAAGTTGATATGTTTTTGCAATAATTACATTTTGAGATTTTAGAAAAAAACAATACTTTTATGAAAGCAAGTTAGAACTGGATTTAGTCACTAATTCTGCCTTCGACAGATTCTGGTCTATATTCTGTTTTAGTTTAGTCCCAGAAAAACTAGACTGGTAAATCAGTAGTGCAATAATATTGAACAAGGAGAGGAAATTGAATTAAAATAACTCTTCATCAATCTTTATAATGATTTTCAGGTGTTTATTAGTGCACTGTTGATAGAATATCTTAAGCCCTTTTGTCTAATTGTCAAGTGTTAACGGCATTCTTCCTTGCAGTCTTTATCTTGTATACTGACCTCTTTCATGTTGCATAGCAAGATACAATTACAGTGTAAGGAAACTTGCTCTACAGAGCCAAGAAACAATTTTAACTTGTGGAAATTAGTAGCAGTCTGAGATGTCAGAAATGTTAATGGTAAAAAAATAAGCAAGAGAACTGGATTTTGAAGAGATCTATTTAAGAATGTGAACTGCAGTGTGGAAAGTTGAAGTCTTCATTGCCAGATTTAATCTGAGAACAAATGTAAAATAAAGAGTGGTAGGATTTCAAATACACCAGGACAGCACCAAAAAA
>VZTE01004355.1:107662-252315 GCA_013397775.1 Eulacestoma nigropectus | reverse complement strand
AAAAAAAAAAAAATATTAAAAAGAACTTCTCTCGGAATATCAATACAATATTCCAAGAAGGATCATGTTGAAAAGAGAAATTGGTAAGGGTAGGTAGATATCATTCTGGGGGCTTTCAGTGTTTATTATTAGCTGTCCATAGGGTTCTTTTCTTTCTTCTCTTCTGATATGGTGTGTGTGAACTTCATTTTGCAAAGCAGTCATCTGTTCTTCATTACTGCACTACTAACATGTTTTTTGGTTTTAAGTGCTTAACAGTCCTTAAACTTAGTGTGTTTTGGCCAGTAGTCAGTAAAATGCCTTGCTAAGTTATTTGTTGTTCTCAAAAAAGCTCATTCTTTTGGAAATTTTGGGTGATTGAGTTAGTATTTATGTTCTGGGAGTTAGCAAGGTGGTGTGTTTTTTCTGTTCATCTTATATTTTATGCGCTTTCTATTGAAACATTGAGTTTAATTAGCATGCTAGGGTATTTTTTCACATGATAGTGTTAGTTACAATAGCTCTCTTACAATTTTGAAAGTTGGAGAAACACAAGGCATTGATGTTTGAAGGGATGTGGCAATTCTCTGAATATTCATCTCATTAATATAAAATTGGAGATGGACACAGGAAGCTCATGTCCTGTTTCCTCTGAACAGCATCAAGCAGGCTTACTGCATGGCTCCCTACCACTTCTGTGTGTCCAGTTTCTTAGACTATAAGTAGTACCGATAACTTTCACTGTATCTGAATTTTCTTATAAACGTACTATAGTTATCCAATCAAAGGAAAAATAACTATGTACTGCAATATTTTACCATCTAAACAAGACAGGCCTTAGACACCAAAGCTGATTTTATGATGGGCACCTCCACTGATTCACTCTGTCACCACACTTGAGTTACATGATTCCTGTAAAATTATTTTAAAACATATTAGTTATGTAAGGCCTACACAATTATTGACTTGCAGAACATAGTTGTGAAATAAAACTCAGAGCTGTTAGTACTTAGTCCTTATTTGCATCTGTAATTCTGAATTGAAAAGGTGTCGAGTCACAGTGCTATGTCATACTCAACAGAATAAGTTAAGAACACATCTGTAATGTCCTGTCCTTCAAATGGAGAAAATAAACAGTTCTCATTTTATCCTTGCTTTGTTTCTCTTTGGTGCTCATGTATCAATGTTGTATCGATATTCCCTAAGAATACTTCCACCTCAAAACAGCTATTTTCCTTTAGGAAAGGTGAAAATCTAATTGCAAACCGCAATAGAAAGGCAGACTGTCTCAGAAGTAACTTCTGCTTGCCTCCTGAAAAATACATTTTTGTTCTTGGGAGGTGGAAGCTTCTTTTTGGAGGAAGAGAGTTTGATTTCTTTAATCCATGATAAGTGTACTCTTACCTCTTTAGAAATGAAATTGGTTTGTGTATATGGACTAGGTTACAGCAATATGAGTCAGAAAAGCAGGAACATTTTGTCAGTACAGAACTTAACACAGAGTCCTCATATTTCACTGGCATATTTGCCTTTCACGAGATGCCTGACAACTTGCAAAATTTTACATTCAATTTTTACAGCTAACTTTCAAAAAAGTGAGGTGTCCAGACTTTTTTCTTGGTACTGTTTTGTCCAGTTTCCTTAAGGGAAGGAAAGTGTTAAATTTTTATTAGTGTACCATTTTCTTTGACTCTCTTGCTGTTCACCTCACTAATCCAGAGGCATTTGAGCGTGGGAGATGTCTGTGTTATTTTGCACTCTCACACAGCCCATCATCTGTCGGGAACTGGAGATTTGTGCCTGGGATTTGTATCATTATTGTATGGTAAAGGTTTGGAAGGGCATTCTCTTCAGTGTGGCACTTAAGGCCTAGAATAGTAAGCTTTTCTAACAAAGAGCTCAGTCAGATGAATTAGCTTAATAAATATGTTGTTGCTAATACACACATGCTTGGATCATACGTGTAGATACATGCACAGAGCATAAATCTATCTGCTGATAATTGATTTATGTGATACAATTTTAAGCCATCTTTTGAGACAGAATAAATCATGTAGGTTTAGTATTAAATGTTATTGTTTATATATGAAATACATATTTGTCCCTTGAGAACTAATGTTAAGAGTCACATTAGCATCATTTTTATACTGCTTGTATTGTCAGACTCATTTTCAAGTGGGTCACTAAGGTCTTAAATTAAAGAAAGCTGTCTGAGTTTACATTCATGCATAGACGTTTTGAAAGTAATTTAATATAGTAATTGATATCTTACTGGTTAAATAGAAATTTTAATGTTTGATGGTAAATTTGTAATTTGCTAAGAATTAGTTTGCTACCTGCTAGTCACTAATTTTAAGAGTGCAAGAGTATATGTTAGTTTACTTGGGTTTTGTTTTTATCATTTGTCTTTACTACATTGGTATATGTAATATTAAAAAAATTCCAACTTTTCACTTTTATGGGGTTTTTTTTGTTAATATTTGTTTTCCAAAATACTGCCTACTCTAAGCAAGAATTTTATGCACAAGTCTCAAGTGAGATGTTAATAAACTCGATGACGACAGGACCACTGTGATTTCTTTTTGGTGGTAGAAAGTCTGTCAAGCGAGCAAAAATATAACTATGTTGTATTGTGAAGTTTTCTGAAGGATAGCAAAATGTTACCAAAGTTAACAAAATGACAACTTGGTTTGGTTTTATTTTTTTTCTAATTTCTTGTAAATCTGAATAGATTTTTGTATCAGTTTCAGTAACCAAAACTTGATCTGTTCGCTGTGGAGCAATAGGAATACATTTTCTGCAATGAATGCATCTTTAAAATGCATGCAACCAATTTCAGTTTTAAAATCATACATGAAATTGTCTAATTGTGCTTTTATTATTAAAATGATAACAAGAATCTGTAACTGCCCAGCTAAAAATCTAATTTGAATGCCTAGAATAATAAGGGGAGAAATATGATAAGTAGTTGTCAATATTAAAACCGGCCAAAGGAGGAAGGCTTCAGGCCTTGTAGTAGGTAGAATGAAACAGCAGATTTCAGTATCCACAATCCTTTCAGTATTAAATTTTCAGTAAAATAAAATTACTTGTATATGAAAACATAGCCTTTCCCCAGCTCTCTTTTTTTTCCTGATCAGCTGATGAAGAGACTAGCAGCTCGCTGCTTTGCTGGCTTGTTAATTTTATCCCCACTAACTGTGATTTCCGATAGCCGGCCTGCTGATAGTGGTAAGGTAAATATCCTTTTTCATTGCCGTCTTGAAGATTCAGTAGAACTACATCACAGGCATGTGTAGGTGTGTAACACATCAAAAGTCGGTGTTCTCCGTGTTTCAATGTACAACTGAGTGCTTGAGGAGAGCAATGACATTAACTGTTGACAGCCTTGCATGCTGTATTTATTATTAGCTTTTCTAGCTTCTAAGATATGCAGAGAAATTTCCTTTTCTTAATCTTCATTAGTCTCAGTGGTTTATAGCGCGTGTCCTGCTTTAGCCAGATGAATATTAATGAATTTGTGTGCAGATTTTTTTTTTCCCTTCTCTTTTCTTCCTAACTCATCAGATCTCGAGCCTCCTTCATAGTAGATATCTGAATGCTGTGGAAGCATGATGTAAATTGTCTTTTGATTATTAAGGCCTAGTTTCAGGCTGTCTCTCAGGATTCTGCTTTTGTGTTTGTCTGTGGATTTGCACATCGGAGGATGCATAGGAAACAGATTTCAAAATCCCGCTGGTATTTTAAACATGCCAGCTTATTTTGTGTTGTGCATCAGGTTTTGTTCACAAAATGTTTTTGAAGAGACATTGTACACAATTGAGAAAATTTATGTCTAGGCTGTAATCACTTTTTTATATTGATTGTTATGCTCACATGATCATAAATATTAGCCATGTTTGGTGCTGTGGAGAAATGAAGGTAATTGCCTTAGGATTAGAGCTCTTTCAGCTACGAGAAAGGATTGATTAGCATTTGCATGTACTCAAGGCAATATTGAGAAGCAAAAGCGACAGATACCAACATCAGTTATGTTCTGAGAAAGCATTAATCAGAAAGCCTTAGTTTTAAGATTTTTTTGTTTTATTTTATTTTATTTTTTTCATTTCAGTTCTCTTATGACCTGGTATTTTTATTTCTTTTCTTGTGTTGGCTTTCTCAAATCACGAAAAGTTCAGCTTCTTGCTTTATGACATGGATCTGATAGTGTGTGTGAGCAGCTTCCCTTTATTCCCAGTTTGGTTTTTTGTAGCAATTTTTTTATCCCTTTGCGTAGAGCTGCTGGGTCTGGTTAAAAGCATACATCCAGGTAATTGAAACAATTGAAATTAGTGTTCATTGTCTGTGACTGTGTGTATGGTTTGGTTTTCGGGGTGGGTTTTTTTGCATCCCATGTTATGAGTGCTGTTTACAACAAACCACTGTACTGTCAGTGCTTCTGCCTACCTCATGGTTACTATTCTAGAAGAAAACTATACATTTTAGAGATGATTTTAACACTTAGGTATTTAAAACTTGCTTAAAAGGCTTGGAAGAGAAGATGAGTTGTTACTGCATAAAGTATCTGTTTTGTGTGTATGCACAAAGAACTGTGTGTGAACTGGCTTTGGGAGCTGAGCACAATTTGGACTGTCCTGTTTGAAAACATACGGTGTCAAAGTCTGTTTTGCATGGAACTATGTAACCCAGAACCAACACTGATGTGAAAAAATGAATGTTTGTTGTACAGTTACTGAGACAATACCACAGGCCATTATGTGTGAAACTCTGGTGCGGAATTCAAGCTTCAGATAAATAACATGTGTATTTAGATAGTACTGAGATCCTTAGGATAAATTAATGTTTAGTGTCTCTTTGGTTGCCAGTAACTCAGTTTCTTGTTGTATTCTTGTTCATAAATAAACTGAACATTTTGAGTTGAATTATCTGCATCCCTTGGAGTTGCAGGGGTTTTTTATTGTTGTTTTTAAATACAGTTTTTTATTTCCCTTTTCAGTATCTGTTTTGTTTAAAAATCATACTTTTTGAATCCATGATTGTCAGGCTATTGAAGACGGCAACTTGGAAGAAATGGAGGAGGAAGTCCGGCTTAAAAAGCGAAAGAGACGAAGAAATGTGGATAAAGATTCTGGGAAGGAGGATGGGGAGAAAGCAAAGAAAAGAAGAGGCAGACCCCCTGCAGAGAAGTTGTCGCCCAATCCACCCAAACTGACAAAACAAATGAATGCTATCATTGATACTGTGATAAACTACAAGGATAGGTGAGCTTGGAGACAGTCTATCTCTATTGCATGTGCTCTCTCCCTTCCGCTGATATTACTCTTTACATTTTATAACGGCTTCATTTTTTTTCACTTTGTAGAAGGACTTGCTGACATGGCTTTTCTGAGAAGTAATTCCTCTTAGGGCCTGATCCTGAAAGTCTCACACTTCGTAGGGTTTTTTTTTAACACCCATCTGATAGAAAGTTGTTGAAACACAGTTTTAAAAAATAAGAAAAAAATAAGCATAGAGCTCCTGCTTAGAAATGAAGTCGTTCTGGTCAGGATGTGTACTTAAGAAAATACAGCTTGAGCAGGATTTTCCTTCAATTTAGTGGTGCAGCATGTGTTGAAATTAATCTTTTCAAAGACATGGCTACAGATTTATTAATTCAAGTTTACATGGCTCTCACAATGAAAGACTGAAAGACTGTCCAAAATGTTCAAGGCTCATATCATGAGCATCAGAGCTGCCAAAAGAAAAAATACAGAAATACTGAAAATACGTTGTCCGCATCAGAGATGGAAGCCTGTTTTTCAAGAAAACCCCATTTTCAGCGTAAAAATATGCTAAATAGTTGGACTTCAGGAAAAAAACTATTTCTTCTAATCTGAAATGTCATCTGAAGACTTCTATTTTGCAGATTTTCAAACCACAAATCACCTATGCTTCATGAGCAAGAAAATGAGAATTTGTTCATAATGTCTTTGAATCAGACTTGATTGCAAACATTGTATTTTAGCTCCCTTTGTATCTGCCAAAAATCAGTAAAGCCTTCTTGTGTGCTTATCCCTTCTTTGCTGTACATTGAATTACTTAGATCATATAAGGACCTATTATAAACTAAGTTAATATTAAATGCATTCAGAGAAAGTCAAGAAGTATTTGCATTAGGTAACCTGCACCTAGGTGTAGCATTATATTTTTTGCCTGTAAGCAACTTTCAGTCTGTGACTTTAAATGGCAACTTTGACTCTGCCCTTTTGTCGTTCTGGCTTTGCCTGTACAATGGTAGTTTGGGTGGTACTTGGTAAAGCACACACTGCTGTGATCCATGACTTTTTTTGCACAGAACTGTTAAAATGAACCATTCTGTGATCTGTGGGCTCTTTCTAGAGTACATCAAAAAGTATTTTATTGCGTCACAACAGCATTCATAGCAACAAACAGGATGAGCAGCAAGCTGACTACAATCTCAGTGTATCTAGCTTGCCATGACTCTCAACTAACAAAATAGCTGAGAAGAGAGAAGTGTTTTATGTTCATGTATTCCAGTCAGGACTGCAAGGAAGCATCTCTGTGTTTTAGATCCTTGGCCTTGAAACTTCTCCTGAAGCCAAGCACTTCTGATGAGGATATCTACTCACTTTTAAACTAGCAAGCAAAGTTGCTTCCACTGGCCTCCAGTAGGGGATAGCTACTGATAGTAACTGATAGCTTCTGGGGAGGTTAACGATTTTTACCTGACGTTTATGCCCCAGGAAGTTCCTATCTGATTTCTGTCAGAAAAAGATAACAACTGCGCTATTATGTAGTGACTAGGCGTACGTTTCCTCTCCCAGAAGTCCACATTTATGCAAGGCAGAATTGGTTCCCAATTTAAAAAGCGTATGGAGCTCTATTCTGTAAGGAATTAAAAATGCCTCTTAAACTGAGCTCTTCAGTGCTTTAAGTTATACGGAGGAGTTCCAAGTTTCTGCATTCTGATTTTTTTGTGAGCTAGCATCAAACCACCCAATACTATGAAAGAACAGAATTATAAATTTAGGCAGCAGGAAGCTTTAATGTCTTAAAATATTTGGGGTTAACTTTGCTCTAGTGTTCAATAATATTTTCAGGATTTGCAGCTTTAGAATTAAGTGGGTTTTAGGCATTAGGAGCCCTTCAGCTTTGTTGGGGGTTCATGTTTGTTCAGCTCTGGGCTTTTGTGTGTGTGAAGGCAAATGGGGCAAGTATAGAGGGACAGGTTAATTGGAAGAAAAGTAGGCCATGAGTTTCATCTGGGGAAAAAAAATGGGTTTTCATGTATTTAGTATTTGAATGCTTGAAATCATCTTTGTCTTTAGCTTAAATTTTGAGTGCTAAAAGATGTTTCATCTTTTCTTTATGGTAAGTCCAGAGGGCTCATCCAGATTATGGAGAACTTGTGGAGAACTTATTATGGATTGTGTCCCAAAAGATGGACAAGTGATACCTATCCAAAATCTCACTGAGTTAGGCCTGAGTTACTTTGTCAAAGCCAATTCTACAATCCTTAATAAGTTTTGTGCAGTTTAAAGGGCAGCATGAGAAAAAGTAAAAAGAATACATTACTAAACTAATACGTCTCTGTGCAGTTTATTTCATGTTTTCCCTTGCTTTTGAGAAGAGTTGCTTGTAAATACAGAACCACTTTTCTGTTCTTATTAAAGCTTTTTAAAAAACAAACAAACAAAAAAAAAACGTAAAATCCATGGTGCTCACAAAAATCTGAAATGCTAGTTGGCTACTTTTCTGTGGTGAGACTGCCTAATGTTGATGCAGGGAAGGATTCTCTGAGTGCTTTCCTAACTGTCTGGTACTTGACTTTAGTTGTAAGCATCTGGCGGCAAGTACCATCTTTACCTGCCTTATTTAAAAAACATCCAACAAAATTGGCTGCGTTGTCTATGTCAAGGAAAGCTAAAGATTTCAATAATATGAACAATAAGCTCTTGTAAATAGTAATTGCACGGTTCAGACATAAATTTGAAGATCAAAACTAGTTTAAACAGACATATTGGCAATATTTGATGTAAATTTGCATTATGGAAAAGTGCAGCATATGATTCTCTAAAAAAGAAGTTCAGAGGTAGTTATCTCAGTACTTGTAAACCTCAGTTAAAGCACTCCATGCAAGAGAGTGGAAGTCAGCATTGAGGTCAGTTTGCTGTTTATCTCTGTCCTTAGTGCAATTTCAAACTTTTAATTTAGATTTTTCTCTTTCATGCGGTACAGTTTTAGCAATCCTCCAATTTCCTTTTATTCCCCTGTGAATCCCAACGTGATGTTGATTTTAATGAAACATTCCATTGACAATAAGTTTAATAATTCTTAGAGAGCAATTTACAGGTAAAAGCTGATTTTCTTTGGATATTTCTAGAGAGCTAGAAATGCACTGAAGGAGAAGAAACTGCAGTGAGATTTGACTTGACTGGCAGCCAGCATTAGTTTCCTGAAGTTACAGTATCTGGGGTGTGTCCGATATAACAAAGAAAATAGTTTAAAAAAGAGAAAAAGGACAAAGATGGAAGACATGGAGAATGTTCAGCTTGGACTGCTTGAATGCCTTTGATGTGAGAGTTGTTGAGGTCTTTGTCGAGTTGACAGTACTTGATTCTTGCAGCCTCTTTTGCCTTGGATTCCAGTATTGGGTGATGTGCTTCAAGATTTTCTTCATATTGATAAACATTTCTTTATCTTATCTTCATATTTATCTTTGTTAAACTGAAAACAGATAGCTGATACCTCGGTCTGAAGAATTGTGAGGTACATGCCCCAAATCATTAAGTAAAAATTACTGTTGAAGTCACTGCTACCTTTTTAAATGGCACCTGTGCTCTCATTACTCAGCTTTCAGTGTCAAACCATAAAACATCTAGTGTTACTATAGATGTAGATCCTTTTTTACTCTTCCACGCTGCTTTGCCATCATAGGCAAAGCTGAATTGAATGAATCTAAGTTTCATCTATACTGGTTTAAAATGGAGAACAGATCTGTAATGAAGCAAAAGTAGGAGAGAAAAGATGGTCAGAATCCTCTGACTTCTAGTCATCTGATGTAGTGGAAGATGTCCCTGCCCACCCACAGCGGAGAAGTTGAACTAGTTTATCTTCAAAGGTCATTTCTGACCCAAACGGTTCTATGATTCTATGATTTTGCTAAAGCATTTTTTAGGGTACCACAGGAACATTATAAGCTAATATGAAAGAACGAGGAGATCTAATGAGTAAGCTCATTAATCTGAGTCAAAAGAAGTAAAAATATCCAGCTGAAGGCACTGTTAAAAAACGAACTGCTAAACTGGAAAGAAGGTAACACAAAAGTTCTCAGGGAATTTTATGTTGGCATAGATCACAATATATTTATGATATGTATTAAAAATGAGGAGTGTCCTGGCCAAAATTAAAACATCAGTAGTGGTGTGATAATCACAGCAGACTGGACAAGGTAGGTCTGGAGTAAAAGAAACGGTATGAAGTACAGTATCTCAGAGTGCATTATATGGTACTTACAGACCAAAAATAAGAAACCTTTCTTCTGGTTCAGGTGTCAGTTCAAGTGGAACTGACAGAAAAAGAATTACCTGGGCAGAGAAATTACTGATTAAAGCCAACTGTGATCTATCAGTATTGTCCAGACATAAGAAAACAGGAGCCTTACCGTGACGCTGTTGCCCATGTGAATGTGGAAATACTCATTATGGGTGTATGTCATTACATGTGATACTATTAATGCTTCTGAGTTGCTGTATATAGTACTTCAATGCTTTTCCATTCAAGATTAGTTTCCACTGAGACAAGTGTAAATAATTATTTCAGTGATAAGTAGCATGGGAGAGCCTTACAAGAGGAAACAGGTTGGTTTGTTTATCCATCCAGTCTTGAGAGGGGAACATGAGTGCTCTCAGTAAATCCACCTTGGAAAGAAGGGAAGCATAAATACAGGAAGTGTAGAAATAAGTAAAAATACAAGATGGTGGTCACAAGGTTATATGACTGGAAGCATTTATTAATGCATACAAGTTATTAATTAAGGGTTCTGTAATCTTTCCACATGGAGTAGTGGGACAGAAATACCTACATAGATTTGGCCTTCGTTCCTTGATTTAAAAAAGTTCTATATGATTATTTACAGTACCAAGACCCTAGATTCAGGGACCTGGAAACATGTTTCCAGTTACACATTGATCCTGATTCTCCAAAGTAAAGTATATGCATCATCTCTGCGGACTCCGTTTGCAATGCATATTAATCTGAGATTTTGTTGCAATTACTTTTTAAACTAAGGTTTAAGTGCCTTTATGCCCTTGTACCTTGTTCTAACCTTGCAGTGTAAAACACCTGTTCAGAAGAGAGCAAGTTGCAGTTCATCAGTCCAACATTATTGTCACACATTTTTACAGTTCCCATGCTTTTAATTTGTCTTGCTTTCCCTCTAAAATTAGGAATGCCCATGGAAATGGATATCTTAGAATCACATGTTATGTATGTTATGTTTTCACTACACAAAATCAAAGAACCTCAGAATGGGTCAGTTTGGGTGGGACTACAGCAGGTCTTCTGGTTCAACCTCCCTGGTCAGGCGGGGTCATCCCAGGGCACATGGCACAGGATTGCTCCCAACATTTCTTGAATATCCCCAGTGAGAGAGATTCCACAATCTTCCTGGACAGTCTGTTCCAGTGCATGGTCATCCTCACAGTAAAGCAGTTCTTCCTCATGTTTGAGTGAAAGTTCCTGTGCATCAGTATCTTCATGTTCTCTCTCATCCCATTGCTTCGCACCACCGAATCAGTTTGGCACACAAGAAGTAGTTTGAATGTCCACTTAAAATGCCTTAGCCTTTTGAAAGAAGGGGCAGTTTTACTGCTGATAGATTTTCTTTTCAGAATAAGGAATTTTTATGCCAGATTTGAGCCCCAGCTGCTGATCTGCATCATACACATGCAGGCTTAGTCTCTTAAATTATATTTTTCCTCTTGGGATGATTTTTCTTTATGGTTTATTTCAGAGGAAGACAAGCTTAAAGTGTAGCTTTCTTTTCCTGATGGTTAAAATTAAGTAGAGAAAATGAATCATACTTCTTTCTGGCAGGATTAGGGAAATGATTGTCCCTCTGTAATAGGCACTGGTGGGGCCACACCTGAAATCCTGTGTTTTGGGCCCCTCACTCCTAGAACGATACTGAAGTGTTGGAGCATGTCCAGAGAAGGGCAGTGGAGCTGGTGAAAAGTCTGGAGCACAAGTCCTATAAGGAGCAGCTGAGAAAGTTGGCTTTTTTTAGCCTGGAGAAAAGGAGACTCAGGGGAAATGTTACTGCTTTCTACAACTGCTGCCTGAAAGAGGTTCAACCTCTTCTCCTTGGTAACAAGTAACAGAAAAAAAGGAAATGGTCTGAAGTTGCCCCAGGGGAGCTTTAAATGACTGGATATAGGGAAAAACTCAGTCATTGGACCAGGCTGCCTAAGGGAAGTGGTAGAATCACCATCTCCAAGGTGTTGAAAAGGTGTGAGGATGTGACACTTAGTGGTAGACTTGGAAGTGCTGGGTTAGTGGTTGGACTGGGTGATATTATAGGTCTTTTCCAACCTAAATAATTATATTATTCTGTCATTCATACCTTGTAATCTTTCAACTTCCTTACAAACACACTGTTTTCTTCTGCTTTGCATCAGAATATAATGTTTCATGTCTGCGTGCCAGTTTGATACTACCACTAGTTTGTATTAACTTTGCATAAATAGCTACAGCTGAATTCAAGGGTCTTGGGATGCTGATAGCTCTGTTCATGCAGTGATTTCATTTGTCCTCTACCTGCCATCTGATCTGTTCATAGATTTGAGGTAAGGACTTGCTTGGTGTACTAATTAACTTCACAAAGTCTCCTCCTGGTATCAGGTAGCTGTTTACTACATTCTGATAAGGATATAAAAAAATTGAAGGGTGAAGTTTTGTGCCTTTTTCCTGCTTGTCAAGAGACTGCTCCTGTCTGTGGTGTTTAGCATTTTGATCATTGCATCATTAAAGCCAACATGTTGAAATTCATGCCCATAGTACTCTAATTTTGATGACACAGCTCAGGGAGAGGGTATTTTCTCTGTATGTGAAATGGATTTTATTCAGTCTTTTCAGCTGTTTTCTTAAGTTGCCAGTTTTTAACTGTTGTAAAATAGAGAGTAACCCAATTAGTCATTACTGATCTAACTATTAGTAATTAATTATGCCAACTGGTACTCTTGGGTATTCACACAAAGTAAATAATTCTTACTTATATCCAAACCCATGTTATGGAGTATGTAGTCATATATCAAACCCAGGAATTAGATACTGAACTATTTTTACCCACTTCCATTTCAATGATAGGGACAGGTTCACCGTATACTACTATAGTCAGTTCCGAAAAGGAGCCATTAAACACTAATGAAAATTAATCATGTCCCTACATAGCTGGGCTACTGTTGGAAGTCACTATGCCAGCTCTTGTAATTCTCCTCCACCACACTCACTTTTCCTTTAAATAGCGTCTTTGTGAGTTGCATTTGATTCAAAGTTGTAGTTTTCAAGCCATGGTTCTGTTTGTGAGCACTCTGACTTGAGCAAGCATGCAGGACTCTTCATTCTACCCACTCTAAATTGAATTTCATTATTCGTTAAAAGTTTGACATTTGCCAGAAATATGAGAACATGTTGCAGGTTCAGCTTCATAGTTGTCTCTCCTTTTGAAACCAAAGGAGAAAGAGTGTTGGTAGTAGTATACTTTTAACAGGCCTGTGGCAGCTGTTTCTGGCCAAATACTGCCAGGGAAAACAAAGAGAAAAGGAGCCTCATACAAATGAGGTTCCTGCATTTGTTTCACCAAAGACAATACTGACTAAAAGCATGGAATTATATGCTTGTATGCACCTTGTAAGCAGTTTGACAGAAATGAGAGAAAATTAGAAACATTGCACACAAGTATTTTTCTGAGCAAAAACATTTTTTAAATAAGCAATATTTCTTAATGCTTTTTTGACTTGTGCAGCATGCAAGTGTTTTTAATGTGAGCACACATGGGACTAGCACATTGAGCTGATGCAGTAGCAGTGAACTGTCACTCAGTTCTTTCACAGTCAGGCCTTTTAATTTATTCTGCTCCTTCTTCCTTTCAGCACGTAGCCTGCTAGTTGCTAGGCAACCATAAGTGATTTTTTTACTGCGCATGATTTTTATGTGGTAGTTGTGGTTATTATTTTCTAATTACATAAGTGGGCAAAAGGATTAAAATCAGAGTTGCATTAATAATTACTGATTTTCTCCTACTGTATCTACAACACAGCAATTTGAGATTGTTAGAAAAGATCACATTCATTTATAGTATGGATGCACATGTACAAAGGGAGTGCAAGATAGTACTTCTTTGTGAGAGTAGGTTCTATAAAAATGATAGAACAGAATAAGCTGTTATTGATCTGAGTAGACAAAATCAGGCTGTTGTCTTCTGTCATGCCCTTAATGCTTTTTCTTTCATGGCCTTAAATGATTTTTAGTAATTAATTACATCAAGCAAAAGCTTGAGGGTTTTCTATGGCATTCTTAGTTTAATAGTGTGAACGAATCACAGTTGGCTGGTTTTGCACCTGGAAAATAGAATATTGCTGTTTAATAATTTATGAGTTGTTTTTTTAATACAAAATACGATATAAGGGTGGGTGTGTGGATGTAAAAAGAGAAGAAAACACAGCCATGAGATTAAAAGCTATAATCATCAGGAGCTGTTTCAGTAGGACAAATAGGCTAAACATGTTTTAAAATTTAATCAAAATTCTTAGTGGCTGTTTCCTTTTTAATGAAGTGATTCTGTTCAGTATTAAACTCTGAAGCACAGTTGAGGAGACCCCAGCATCAGTGGTTCAGTAATTTTACTCAGGTAGAGATTTCTGTTAAGGCTGCTGAAATTAAAACACAGCAGTGATAGTCCTTCTGTATAGCTAGTCCACGGTCATACTGTACCAAGGTGCAGGCTGGTAAGTTACAGTGTGCCACGTAATGGTGCAACAGGATACTGCTTTGTTTTGCTTTGCTTTTCCTCAGGATCAGTGCCTTGCCTGTGTAAGGTGGGTACTGATCACTTAACGAATAGTTGAATTTGTTTCTTTATAATGCTCCTAAGGAGTCTGAATGTTTTGCAGATGCAGAACTCCTTTCACAGCTTTTTATTCTCATTTTTTAAAGAGGGAATAGAAACTTAAATTTTAAGATACCATTTGGGCATCAGAGATCCAATTGCTGGTTTTCATAGCGTTGTATGTTTAGAAGAAATTCCATTGATCTCAGTTGCAGCTGTTACTGCTCAACACTTCCTTCTATGAACAAAACAAAAAAGAAAATGCAGTCCTCAATTTTCAAAGAAATAGAAACGGATGTTAGTTTAGTCCATTGTGTAGAATGTATTTAATGCATTGCTTTTCCTTGTACTGCTTCCAGTTTCACTTTGAGAGGGTAGTCTGTGATGAAAACGGTTTCTGTCATGCAGCATGACATAGACACACAGGTCAAGAACAAGATTGGTGCCTTTAAATCCATTGTATAAACACTTGGATGGGGAAAGTATGAAAGTAATGAATTTGTGAGTCCATACGAAAGGAGAGGACAGGTGCAGTGGCCAGAATTTCACAGTTACTTGCTGGCAGGAGAGAAGTAGTAAGACTTGGCTGTGACAGCTACGTGGCCATTTTATGATTGCTTCTATTTTTAGTAGCAGGGTGCTTCCCAAATAAATTAGATCTGTTGGGTGAAGTTGCTAGTAGCTGCTACTGGGGTGCCCGTGGTCTCTGTGAGTATCTATCCCAACAGCTATATAGAGTAGATAAACTTAATTGTCCTCTCTCGGGACAAGGATGCACCGTACGCCCACTGCCGTGTCTCACCTGCAGTGGCCACACCCAGGAGCATTCTCAGGTGTGTGCCACAACCTTGCTGAGACCAAGGAGGCAGCTTGGCAGCAACTGCTGAGCAGGCCTGCTGCTGCTGCTGCTGCTGCTGCTGCTGCTGCTGCTGCTGCTGCTGCTGCTGCTGCAAGTCGGACAGAAGTGTATAGGATGAGACACAGGCTTTTGGTTTCTAGGTCTGCACTGAATGAAAAAACACTGTAGCTGCCAGTTGGTCAAAAGATTTTGGTAGAACAATGCTGATCAGTAGTCTGCAGATAGAGTATTTACATAATTGTCCCCTGTGATGGAAGGAACAGCATTGTCCCAGGACCAAAATGAGAACAATAAAAAATTGTGAACTAGGTGAGCACCAGATAGTTAGGAAGTGAGGAAAATCTGTTTATTCCTGCTTGTTCGTTAATCTATCATGTCCGTAAGAAAAATAGTACCTTCTCCAATTCTGATGTTATTTCAGGCATTAAGAAATAAATGCATGTTGTATAATAAGCATTCATTACTTCCTTAAAGGGCAGAGCTGTTGCCATCTTTGTGCTTTATATCATCCTTATTCTCCATTGCAGAATTGCTTCAGTTAACCTTCAGTTTTAGTTTAATGTGTCTGATAAGATCCTACACCACTCTGAAGGGTGGCTGCAAGAGAAAGCTCAGGTGGAAACCAGTACTTGGTAGCCTTCTTGCCCAACTCCTGTGGAGTTTGGTGTTCCTGAGATACCATCTGAAAATTTACCTGCGAAAACAGGGCCTTTCTGGCGTAGCTGTGAGAGGAGGAAGCATGTGAATTGGACTAAGAAATGCTTGTGAATGCTGCATGCAGTTCTTCGCAGGAGAGCTCTTTTCTGCTACTCTCTGAGAAAAATTACGTGCACTTGGGGGAAAAAAACCAAAACAACCAAAAACAAACACAAAAACAACTAAGCCCGTAAGTGTCATCAGCACATTTCCTCTCAAGGTGACTTAAAGCCATGTATTATTTGCAAAATGACAGGTAAGAAGATTAAAAAAATATCCTCAATATGAAAGTGTTAAAATAGCTATTAGAAAAGGATAAACAATGGGAGACTATGGGAATCTTAGAAAATTTGGACACCTTTAAGTTATAGGCAATGTTCTGAGAGTGTAAAAGTTTTATAGGTAGTCTACCGCTTTATTTCAAATGAATGAAGAAGTACAATTGGCAGTAGTGATTTTCAATATGGTTGGAATGATCTTCCCAGACACCCAACAGTCATTAATTGAAGTTACTCATTTTTTGTTGTTATAACATCAAGTTAGTCTAATAGCAGTCAGCATATAGTCTAATGGAAATCAGTATGGTTTGCTATAATGAGGAATTACAAGACCAACTATATAGTGATCAAGAAGACAAACTTAAGAGTGACAGAAGGGAGACTTGCTAAAAATTACTGAAAAAAAACAAGGAAACAATAAGAGTGTACTCAGCAAAAGACTGTGGAATTCAGATGCAAATCCTGATTCTTCTTTCATAAAGCCTCTTAAACGTATTCATCTCTTAATGATGTTAGATGTCAATGACGTATTAATGGTACATTATGACAACAGTTTCAAATTTAAAATTGTTAGTTAATTATCTGTACCAAATTTAAAAATCAGGGTTCAGTTTCTAATTCTTTGAAAGAAAAACTGTGATTTTATTTTATTATTTTAATTTTTTTCTTATGAGATTGCGCATGTGTGTTTTGTGAGAAAGTTGTAGTAGTTCTTTTCATTATGGCATTGTTTTTCTCAATAGTTCAGGACGGCAGCTAAGTGAAGTCTTCATTCAGCTCCCATCTAGGAAAGAACTACCAGAGTATTACGAATTGATTAGGAAACCAGTGGACTTCAAAAAGATAAAGGTAAGGAAGGGAGGAATTTTGGACGTGGAGATTCCTCCATTTCTTTTTGTTTTACAGAGAGGTGAGCATGAAGTTGTTTTTAAAATAACAATATGAATATTTCATGCACCTGTATTGGTGGATTAGATTTTAAACATTGTCACACACCTTGTTAGTAATTTTGTTTAGTGTATATTGCAGTGTATCACTGTAATTTCAAGGTCAAATCAAACTATAGTAGTATGGCATGATTGACACTCTCAGAGATGACATCTCTGTGCCTTTTTTTGCAAGACCTAATTGTGAATCTGTCAACAGATTCAGTAAAAACACGCTGTTTGCAAAGATTTAATAGTTCCAGGAGAATATAGGTATCCCTACATTTAAAATCATAGAACCATAAACATCCTTAGTTGGAGGGGACTGACATGTATCGAGTCCAACTCCTTGCTCTGCACAGGACACCCCAAGAATCACACCCACGTGCCTGAGAGTGTTGTCCAAACACTTCTTGAACTCTCTTCAGGCTGGTGCTGTGACCACTTCCTTGGGGAGCCTATTCCAGTGCCCAGCCACCCTCTGGGTGAAGAACCTTTTCCTGATATCCAACCTAACCTCTCTTTACACAGCTTCAGGCCATTCCCTCAGATCCTGTCACTGGTTGCCAGCAAGAAGACATCAGTGCCTGTCCCTGTTCTTCCCCTCATGAGGAAGCTGTAATTGCAATGAGGTCTCCCCTCAGTCTCTTCCTCTCTAGGCTAAACAAACCAAATGACCTCAACTGCCCGTCATACAGCTTCCCCTCTAGACCCTAGCCTCATATCTTGGAAGAGCCAGGTCAGATCCAAACTGTGTTTGGTAGATGGGGTCTAGGTGGCATGTTGCACCTTAGGTCATGTCAGAATTCTGTATCTTTCACTTGTGTTACAGTTACTTTGTTTCTTTGCTAGAAAGACAAAACTGGAACTTCTTTTACCAGAAGAGCTCCATTTCCCTTGCTTTTAACCCTTACAGTTCACAAAGAAATTGCTTAATTTTTGCTCTTTTACTTTGATGCATTTTTTTGAGTAATACATTACCAACATGGTTGAAGACTTTCTATGTTTTCAACAGATCCTTATCTCAATGTTTAGGTAAAATTTTTTAAGAGAAAGCTTTTAATGTGTTGACTCAAATATTAATTCAGTGTCCTCTCTGCTGTTCTTCTTTCTGCACCACTGCCCATCAATACTTGTCTTCATTTCCTCAACAAATGCAACAGGAAAGAATTCGCAACCATAAATACCGGAGTCTTGGGGATTTGGAGAAAGATGTCATGTTGCTGTGTCACAATGCTCAGACATTCAACTTGGAAGGATCTCAGGTCTGAATGAGTTAATTTCTTTTAAACGTACAGGTTTCCCCTATCTAATGTTTTCAGTACTTGTTGATTATTATTTTTGTATGTAAACTCTCTGTTTCAGTTCTTACATTGAGCAGAGAAAAATGTCCACATTCTTAGAATCCAGAATTCACTGGACACAGCTGCAGTGTGTATTTTCAGAAAAATTGGGTTTTTTCTGATCTGTGTGTACTGTAAAGCTGCAGTAAGACTTTTTGAATCTCTGGTAAAAGGCAGTGTGTGTAGAGTGATACATCAGTTTAGGTTTTCCACAGTGGATCACAGAATACATCAGTGTGATACATCATAGAAAGCTCTTCAGTTCTGCTCATGGAAGATAAAAGTTCAAGGTTGTCCATCAGTAAAGATGTACATATGAACCTTCTCATCCTCTGAAGCCTCTGGTTTTTTAAATTTTTTTTATTGTTGAAAGGTCAGTGTCCATTTTAAGATACAGTAGTAATAAATCCCAGATGAGTCTCAGAGGCTTAGAAGGCAAATTCATTTCAAACAGATGTTTTGCACACATGAACAGGCTCAGAATTCAGAACAGGGTGCTGATACAAAAGGAAGGACTATGAAATCTTGATGATAGATAAGAAAGATAAGAGACATATGAGGAAGTTGTCTCACAGTACAGTGAAACACAGTCTTGGATGATTATTTTTATAGATGAGGTCCAAAAAGTGTGATGCAAACACAATATTCAGTTGAAACAGAGACCATGAAGACAACTTCCATAACATGCAAGAGATAAAAAAGATGTTAATAGAAGCCCAAATAAAAGTAAGCTGAAGGATGATGCTGTCAATAACAAATGTCTTCTTAAAATGTCTAAGCATTAGTGATAACATTTAGCTAAACTGGGGAGTTTATGTTAAAATTTGAGAATTAAAAATGAGTATGGAATTTATTATGAAGAATTGTTGGATTCAGTTCATCATTTAGTGATTATTTTTGATATCAAGAGACAGAAAATGTCTTGTGTAATATGTACATGTGGTACTTTTACTGTCTTCAGTTACATGGAAACAACTACAAATAAATCAACTGAAAATTTTTTTTGAAGTAAATTAATTATGGTAGAATGCTTGGGACAAAATTTTGCTACATGTCTAGATGTAAATTTTCAGTTTACTGCTTATTCATATAGCAGTAAACCGGCTATAAGTATCTGTTTATAACAAGAGGGGGGAAAAAGTGAAGGAAAGTTAATAACAAAAAGAATGACTGAAACTTCAGAAGATGATAAGAGTTGGTAGAGGAGATAAAAAGAGGTAAAGAAAAACCAGTAGTGAAATGAGAAAAATAATGAAATTATTCACATCAGAATGACTCAACCTGCTTATGAAAAACTGATCTCTCGTTAGGCAGAGGTGGTAGAATTGATAGGTGTAATCCTGAGTGGATAGACGTGTTAGTAGATGTTGCTACTATGTTTGGAAGTAACCTAACATGTATCAGTGTTGTAGTATTATTTTCTGTTCCAGTGAACCAACATTAATTACGAGATGTAATGTTACTTTTTATAGCATGAAGCCTAGATAATTTGTGTCTAAGATTTTTCTTTATTTTTTTTTTTCTGTGAAGTTCTCACACCATTTGTTTTGATTTCCCCTGAGTTGCAGGATACTTCTGCAGTAGTCCTCCAGTTTCCAGGCTTCCTTGCTACCTTGTGTTCTTTGTTATAGTTCTGGTCTGCCTTTGCTCTGGCGTACCGATTGACTTCAGTAAATTAGATTATTTGTGTGTGCACTCAAACGGAACGGCTAATTCAGGTAGTTGTTAAAGCACAGTGACTTCAAGTGTTCTGTTAGTGTAGTGCATGCTGCTTTTCCTTAGAGCAAAGCAGTTCCATCTGAGATGGAAACTTATTCAGGGTTTTTAGGGATGGAATGACTTTGTGTGTTAAGGCTTTTGTCCTCAATGAAACCTCAGTGTTTTGAAAAGCTTTTCATGTTGTAATGGTCGAATGACACACAGACATGTACAGGGTTAAAAATGCTGTGTCTCTTCAAACAGAAGATTTCTCATGAATGTTGTCATTGTTGTGAAGTTCTTTTGTTGTTACTTCTCCCTTTTCAAAGGAAGTTCTGTTGTCGTTGCTTGATTTTTTTGAAACCTGTTGGAATTGGGTTTTTGTCAAAATAATAAAATTTCTATTTGCACAGCTTTTCATGAAGCAGCCCCATGGGGTTTTTTGTGTATCAAAATAGATATGAATATTACAAGTAATTCCACATAAGGTTAAAATAATTTTTGAAACCCCTGTATTTCATTGGGAAACTCTATTTGAAAGTCTGGGTCACATTGATGCCCTAAATATGTAGTGCCCAGCATAAATAAAATAAAATGTTGTACAGGTATTTAATTCTTTTTCTCTTAGAAAAGCGTTTTGTGTGAGAAAAAACAGAAGGTTAGTTGAAAGAGCCATTCCTAAGAACAATTGAATACACTAGGCTTACATATATGAAAAATAAATAGTTCTCAGGAGGAGCTTGGCAGGTTCTATCAATAGCTGACTTGAAAAGAAGTAGCTATAAGAGAAAGTCAATTGTTATTTGACTTTAAGGAAGCAAGTTCCAGAGTCTCACAGCTCACTAATGTCATAAGACAGGAGAGTAGCCTTTTCAAAACATTCATGATTATTTTTATACATAATAGATATAAAAAATTTTACCATGATTGAGAGTAGTCAAACTTCTCATAACAAAAAGCACAGAGGAACTTACAGAATGGGGAACAATCCACAGTGAGAGGCAGTTTTCAAAAAAAGCACTTGGTGGTAAAGTGAAAAAAGTAGGAAATGGATATTTCATAGTAAGTATTCTGAACATACTTCTTCTAATTCAGTTTGTTGAACCCACAAAGTATTAGAGCAGTTTTATCATGTTTACCATACAGATTGCATAATGGCAGCCAAAAATCCTTCCACTATCTTTTTCACAAATACCTAGTGTCCCTTTATACAAGAAAGCGTGTCATTTAGCCAGAGGAGTAGAATGACAGCCAAGGTAGATGATGATGATGACAATGATGATGATGATGATGATGATGATAAAATCAAATGCAGTCTGTGACTCTATAATCTTCTGGTAATTATTCTTAATTGTTTAGTGCTGAATTGTCCAGTGCTTGTCTTCTGACATTTTACAAAACAAACTGCACAAGGTCATTTGTTCACGTGGTGACAAAGAACCAGATACTCGGCAACACAACAAGATTTTTATTGTGTTAATCTAAGAAATGTGTTACAAGCCAAAAATAGTCCCTCTTGAGAGTCACCCCATGCTTGAGGTAAAAAGAAAATATGATGCACCCAAGATACTTTAGATGCTACAGAATGTTTAAGAACATGTGTTCATTTTAGAGCAAGCCCTGATTTTTTTTTTCAGTCTTTTTAGATCTGAGAGGAGGGAAGGGATGAGCTGCTTGGGATAAATTATTTTCCTTGTAGCCACTTCAGAAAAAAAATAAACTAATTTCAGAAAAAAACTAAAGATAATTAAATGAGGGTTAGCCATTTGTCATTATTAACTGTATTGCCAGATGATAACCCATGTTTTAATTAAGGTATTTACTGCTGAAGTCTGTTCCTTTGGCAAGTTTTCAAGACTGTTATGATCTGATGAAAACGCACAATAGTTCCTATGGTAGTAGAAATAATAAAAAAAACACTAACTAGACATTTTAGATGTAATACATGGTAAGAGTTCCTTCTTTGCAGCTCACTACTGGCAAATTTCTTCGTTTAGAGCATGAAGAATTAATGTTGGTGTTTCTTGTACAATTCATGCAATGAACATTGTTACTTGGTATTTGAAAATGCCATGTACTCTGTAGATTTGCACTGGAAATTAAAGTCTTTGCTGTAAATTTTTGATCCTGCTTGACTTCGTAGTTCTGACAGAGATTTGTACCTGTGCTGTAGATCTATGAGGATTCCATTGTTCTTCAGTCTGTGTTCAAAAGTGCACGACAGAAGATAGCCAAAGAAGAAGAAAGCGAGGATGAAAGCAATGATGATGAAGAAGAAGATGAAGAAGAAGAGTCAGAATCAGAATGTGAGTCCCCTGCTAGATACTGAAAATAAAGTATATCTGGGGATGGAAGAGGAGGTTTTGCTATTTCTTCATGGAAACTGATTTTAAGGTTCAATTTTCCATTGGTGGAAGTAGTTTCTTACTAAGTTTGCTTGGGTGTTACCATTGTTTTAGTCTTTCATCTGGATGTTCTGGCTTACTTCTACTTAAACTATTTTTAAGCCAGAAAATCACAGAGGTGCTTTTGTGGGTGGCCGTAATTGTTTATAAGCCCTTCGGGACCTGTTCATGCTATGTAAACGCAAGTGCCTGGAAAGGCTAGAGACAGTCTTTATCCACAAGTGGTCAACCTTCAGGTGTGATGTGACATACAAAGTTTATCACATGGTTAAGAACCAGATGATGTTGAAAACACTCTTCAGTATGACAAGGACTCAGTGGAACTCTTGATTGTTTCAGAACACTCATATTTGTCAAATAGACTTAATAGTCCCTGTAGACTTGGAAACATGTTGAAGTAGGAAAAGGAGGGATTCCTTCATTGCATTTTGTGCCATCCGGTACATCTACCCAAACTCCAGCTACCCCTTTTCTCTGGTTACAGAAGCTGTAGTACTTGGCACTGAGCTACCCGTCCAAGCATGTCATACATGTGTGCTAAGCATGCAACTTCAGCAGCTCATTTGGAAATGAGTGGATATTCTGGAATCAGAATAATGTGTTCTTTAGAAAGGTGTCAACTCAAAATTCACCAGTAACCTCTGCATAGCATTTCTGTACTTTAAAATACAAAAAAAAAGTCTGGTTATACAAAGGCTAAACATTTCTGTGGGTAAGGAAGGAAATATTTTTAAATGTATATCTTCTCACAGGACCATATACGACCTGTAGACACCAGGCATTCTGAGAATGAAAAGAAGATGCACATGGTCAGCTTAAAGTCAGTCTTTATAGTTTAGTATATATTATTGTTAAAACTATCAAAAAGTAGAGAAAAAAAGCACATACCTCTTGCTTTGTTGTTCCACAGTCCATATAAAGTCAGAGGGAAATGCCTTTTCAGGCTGCTACCAGAGGTGAATTTCTGTGAACAGAGACAGCATTTAAAGTTGATAAGTGAATGTTACATTAATGTACGCTGTTAAACTTCTCACAGCAAAATCGGTGAAAGTCAAAATCAAGTTAAATAAGAAGGATGAAAAAAGTCGGGAGAAAGGAAAAGGCAAGAAGAGGCAAAGCAGAGCAAAAGCCAAGCCTGTCGTGAGTGATGATGATAGTGATGAGGATCAAGATGAAAATGTAAGTTTTGTTCAGTGAGACTGTGGAAGTGGTTGCAGTGATTGCGTCTCTGCCCTGTCCTGCTTGCTGTCAGAATTCTCAACTATTCATGCTTAAGCACATGTTTAACCTGTAGTGATCATCCTGAGAGAATTGGGTGGGGGTGTTAACTGTATCTGAGTGTGCTTATGAGATTTGGTTCCAGTGCTGGAAGACAAGAAGTCTAAGAAGTTTGGATCTTATTTCTTTGAGCTGTTCCTACATTCATTGAACCTTTAAGTCTCATGGTCCGTTTGCTTTTGTCCACAGATGAAAAATTACAGCTTGATTATTTTTTACCTTTTTTTTTGGTGGGTGTTTCTATTGCAACAAATGAAAAGAGATGTCTTCCCAGTTGTTTTTAAATGTCTGGATAGAAAGAGCGAGCTGGTGTTTCCTGACTCCCTGTCTTTTCTCTCTAAAGAAGTCTACAGCAATTAGATGAAATGTCAGGAAAGAGAAATACTAGATAACACAGTACCTTTCTTCAGGCTATCCTGATTTGTCAGTTTAATTGTCACATTTCTTCCTTGTACTTCCTTTTATTTTTCCTTCTTTAACAAATTCCACAGAACAGCTGGAAAGAATTTCTGACTTGTCTTGTGTCTCTTACCTCTAGGACCAGTCGGAAGCAAGCGGAAGTGATGATGAGTGATCCATAGGGTTTATTTTCTTGGCAGAACTGACCCCTTCCCCTTCTCTTCTCTTTTCTCCTGTTTTAAACCCAGTGAATTCTTTTTGTCAAATAGACATTGGGTTGTTTCTGTATTCTCATTCTCTATAAATTAGCTTTAGGATAGTGCCAGACAAACATATGATATCATGGTGTAAAAAAGGAAAAAAAATGTAACATATTTGTGACCAAATGGGCCTCAAAAAACAACAACAAAGAAACCTTTTGAGGGAAAATGTGGGTTGATAGTGTATTTCTATCGGCTGGTTTTGACTTGGTAATGGTTTGATTGTGCCTGGTTTTATCATTTGATAAGGTTTTTTTCAGTGGCATCAGAAAGACAACAAAAAAAAGTCTTTTGTAGCATTGATAACCAGGAGAAGTTATTAAAAGCCACTGGTTATTTTATTTTTCATCAGGCAGTTTTCAAATTTTTTATTTGTCCTGCATTGATTTTTTACACTGTGGTACATATATGCCACTTTGTTTAATAGCTTATAAATGTTCAGTAGTTAGCTTTCATACACCTTGCCCCATATACGTTTTTCCACTTTACGCTTGATGATCTTCAGAAAAAAGCTTTTTGAATTGTATCAAATTTATGTCTACTGTGAACTTTGCTTAACTTTTTTTTCCTCTATTAAAAAGTTGGTTTTAAAAATGCTATTGAATATTGCAATCTATATAGTGTAACGTATGGCTTCTTTCATCAGACTGATCTTCTGTTACCAACGTGGATTATCACCTTTTCCCTAAAGTGTACTTAATCTTTGCTTTCTTTGCACAATGTCTTTGGTTGCAAGTCATAAGCCTGAGGCAAATAAAATTCCAGTAATTTTGAAGAATGTGGTGTTGGTGTTTTCCTAATAAAGAGATAATTTAGTTCAATAAATGCGGCCTTGTGTTAAAAGTTCCATGAAAATATTTTTATAGTAGCAACGAGAGGGCAGGAGTGTCTCCTGTGGAGAAGTCCACTGTGGTCCTTCCACAGGTAGGAATTACCTAATTCTGTTTTCATGAAACTAAGCATTCCATTCAGTGGGAACGGAACTTTGGGACTGTTCAGTTACATGCATGTTTAAACACCAAGGGCCATGTTTGCGCAGGGGGTAACTTTGTTAATTACATTGGAATGAAAATGTAAAATTGAAATATCGTAGGAGTATCTTCTGAGATGGAGAGAAGACACGCAACACATGTTAAAGTAAGAAGAATAAAATTGAAGTAGTAGGCTGATACCTTGAAGTAAAAGCATAATTCATTACTTAATTACAATTCAAGTGATAAAGCGATAAAATAAACTTTTTTTTTTTCTTTCGGGAAATGTATGTCCATATGCCTTAGTAGGTATGAGTACAATTAGTTATGCGGGCAGTCAGCCTACCCATAAGTCAGTTTATTTAAAGTCTTACCTTGAGGTATCACTGTGGTGATGCAATAAGATGTGGTAGTGTAAACATTTGAAATATATAACTGCAGTTAACGCTGCTATTCTGCAAAATCAAAACTTAGGTTTGAACATACATTGTGTGAAAATGTACAAGCCTAGGAGCTTCTTTGTTATATAACTTCTGAGAGTGTGTCTGCAATAAATCTCTTCACACTGCCTTGCAGTATGTTAACTGCTTCAGATATTTGTAGCTCATTTGAAAAGTGATCGGTAAGTTTGACTGGTGCCCATTTGTTTATATTAGCCCTACACTGAGAGAAGTCAGCTTTGCTTAGCTTCAGCAGTTTCAAGCATCTTATTCCTAGTGTATACCCCATCTGAATGGAAGACCCAGTATTTCACAGAGAGGTATTATTGACCTCAGAGGCTCACATTGATGAGACCAGTGTCTGAAGCAGCTTTGCAGAGAACTAAGTCCTGGTGGACACCAAGTTGAACATGAGCCAACAATGTGTTATTATGGCAAAGAAGGTATCCTGGACTGCATTAGGAGGAGTGTTGGCAGCAGGTCCAGAGAGGTGATCCTTGCCCTCACCTGAGCACTGGTGAGATGTATCTGGAGTGCTTTGTCCAGTAGTGGACTCCTGCTGAAGAGAAGACATGGGCACACTGGAGAAAGTCCAGCAAAGGGCTACTGACACAGTTAAAGGACTGGAGTATGTGACATACACAGGGAATCTGAGAAAGCTGGCACTGTTCAGCATAAGCATAAAAGAAGAGTGGGCTCAAAGGCACCTCATTGATATGAATTAGTATTGGGAAAGGGAGGTGTGAAGAAGGCAAAGCCAGGATCTTTTCAGGACAGGACCAGAGGCGATGGGCACGCACTGAAACACAGGCAGTCCCTGTGAATATCATGAAAGGTTTACTATGAAGGTGACTGAGCCCTGGAACAAATTGCCCAGAGAGCTTGTGAAGTCTCCCTTGGAGATACTTAAAAGCCACCTGGACGTGGCCCTACTTGAGCAGAGGGATTGGATGAGGAGACTTGCTAAGGTGCCTGCCAATAGTCTTCTCTGATTCTGTGATGCAGGATAGTTCAGTTTTCAGTGACCGTTTCACAAGACCATAGAGAAATGTTATTTTTTCACTGCAAGATGAACCAAGTCTACCAACCTGTTACACATGACAAAAAGCATGTGGCAGTAGGCTCCAGTCACTGCTGGCCTAGACTGGATTTAAACTGCCAACTTGGATATAAAGGCACAGTATCACATAACCCATCCCCAGAGTCCCTGAAGACTTTGCAGTGACCCAGTCTGATTTATTTTTCAAGAACTCATTATTTGCAGATGAGCATTTAGCTGGAGAATAAAAATTAACTAAGAAGATGCAACATTTCTGTTGAAATTGAAAGTAGCTTTGGGTTTGGTCAGTAAGTGGAAGTCATATGATGATATCAGTTTGCATGAAGAAATACAATTGAATTCTTAGCTGCAGTTTCTTTTATCATGTTTAAGTAATTTCAAACTATTTTCAGTTTTCTCTCTAAGTTCCAGAAAACCCCAAAAGACCTGCAATTATTTTTTAACATTAAAATAAAGTAGAATTAGGATGTAAGCCCTGCTTATGCCTCCACTGCAGGTGGTCCTGTTACTTTGCTTAGGATTTGAGTTCATTTCTACCAGAGCAGAATTTTAATTGTTATCTTGCTGTTTCTCTGCATGAATTTACTGTATTTTTCAAGATGATTTGTTTTCCTGGCAATCTTAGCACATTACTTTATGAAAAAAAAGTTACTGGGAAAATGGTTGTTATGTGTAACTTTTCAAATTATTTACCAAAAAAAGGAGAAAATCTTTACTTAAGGTACATACAAGTCTGTGTTTAAGATGAAACCATTTTCTCTTTTACAGAATTCTCTGTCTACTACTAAGTGACAAACACTTGAATTATATTTTGGACTGTACCCAAAAAAAAAGCACAATGCTACAGTCCATATTGAGGGAACTTAGCTCATTTCCTGCCGTAATTTCGGAAATAGTGTAGTAGAAATGGAAACGGTGTAGCTTGGGCTCTGAGGAACACAAGCAAAATGAAGTAAATAGCAAGAGGCTTTCTTGATGCATCCATTTCTCCTGGGAAGTAGGCAGCAGTGTAAGTGGGCCAGATGAAAAACGCTTAACAGCTTTTATACATTTCAGATGCTATTAATAATATTTCTTTTCTCCTCACATCTTCTGAAAGAAACAAAGAAAATACAGAATCTCGTACTCATTAATATGAGTGGCTTCCTCCTTAAATGGGTCTGATCCTCAGTGCAAAGTATTTTTCACTCCCTCAGCTCATGAATGAAGCTGGTGACTCCACTGGAAGACACAGCAAATGCTGCCACAGCCTCTGTGGACACTGAGACAGAGGCACAGCTGATGCAGTGGTAAGCCTCAAAATTGTGTGCAGTTACTGAGCTGTTGGTACATGCTCAGTCCTGCCAACTACCTAAGCATTAATAGCTCTGTTAATAGTGCCCAACCTACTGTCACTTTTTCATGAACGCTTGGATGATCAGGTTTACCAAACACATAGTCTAGCCTAGAAAACAGGACACAGGATGTTACAAACAAAATCATCTTTTTATAAAGGGATTTTTAGGCTGGTCTCTTGCTTCCCCTCTATTCATCTTTTGAAAAACCTCTGAAATATTTTAAAGTTTCTGCAGTTTTTGAATAGGGACTTCAACTGTAAGCTGAAACATAGGTTCACAAAAGGGGCTATCAAAAGTAGTTTATGTGGTTGACCTTTAGGAAGAAGGGGAAGTAGGTTCAGGGTAAGCAAAGAGGTGAGTGATACACAATTTTTATTCTTTTGCGGTTGAATGTATATAATTTGAGGAGTCAACTCACCTCTGATCTTTCTCTGCTGAACAAGGTATAGAAGGTAGGTGAGAAAAAAGCAATAAGCAAAGAGTGTGAAACAAGTCACCAGTTAGCATTTACCTAATTCTGTTTTGATGAAACTGGACGTTCCATTCAGTGGGAACAGAACTTAAGGACTGTGCAGTCATATGAGTGTTTAAACACCAAGGGCCATGTTTGTGCAGGGGGTAACTTTGTTAATTATATCGAAATGAAAATGCTGTGATGGATTATCTAGAGGCAGCCTGCCTTTTCTCTGTGAGGAAAGTCAGAAAGTATATTTTATCCAAAAATTACTTAAACATGATGTAAAACAAAAGTTAACTGGAAGTTCATGCATCATTCTCTTACTTCTCCGTAACGACCAAGAGCTCAGGTGAGAGCAAGTTGGTGCAGACACACCAGTACTTCTTTCTCATGCAGAAGTCACATCTGGTTTCCAGATGGTGGTCCTTGTCTCTCCATTAGCTTGATGACGATTGTCAGTGTGGCAGTATTTACCATGTTTTTGGCTCTGTGTTCACACAGAGATGGGTGTGCTGAAGAACACGTTGAAGTCTGTGCCTTGATCAGACACTGTTATGTATTCCCCTGTCTTTATTATAAAGAGCTTGTATTTCAATCTGTATGGTATTTTTCCTTCCCTGTTATTTTTGTGACCACAGCAGACACAGTAAGAACAAAATTCTTATCCAATTAGATGGTAACAGCTTCTGTTTTCTTCCCCTTTATGCCAAGTTGCTGTCAAAAAGGCTGAATCACAACAATTAACTGCAACATGAAGTTACATGTTTTCAGAAGGACCAGAAAACTTGTATTGGAGATTTATACACAAGACAAGGACCATTTTCATGACAACTTCCAATTTAGGTAGCTGCTTGCTGGGTTTGTTCTTGGTATTCAGTGTCATGTTTTCATGCACAGTCCATTGTTGTGGTGACATACACTGATGTTTCATTACATTTATCACTTTTGGTGACATCGAGGGTTTAAGCTATGTGTTGCGTCATCTGCCACCTGCAAATACAAACTTTACATCGGCTATTCTCACACCAAGAGATGGAGATAAAATTCCAAGAGAGTACCCTAATACTAAGACATTAATTCGTTGCAAATGAAAATGATCTTCTTATATGCCAAATGTAATTTTCTTTCTCTGAAACAGACATGGCTTCTGGTAGAGGTGAATGTGTATCCACTTGTATTATGTGTATTATGGTTTGTACTCCATTTTACAGTACTAGTATCTGTTATATGCGTTCTACCCTTGGGCTTCCAGCATAGCTTCTCTTCTGTCCATCACCTTCCAGTGGAATAAATTTTGTATGTACTTGGATGCCTTACAGACTTAGAGAAGTTAGTGAATAATTGTGCAGCATTACTTCCCATCTCCTTTGTCATTCTAACATGAAATGAGAAAGAGAAGAAGGAAAAAGGCATTGCCCAGCGATTCACTTAGACCTTCTCTATTTCTGAGCCCAAAACACCTTGTTTTTATTAATGCTCTTGTCTTCTGGAATAACCCCAGGGATATGTCAGTGCTCCTGCACTTTTAGAAGTTTCTTTGAGCTGTTCTTACAGTCAAGGAAGAAAGCAGTGAAGCTGAGCATGTCTGACATTCTACAGATGCACAAAAGACGGTAAGTGTTCCGTGTCAGTGCACCTAAGCACTTAGAAGAAGTAAATAGGTATTTAAAACTTCACGATTAATTTCAGCTGCATAAAGGGCAATCTTATCAAAACAAGAACATTTTACTTCTTTAGAAAACCTTACTAGACCAATTTCCGCTGCTGCATCACTTCACTGAGTGCTGGTTCTTCGTGCCGTCTTCTATCCTACTGTTTCTGTGTGATAATAAAGATTTAAGTCTTGGTCATCTCGAGTCATTACAGGAAAATCAGTTGTCCTGGAGGTTGGCCAATGTGATGCCCATCTTCAAGAAGGGTCAAAGAAAGATTGGGGGAGCTACAGGCCTGTCAGCCTGCCCTCAGGGCTGTGGAGAGTTATGGAGTAGATTGTCTTGAGTGCTGTCACATAGCATGTACAGGACAACCAGGGGATCAGGCTCCATCAGCAGAGGTTTATGAAAAGCAGGTCCTGCTTGACCAACCTGATCTCCTTCTATGACAGGGTGACCCACCTAGCGGATAAGGGAAATGCTGTGGATGTCGTCTACCTGAACTTCAAAGACTTTGATAGTGCCTCCCACAGCATTCTCCAGGAAAAGCTGTCAGCCCGTGGCTTGGACGGGTGTAGTCTGTGCTGGTAAAAACCTGGCAGTATGGCTGGGCCCAGAGAGTGATGGTGGATGGACTTACATCCAGCTGGTGGCCGGTCACCAGTGGTGTTCCCCAGCTGGGGCCAGTTCTGTTTAATGTCTTTATGGATGATCTGGATTGAGGGGATTGAGTTCCCCCTCAGTCAGTTTGCAGATAAGACCAGGTTGAGTGAGAGTGTTGATCTCCTGGAGGACAGGAAGGCTCTGCAGAGGGATCTGGACAGGCTGGATCATGGGCCAAGGCCAGTGGTGTGAGGTTCAACAAGGCCAAGTCCCAGGTCCTGCCCTTGGGTCACAACAACCCCAGGCAGCGCCACAGGCTGGGGCAGAGTGGCTGCAAAGCTGCCCACAGGAAAAGGACCTGGGGGTGCTGGGGACAGCAGCTGAACATGAGCCAGGGTGTGCCCAGGTGGCCAAGAAGGAGGCAGATGTGGCATTTGGTGCCATTGTCTAGTTGATAAGGTGGTGTTTGGTCAAGGTTGGACTCAATGATCTTAGAAGTCTTTTCCAACCTTAATGATTCTATGATTCTGTTAATTTTTTCACTACTTCTAGGGAATCTGGAGGACACGTAGATGCTGTGTAGCAGGGTCCATATCAGAATCAAACTACGTTGTGGTAGTGATTCTCTGAGATGGATAGGTTAAACAAAAAACCAAACAAACTGAAGAAAAATAAAGAAAAGAAGGCTTGTTCTAAATCTGGTGAGTTGATTATTTCTGCTTATGGGCAAACAAATTGAAAAGGGTATTACTCTATCTGTTTCCAGACTTGCTTCAGAGCATCCTCCCCATTTGCAGAACATAAATGCTGAGTTCAGCTGACTTGAGACCCAGCCACCAATCGATAGGATAAGCAGAGAAGCTTGAATTTATTCTTCACAACCAGTCAAGTGATGGATTTTTTCTTTCTGCCATGCAGTGATTCTGTCATTCTGGCTACCTCTGGGGCTGATGATCTCTGCCTTTCTATCTCTGCCAAGTTGAAAGTTCACACCTGAGAGACATTGCTGGAAAGATAAACATGAAACTTAGTGCACTTTTTTAAACCTTTGCAATACAGAGAGCTACAGAAAATACCCTTCTGTGAAGGCTGCATTCACCACATTTTTGGGCAGGTCACGTAGATATTATATTTTTGCTCACAGAAGGCCTGGTATATATGGAGCTCACAGTTGTCAATGCCAGAGTTGCAGGCTTCTCGGTAAGGATTAAGGGGCAAACAAACAATGGAGATGTCATCATGGGCATCTGCTATAGGCCACCCAACCAGGACAGTGATGCTGATTAATTAGTCTTTGAAGAACTAAGAGACACCTCTAAATGGACTGCCCTTGTTCTTATGGGGGATTTCAGCTTGCTGGGTGTTAACTGGGAACACCACAGAGCTGGCACAAACAGGTCCAGAAGATTCATAGAACATCTGGATGACCACTTCATGATACAGGTACTGAGAGAGCTGGCTAGGAAAGATGCTCTCCTTGATTTGTTGCTCGCCGACAGAGAAGGTTTTGTGAGCAAAGTAGAGGTTGGTGGCCTTCTTCACCACAGCGACTGCGAAGCAATCAAGCTTAAATTCTCTGTTAACAGGAGGAAAGTGCTAGCAAAACCCCAGTTCTGGACATGAGGAGAGCAGACTTCAGGCTGCTCAGGGAATTGCTGAGAAAGGTACCCTGGGAAAATGCTTTTGCAGGTGCTGAGCTCTATCAGTGCTGGTCACATTTTAACCACCATCCTGTAAGGGAGGAGGCAATTCCCAAATGTCAGAAGTTGAGCAGGTGAGGCAGAAGATGGCTTGGCTGAGCAGGAATCTTCTTTGGGAGGTAGAGGCAAAAAAAAGGAAGGTGTAAGCTCAGCAGAAGCAAGGTCAGGTGATGTGGGAGGAATACAGAGATGCTGCTCACCACTGCAGGGAGAAAACTTGCCAGGCTGAAGATCAACTGGAGTTGAAGCTGGCTGGCCACAATTGAGGGGGACAATAAAAAGAGGAGTTTTAAATGCATTAATAGCAAAAGGAGAAATAATATTGTCCTGTTACAGGATGAGGATGGTCACCTCACAAACAGGGACACGGACAAGGCAGAGATGTTTAACACTTTCTTTCCCTCTCTCCTCAAAGCCAGTGGCGGATTAAGGGGGTCCCAGTGCCCTGAGCTGGAGGACCACGGCTGTGAGAATGATCAACTCCCAGCTGATCCCGAATTTGTATGGGATCTGCTGCTCCCATTGGATCCCTGTAAATCTATAGGGCCCAATTCAACTGAGAATACTCAAAGAGCTGGCTGATGTCATTGTGAGGTCTCTCTCCATTTCTGAACAGTCTTGGAAATCTGGAAAGGTCCCACTTGACTGGAAGCTGGCTAATATTCCCATTTTCCAGAAGAGCAAGAAGGATGAGCCTGGAAAGTACAGGCCTGGCAGCCTCACTTCAGTGACTGGCAAAATTATGGAGAATATTATTCTGGGAGGTATTGAAAAACACCTGAAGGACAACGCAGTCATCAGTCACAGCCAACACAGGTTTTTGACAGAAAAGTCCTGCCTGTCAAAATTAACTTACTTTTTTGACAGGCTAACCCCACCTGCTTGGATCAGGGGAAGCCAGTTGATGTAATTCTTTTGGATTCCAGTAAAGGTTTCAATACTGTCTCTCACAGGATCCTTCTGGACAAAACATCCAGCACACAGCTGGGTAACCACATCACACGATGGGTGAGCAACTGGCTGAGGGGCTGAGCACAAAGGGTTACAGTGAGTCGGATGGCATCAGGCTGGTGACCTGTCACTAGTGGGGTTCCACAGGGCTCCATCTTAGGGCCAGTGCTCTTCAACATCTTCATAAATGACATGGAGACAGGACTGGAAGGGTTATTATATAAGGTTGCAGATGATACAAAATTGGGAGGAGCTGTTGACTCCCTTGAAGGCAGGGTGGCCCTGCAGGTAGACCTCAGTGAATTAGAGGGCTGCTTTCCAAGAGTTCCAAGAGAAGTCTGTGTCACACTTTCCCTTCCTATTGCTTGCTACTGTAGGTCCTTTAATGTAACTCAATGTGATCAATCAGAGTTACATCAGGTGAATCACAGACACTAATCCAACAAAGTAACAAAGGCACAATCTACTCTGTGTAATGATGTCTCTCATCTCTAGCCCCCTCACCTCTCTGAAGTCCATCAAGGGTTCAACTTGGGGTCGTTCAGCCTTTGGAGTCACTGAGCAAAAAGCAATCTCTAGTTACTTTTAAACTAAATGAGCTTGCACAGTAAAATATTTTTAACTCATCCCAGAATTGTTTCTGTCCAGACACAGGATGAACAAGTACTGTACCAGACAGTGACAGCTTCATGAAAAGATAACTTTAAACTCAGAAAAATACCTACTATACAGAATTCAATGATCCTTTCAAAAATAAGAGATTATTCATATGAGATAACTTGCACTTTGCTGGTCAAAAAGAGAGCAAAGTCTTCTGAGAACTTGCCAAGAGGGTGTCTCCAGCACATCATGTGTCCTAACCTCCTGTCATCCGTCTCAACCACCAGCCCCCACTTCAGTCTTATGGTATACTTTGGTATAAAGCACTGGGATCCATCACATGAGAGGCCTATTTGAGTCTAGCAAGGTCTGACAGCATGCCATGTGATGTGACTACAGCATTCAGTCTTGAAAAATGCTGCAAAGATAAACATGAAATTTCAGAACATTTTTTTAAACCTTAGTATTACAGAAAGGTACAGAAATAGTCTTCTGTGAAAAGTGTAAACATTTCCAGGAAGGTCACACATACATTATCTTTTTGCATGTTCACTGGTGGGGCTATTTTTTTCTTCTAGTTTTGCCTGAAAATACACTCTCTCTCACATAAATGTATCAATTGCCTTCTGACAGCTTGAACACCCAGTAGTCAGTACCAATGTTTCCACTGGACTCACCTGTATCACAGAATCACAGAGTATTCTGAGTTGGAAGGGGCCCACAAGGATCATCAGCTCCAAAGTGAATGGCCTGTACAGGGCTCAAACCTGTGACCTTGGCATTATCAGCATCATGCTCAATCAACTGGCAGCAACCCATCAACTGTGTCCTAAATTATCCCTCTTTGCAGAGGATTGAATTTTGCCTTTGAGATGTTAGATAGCACGGACAAATAGACTTTCCTAAGGGCAAATCTGGGGAGACTTCTAAAGGAAAATGAAACTCAGGAATGAGCAGGAAGTTTCAAAACCACCTATTTGCACAACCAAGAAAATAAACTTTGAGATCTCTACTTAAGCATCTCTTGCTCTGTGACACATAAATGAATTTCAGCCTGATGACAGGCCTTACAGGCACGCTGTTGGAGGGCTATGGGGAGCCATGTTAGTCTGTGAAGCTTCTGAAAGCCGCCTCTGGCCACATGGTCTTTCCATTCCAGCAAGGAGCTTCTTCATCACTGCAGACAGCAGAGGGAAATCTGCTTTCTCAAGCAACTGGTCTCAACCAGGTCAAGCGGCTTTTCCCAGGGGGATTTCAGCCTGGGAGACAGGCAGGTAGACTTAATAATCAATTAAAATGCCTGGTCCTATTTATGTAAGTATTGATGCTTGCACAGATTATTGCAAATTGCGAACAGAATGTTTGTTGTGGGAGGTACACAGCTGAATTTTCATCTTTTGTTTCTAAATGATTGGGTACCCATGAAAATATTTCCAAATCTGAATGGGAGAAACCACTGTTACAGGGTATGGGAATATATCACTCGTTAGGGCCTTCAGTCGTGGATCTTTTGAGATGTCTAGTGCATCTCAATCACTGTCAGGTTTGCACTGAGGTACAGAAATTCAATAGGAATTTGAGTTATGCTGTCAATAACTAACGTAAACAGCAAGCAGATGACAAATAGTAGTAATTCTTGTCTGAATAAATCCAGGCTTAACTTCTATTCCCTCCAGCTTGAACTGAAGCTACCATTAAGCTACCAGGTTGCAGATCTTACTATTGTTACTTTGAACCTTGTAGTAACCTGTTTTTATTTTTATTGAACAGTACTGTCTTCTAATTCACATCTACATGACTGCTTCTACTTTCATATGAATATATGTGTGTGGTCCTTCACTTTTGCCTTCCTCCTGTGTCATTTGTGGACTCATACAACAGCTTTGGGAGGCAACTGTCTGTGGTGAGGGTTAAAGTTTTGTTTGGTCTTGGGACATATGCTGTCCCAAGATGAGTGCTGTGCTCTTGCCAGCTCACATGCTTCAGCAGAGTTTTGCTGGATCCCAAAACTCCTGTCTGAAGTACCCCAAGGTTTGAAAATTAATATTTCAATGATATAGGAGAAATGGGAAAAATAATAGTCAATTAAAAAAAAAAAAAGCACTAGAAAAACCACTTTCTTAGAATACTTACTGAAAGGTATTAAAAGTCTTTGTTGCTACAACTGGAAATTGGAATATTTACATGCATGTATAAACCCTGCTAGTGAATCATCCTGATCCACCCTGGATACCAGATGTACATCCTTTCCTTCCCTCTGTTTATATTTTTGCCAAATATTGCAATTTAATTTCCCTTCTCATGTTCCTATGAACTTTTACAGGGTTCATTTTGACTGATTCCTCTCATTGACCTCCTTTCCTCCCAAATCATCAGAAGGCAGTTGTAGCATGATGCAGGTTTGGTGTGTCAGGCTTTCCTAAGTGGCCAGAAATCCTTTGCTGCTACAATTCCAGATATTCTGATACAACCCTGAATAAAAAAAAATAATAAAAAAATTGCAGCAGAACTGGCAAAAACATTTATACAGTGAACATCAGTACATGCAAACTATGACACGGGTGGAATCATTAGATGCTAGAAAATATACTTAGCTTTTTCTTTAGAAGAACTTAATTAGTTAAGTTTTAAAAAACAGTTTAGAAGCCTTCTTGCTCAGTTGTTAGCTTCGATGTTGTGCTTATATTTCACTGCTTTCCATGGAATAGACTAGACTAGACTAGACTAGAATAGAATAATTTCAGCTGTAAGGGACCTAGAACACTCATCTTGCCCAACTGCCTGAACACTTCAGGGCTGATCAAAAGTTAAAGCGTATTGTTAAGGACATCATCCAAATGCTCCTTAAACAAGGACAGGGTCAATGCATCAACCACACCCTCTAGGAAGCCCATTCCAGGGTATCCTTCTGGTAAAAAAATTCATCTCTTCTCTTAGCTTTAAAAGATCGAAGAAGAGAAGACCTCCCAAGAATCCTTGTACAGCACTGGTATATCTCAGCCCTGATGGGAATGTCTGAATTATATCAAAATGCAAACATTACCAAAGAATATTGATTTAAGCAACAGACAAACAAACAGTACCTTTAGGCATGTTAGTACTTAGCTTTTGGGGGGTTTTAGTGGGAGAAACATGCTTTGCAATAATATTTCCTTAGGCAATCCATCAGCTTCTTGGTTTTATGACAGAGGTGATCCTGAGTCTAAGCACATACACAGCAATAGAGTACATTTATGCCATTTCAGAGTATTGGAAACATAGCCCTGATTTTGGTATGTTGCAACAACATTAAGAAAACATTTACAAACTTAAAAGGAGGTTGTATAAAACAAGGACTACTGCACAAGGATGGTATTTGATTAACAGCCATGAACTTCAGGCTCTTTGTTTTTTTTTCTCCTTGTAAATTAATGCAACTGGAACATCTTACAGGCAGACATTAAGTCATAATTTGAAGTCTCTGAGACAGTCGGTGTTCCTGGAGCAAAGGGATAGACCTTGAAAGAAGGTTAATTAAGGAAGAAGGAAAATTAAGATCAGGTGAAAGGGCAGGGAAGCTGAGAGCTGCAGGTGACAGCAGGGCAGGCTCATGACAGAACTTGGTCCTGGGCTGGGGACATGGCCAAGGTCATGCTCAGACACTGGCCCACAGGCTATGGAACCATCAGTGGGTCCCAGGGCCAGGCAGGGTTCACTGGCGGCACAGCTTAGGCAAAGACCGAAAACAAGAGCCCAGCTTAAAAGCAGCTTCCAGGGCAGGTGGAGCTGACCTCTCTTACTGAGGCTTCAAATGCTCAGGGTCTGGTTTACCAAACGTTTGGGTTTTGGTTTTTTTTTTTTTGGTTTTGGTTTTGTTTTTTCTTGGAAAATAAAAACAAAGTAATTGTTCATATTTTTCCAGCTTGTCCAGCTGACCTGAGAAGATGCCAGCAGGGGTTCTCTGTGTGAAGAACAAACCATGAGCAACCTCTGATGGATGCCCTCTTTCCCCACACTGCTCTGGCACAGGGTGGGGTGGTCTGAGGGTGCATGCAGTTCTTGAACTCCTGGCTGCTGTGAGACAATGAGGGGAGCACCGGTTTCCCAGAGCTCAGAGGGAACCCCACCTGCAGTCAAATGTCCATCATTTGGTTCTACCACCAGGTAGCAGAAGGGAGAAATCAACTCCAAGGTTGCCTTTTCTGTTTACACCTTCCATGCTTTGTCACTAACAAGATACTTTGGTGATACAGAACCTTTCATAACGTCCACACTTGAACCCTATCACACACAGTGCCAGTTCTTAGGACTTCCTAGGATGTTTATAATTAGAAGCCTAGTGTGAAGCGAGACAACAGAGTTTAATAAACTAATCTGTACCACTGAATTTGGGGGCAAGAATTCTGTACCACTGAATTTCTGAAGAGCTCTACCCTGCAAAATCAAACATAGACCAGTCAATGTGCATAATTTATACAGATGGAGCAGTGAAGTGAGACATGATCTTGAATTCTCTGGACAACCCCCCACTATCAACAACCCACTATTTTGAAGTGTGATACCACACGAGTACCAGGTCCTTAACAGCCAACCAAGAATGGCCTTTTTGAAACAAACCCTCCTCTGGAAGGCAGCTATGTGTATCAACAGGCTGATTACTCCAATCCAAAATTTTACATCTCTGTGAGCAGAGGGACTGCACAGATGAAAATAGCTATTCAACAGGTAGGAAGAGAGCTGAGTTTTCTTTAAACATCAGTTTTTTCAGCCTGCTTCCTTATTTTCATGAATATAGTGTCTGTTTCCAGGGAAATGAATCTTTATTAGAGAGCAAAAGCCAAAAGTATCAACATTCTAATCATCAGGGAAGTGTGGAAGTCCCCAAGGTGAGTGTATGGAGAGAAATCAAATTTAGGGGCTCTTAACTGCAAATTTTTCAGCTTGCATTAGTCCTAGGCTGTTCCTGGTTACTTTCTCTCTTCTCTCTATTGCTTTTCCTTGAGTCTGGAAGGAAAAGGTTTTCTCATTATGGTCGTCTTTTTCACCAGCAAGGCAGCAACAGCTGTCATAATGCAAAAGCCAGCCTGTGAAATATACTTAATTCTTAGCTCAGTCAGTAACTTCAGATGACCATGGGTTCTCATTGACGTAGACTTCTTCCTTTTAACTTGTAGCAAGCAGAATGCAAACCTTGACTTTATTTCCAAGGAACTGAAAGCCACTTCACGGTATCAACTCAAAGCCACCTCACTGTATCAATACAAGAGTTAAAAAACTATTTCTTTCCTTACTTGCAGGTAAAAACAAGCTGGTGGTTGACCAAGAAATAGCGCAGCAAAGCTGACCGTTGTAACCTATAGAGTTTTTAAATCTTGTAATAATACTGAAATCTGAAATCTCAGACAAAAAAGGGAAAGACAACATTTTTCTGCTTATTCTCTTTTTTCTGCTCCTTCTCTTTTTTCTGCTCACATTCTCTACAGACTGTAAGAAAATAAATTCCCTGCAGACATCCCTGCCCAGAACCAGCAGCCTGCACATGGATGTGGGTCACCACCAGCCCTGGAGTCTCACCCCATGTGACTTGGTACAGTCTGTTGAATCCTGTGATGGGATCCCACTGTGTTCAGCAGGATCTTCATTCTGCCCGTGTCTTAATTAGCTGGCATAATAAAGTTAGCTGACATTCAGATCTTGGAAGAGCCTGCTCAGGCTGAAAGAAGTTCCTTCCTGTCCAATTGACCTGGAGTCTGGAAAGAAGTAGATCAGCTGTTTTCTGGCTACAGCAAGTCACTGAAATAAAGTGCTTTGTTTGTGGCAGTGTTTTTGTCCCTTAGTGCCAACTAAAGCCTTTCCAGGAGGTCTTTAAGTTTTCTCCTGTATGAAGTTGGCTTTCTTGAATATTTATGCTTAGAGCTCTATATATAAACTAATTAAGAAAATAAATTAAGTCCATGAAAACTTGTTCTGTTAGACGCCACAATAGTCCTGAATTTTCACTATGCGTTTCTGCCCAGGTTTGGTCAGAGGGCTTGGTTTTCTATTTTTGTATGAGTCCAGCTGAATTGTTTAATCGGGCATTATATGCAGGTGTCTTTCTCTCTCCTTTTGTTCCCCTTACGCTTTCTTGCAGCCTAGTGTTTCTCCTGCTCTGTCCTCTTCTCACAGTTTCCCATGAAGTGGCTTTGGGAATTGACTCATTTAGTTTGGCATCTTTGGTCAGCATGGCAGCCTGGGGCCAAGCAGGCTTAGTGCTAAGTCCATGGAGCATATGCTGAACATCGCCACCAGACTGTGACTCATTGAAAGGCACCGTTGTGTGCAGGCCCCTTGTTGGTCCTGCAAGGGGGAATTATACCTCAGACAGCCTCGCTTTTGCCATATCCCCGTGTTTAGGCATTTTCATTCTTAGCACAGGTCTTCAAATTTTCTTTCTTTTCTGTATAGTGGAACTGGCAGTGTCTGAAAGAGTGGGGTTTTAGCAGTTAAAGAATTAAACGGCAGGAATATCTAGTCCATACTTCCTTCCTGGCACTTCACCCAGCTTTTCTGTCCCTATTCAATTCAGTTTAAGAAAGAATTGCATTCCCACTGGAATTGCATATGATGGTTCAGTAACTTACAGCATCCTCTTGAGCTTCTGGTTTCTGTGTCCGATTAGGCTTTCTCTAAGGAAGCTGCAGCTGTTTTCTGATGATGAAGGCATGCGAGCTAGAGGAAGGATAACTGTTAAAGGAATTTCATCCTTAAGTAGTGTTTTTGGTCAGTGGGAGAAAGTGAAACTAAGATGTAGCCCCCGTGTCAGAATGTCCAACTGATCAGATGTCATGCTCTGTATGCAGAGGTGCCTCTGTCCTGGAGTCCAGTCCATATGCCGTATGGATGCCATAATTTTTCTAACTGGTCTGTATCTGTAATCTATTTTTGTATGAAATCTATTGTTCTTTTTAGTTTGCAGTCAACCAGATTTAATAAAAATGCTGAGTTTCTTGTGGAATGTGATCTCAGGAGAAGCCTACACTGTTTCTATCGCAAAGTAAATCCAAATAAATCCTGGAGTTGTTTGCAACACAGATGACAAAGAGGTTCAGAACTGTAGCTGTTACGAGCATTACAAGACTGGCATGAAAAGATGGAGAGATTTCTAGACTTTCCTTAGAGATTTTTAAGGAAAATGGATGACTGGATGTCATTCTGCAGCCAGTGAAGAGCTTGGATGGTGATAAATGCAACAGAGGGAGCCAACAGGGAGCAGTGGTTTGTGTAGAAGTGTACAAGATGGTCCAAGAGCCTTTTCAAGAACAGCATAACTACATGTCACTACAACAGCAGGTCAGAGCCTGACATGAGCCTGTCTGTGAAGTAGCAGACTATTCTCTCCAAAAGGAAGTGTTTTATCTACTGTGCTTTTGCAGCAATAACCTCAATTTTCAAGACATTTCCAATGCAAGAATAAACAACACTAATCTTCCCTACACTGATCAACATGATATGGAGCAGAGGTGCTTGGCTGGCCCCAATACTTACAAACCAGGAGGAACTGGTCAGGGATCTGAAGATCAGAGACAAGCCTGGTTGCAGGAACCATGAGATGGTGGAGATTAGGACCCTTAGATGATGGAATAAGGCAAAGAGCAAGACCGCCTTGGACTACTTGAGAGCAAAATTTGTCCAGAGATCTGGCTAAAAGAATTCCATGGGATATGGCCCTAGAGAGAGGAGGAGTCCAGGACAGCTAGTGGATGTTTAAGGGTAATCTCCTCGAAGCTCAAAAACGGTCCACGCCAATAAGCAGAAACCAAGCAAAGAGGGCAGAGGATGAGCAAGAAGCTCCCAACTAGACATAGACATAAAAAGGAAGTGTTCTGGAGGTGGAAGCAGGGACAGGTGTCAGAAGGACTGCAGAGATACTATCTGGTTATAGAAATTGTCAGGAAAGCCAAAGCTGATCTGGAAGTGAATATGGCAACACACGTGAACACCAACACAGAAGGTTTCTGCAAGGACAATGGCAGCAAGAGCAAGACCAGAGAAAATGTGGCCCCACTGCTCAAGTGGGCAGGGAGCCCTGTGACAAAGATCACAGAAGTACTCAATGTCTTCTTCACCTCTCTGTTTACTGGTATAGCTTGCTCTCAGTAATCTCAGGGGCCAGTGGGAAAGTCCAGGGCAAAGTACACTTACTCCCAGTGAAGGATGATTTGGTCAGGGAATATATATAAATAAACTGTACCCACAGATATCCATGGCCCTGATGAAATGGACCCACAGGTTCTGGGGGTGCTGGCCTGTGTCATTACAGGCTGCTTGCAATCAAAAGGGTGTGGAGGAGAGAGCTGTGAGGACTGGGAGGAAGCAAGGATCTCTCCTGTCTCCAAGAAGGGGAAGGGGAATCTGAGGAACAAGAACCTGTGGAGTCTCACCTGAATCCTTGGGAAGGTGGTGGAGCAGCTAATCCTGGAAATAATTTCAGGGACAAGAAGGCATCTGCAAGTAGTTGGCATGGACTTTTGAAGGGAAAAACCTGCCCGACCAACCTAATGGCCTCCCACAACAAGGTGACTGGCTTGGTGTATGTACCATAGGAAAGAAAGGCTGGAAAATAGTTACTCAGAACAATGGCCAGTGGAAAACTAGGTTCCTGCTGTATGTAATAGATTCAAGAAATGTTTACTTAGCATAAATTTGGATGCCTGCTGGATAATTTTTATATTAGCGCTGACAGCTGCTTGCTGTAGCAGATGAAAGTACAGTGCTGCTGCCCTCTTTGTGTTTCTTTCTTATTCTGGTACTGAGTCTCCATTAGCATTTCTGGAGAAGTAAATACGTTGATTGGGAAAAGACGACTTTCTTTTAAATATTTGACATGGGTGCGTTATCAAGACATCAAGAGGAAAATGCAAAGATAAAGGAGATGCTGTTTGTCACTGTCTGCATTTTCAGACACCCACCACTACAAAAAATCTGCTTTATTTCTAGGAAGAACCGTAATAGAGATGACTGCCACCAAGTGACACCTCTTTTATGAGTGGGCAACTAAGGTGAATTTTGCTGTAAGAGTTGAGGAAATGTTCCTCACCTTTGACCACCTCCTTTTCTGCTTTGGACACTGTCCCTGCCAAAAAAAGGAAGGCAAAAACATGAGTAAAAACAGCTAAACAAGACACAAATATCCAGAGTGGGACCTGTCCTGCTTCTGTCTCTGTTTCTAACAGAGACTAGTATTAGATACATTAGAAGAACATACAAGAAAGGCTGTCACTAACAACTCAGCACAAAAGAGAAGCCTTTTATTATTTTTAGCATTCTCATGGCAATGGCACAATGATTTTTTTGATAGTAATTAGTCTTTGACAGCCTTCTGTAGCAGGATGCCATGCTGCCAATATCTGTTATCCAGTCCTTCCATAATCCTCCAAAATTACTGGTTTCACTTTTAATTTGTGACAATAGGTTCCACATGGGCTTATCTGCATGAAACCATTTCCTGATATTAATATGAAATGCTTTTCCTTTCCATTTGTTCCTGTTCTACTATTATAAAGGCCAAATAAAGAAAGCGCTTTCCCCAGACTTATCACTCATATTTTACCTTTCTGTGGATCCCTCTTTTTTATCATGGGTGAAATCCTGCCTAGAGAGAATTACTACAGTGACTTCTTTGAGCCAAAACCATGGTTTTTTTGCCCTTGATTCTTGAGCTACTGACTTTCTCCTTTGAAAGAAACTTTGCTTAACACTCCAGTGCTCTGTCATTCCTTTTATTCTTGTGTTACTGTTACATTCGTCTTGAGCTACAGTGAGAAAAATCAAATTATTTTTATAGACTGTACCATCGCCGTGGTTATCTGTATTAATTGCTTAGAATAGAAAAAAATGTGTGCCTGAGTGGGAGGTGAAAAAAGACTATCAGGTGAGATCTATTAGGAAGTATCTAAAAAGACTAGTATTGCCAAATTAAATTTTTGATTTTCAGTGCATTTCTGTGTATTAAATTTATATGCACCCAATTATGTAGAGGAACACTTTCTGTGATTTCTTTCAAAAGTTTGATCTGTGTAAAAGGTCAGGTGTTTCTGACAAATTTCAGTGGCTACAGGGCTTCAGTACAGATGCTCAAGTAATATTGGCATTTCTGGCTTAGTGATGGGCAACACCAAAAGCATGAATGTTTCTCCAGAGCTGCAGGTGCCTCACACTTTGGGAAGATATACCCCAGCTGCTCCTGGACAAATCATGGGAAACAGGAATCAGCAAACCAGCAGCCTTTACCTGGAATTGATGTGTTAAAAGATGTTTTCAAGAACTGTTTGGGGGTTTTTTGCATGATGTTGCCTTTGTGTAGAAACATATTCTTTGTAGGTACCGAACTCGCAGATGACTGGCACTTACCTTTCTCTCACCTGTGTTTCTATGATGAAGGACACCTGCCACAGGAAAAAGACGATAACTTGAAATGTTTTGTCTTTGTAGGTGGTTTCCAATTAACAAAGTAGGCTAATTCTGGTGAATGCATTTATCCTTGTGACACATCCAGGCAATCTAAGTAGGACAAGGAAACTGATATATTTCTCTGTTGCTGATCCTGAAGTGATACTTTAGGCATTACAAGCTTACCTATCACTGCCTATGCAAACAGTAACTGTATCCTTGCCCTTAGCTGACACCAATAAAACTCTGTTTATGCTGTGACTAGCTTGAAGTCTTCAAAACAGACACAAAATTCATAGGAAGACCTAGGAAAAATTTTCTGCAATTTTTCCATGTGGCTCTTTCTCTCCACTTAAGCAGTGCAGTGATAGAGAAGATATCCGGCAGACAGAGAACCACAGCCATGAAAGAAGTGAAGTTCAGTAAACATCTGAGAGCATGACCATGTTACACAGTTTGGAGGACAACAATTTTCTATGAGGTAGGCTTTTTTAATGAGGATACACCGTGTTCCTCAGGCTAGAAGTTAAAAAACAAACAAACAAACAAACAAACAAAACGGGAGGAAGTATTTCTGTGTGTGCTGCTTGAGAAGCCCCTGTCCTGTCTGACGTGCATGGTGCTCTCTTTGCTCTCATAATGGCAATCTAACAAGGAGGGGTCAGGGGCACAGTGTTCTAGGATTAGAAGGTTATGTGTTGTAGCAGGGACATTGGTGGGAAGGTTGTACAGCTGTCATTTTAAGTGTATGAAATATATAGAGAGCAGTAAAAGAGCAAACACTTAGGCAGTATGGGTTATGCAGTATTTTGGTAAGAACTGGGTTAATTTCTGGCTGTAATATTGTCATACAAGTAGTGGGGTAAAAGTCTGAATAAAACAAAATGAAAGTGATTGCCCAACGTGTGTCTTTATTTACTGCTCTGTCTCCTAGACTACTTCCTTTCTTGGGAATTTATCTCATACACTGCATTTAAGTCATGGTCATCTTAAACACAGATTCCTCTTGGAATCTTTTGTTTTGTTGATCAGATACAAAACAGTAATAGGTTTAGGTTTGGTGGTTGTTTGTTGATTTTTTAAACTTAATTTAGGGTAAATGTCACTCCAAAGGGATTTCAACCTGTACAGTGTAATACAGCAGTGTTTTTGTTACCTGCTTTTATTAAATGCTAAGCTCAAATTGCTCTGCTATGTCACTTGCGGTGAGTTCTTGCCTGATGCACTCCCTACAGTTCTGCCCAGCTGCTCTGTGTGGAGTCTTGAAATTTGTCTCTAGTGAAAGCATTGCCTTCAGAAAAAAAGAAAAAAATCAATTCTTGACCAGGAGAGAGCAAGAAATAAAGAACCCACCATTTTTAACAGTCGATTCTGGAATTTAACCTTTGCACTAATTGCAGCAGTGTTACTTTTACCTTCATAACACAAGCAAAAAGGAATCTCATGTCAGTGAGTTTATAAATCTCATTTCAAATGAAACTTCAAGCAGCACTATTCCAGGGTAAATGTGTATGATCTGAAATCATTAGACTGGATTCACTCTTGGAGTACAGTTCTGCTGAACCCTGCTGAGCAATACTGGTAATGTAATAGCCTCACAGACACACACTGCCTCATCTCTTGTCAGAACAAGTTATACTCCAGAATTTAATTCACACTAACCAGCTGAAGTTTGGTACAGCTGTGCAACACTCCTTAGCTGTTTCCTAGTCAATCAGATGGTCGTTTACTTTGTTCTTGCAGCATAACCCCATTGATTAAAACCCCAGTTTGTGGGGTAACATCTAGTGATTTTGCCTTTAGAAAAATTGAGTTGCTGATGCATCTCCACCAGTTGAAATCTTCCCCTTCTGGTGTGTGGAGGTGAGAAGGGAAAGAAACTGTAATAGTACTAACATCCCTCAGAAAAATGATTGGCATGTATTAAGACAAATGTCAAGAAATAAAGTTCAACAAAACACAGCATTGTCATTAGCCTCATGTCTTGTGCATTGCAAATAATCGTACCTTTCCTTTGGCACTAATCTAACAACAGAGAATTATTATTCTGTGCTAACAGCCAGTTGTATTAACATTCTCCCCAGTTATGTCCACAGACATTCATATCAACATGCTGAGTACGGAAAAGATTTGCAAGTATTCTGACTTGATTTCATCTGTTTAGTGTTGGACTCACTTTTGAAATTCAGACAGGTAGACCAGTCCTGCTCTCATTAAGCTTAATGTAATCGGAACATTGATTTCAAAGGAAGCAGCACTGGACTCCTGTTTAACATGAAATTCAACAAGAAAGTGGTGATGAAGTAAGGCTCTAATTCTGACATGCTAGTCTGCAGCTTGTGCATGAATAGAAGGTAGGTTACATAACATGCTTGTCACTGAGGAGAGGCATATCCACTTTCTGGTTTGATTTCATACCCAACCTTTATAGCACTGTTTGATAAGACATGAAAAATTCCTGGGCTATGTCCTCTGCTTATGTAATAGGTGTAAAACCTGTGACTTCCTAGGAGGTGGTCTAGCTTGTTGTTCTCCAGGTGAGGACAAGGCTGTGAGGTATGCTGTACTACAGACAAATATGCACTGTTGTCCTTACAAGTAACTAGTGCACGCTTTTTTAAATACAGCATTAATTTTGTTGAAAGCAATATCGCTTATCACAGAGTCACAGAATGGCTGAGGCTGGAGGGAACTTCTGGAGGTCTTCTGCTCCAGCCCCTGCTCAAGCAGGGCTACCTGGAGCTGGGTACCCCAGGCTGCATTCAGATGCTTTGCTACCTTTAGGTGTTTTTACACACTGACAAGATTTAAGTGTGTGTGCTTCTCTGAACAGCTTCCTGTGGGCATGATGTAGGGTCCTTCATTGTTTTGTATTTCCTGGCAAGACAGTTCTAATACTGATAGTACTGATATGGCCTGAATAAATAAATTAGAAAAAAATTCTAGCTGCTGCAGATTTGAACTTTGAACATTTCACATGCAGATGTTTCAGTATTGCAATGTAAGCAAAAAGATTTACAGGATGACTCTCACAGACAAATTCTGAAGTGCTACCATCTTTTTTGAAGAATTGACTCTCAATTTTGATTCTTTTACTGTAAGCTCAAAACAATCAAACTAATCAATTCTTTGCTTTTCTCATAGCAATTCTGATTAAGAAGCAAAGCACTCATATAAGAGCCAAGACTTGATTTATGTGCTAATTGCTATTAGGACAAAGAGATATGCGTTATTTGAGGATCCTGTCCTACCTTCAAGCACGTGAATGAAATTTTTGTTTGAAGTCAAGATACTGCTTCTTGGATGCCTGTCTGTGAGCAGGCTCAGAGATACTGCCCTTTCCAAGGGACTCTCTCAAACAAAAGGCACAGCAAATGACATGGGGACTCTAGAGCAGTTTTCCAAAATGCTTAAGGCAGGTCCCTGTAGCTCCATGCTACTCCCAAGATAGCATTGCAAACTTGCCTTGTGCTTGGGTTCTGACAGCAGAGTGAATCAAGGCCAAGTGGTGTAAAGTGTTCCCATGATTTCTTTCCTGGACTCTATCTCTTCTGTCAGTCCCATTAGGCTAGATTGGCTGTAAATGTTTAAGTGATGCAATCTTGGCAACACCCCCACCTTGGCAAACCATGTCTCCAGTTGCTGTTAGATCTCTCAGAGGTTCCCTTTTCAGGAACAGGTGTGCAGTTAATTAGTTGGAGAGATTTAAATACTAGATCAGGCTTCATGAAAGGGGAAAGACCACAGGAGAATCCCCAGGGTGGGTACAGCTTGCAAACAAGGCACAGGTGATTCAGTTCTTCAGGGCAGCTGGTTGCTGTGGTTTAACCCTTGGCTAGTGTGGATGGGCAGAGAACTGTTCCCAAAGTTTTAATGCGCCATTAGCTAATGTAAAGCAAGGCTAAACTGAGCTGCTAAACCCTTTCTTGAGCCAAGCAGCTGTTACACTGGTCCTGCACTTGATCCAGCCTCCTCTCACACTCTCTCTCCCAACTTTCTGTCAATCCATCTGTCTGCTGCTCAATCCAGTGTCCCCAAGGACTTAGTGGTTCTCAGTACCAAAGAGGGCACCAAAGAACATGGTATTTAGATGGCTCCCAGTCCTGCTCACCCAGGCCCACAACATAAATGGCATTTTAGCAGAAAAGATAACTGTTATGGGTGAAGGGTGTTCAAAGCAGAGGCACAGGGACTCAAAAAAAGAAAATAAATCCCTGAATTGCTAAAGCCTCCAGGTACTTTGTCTTTCTTCAACACTCAACAGCAAGTTTTGTACAGAGCCTTTGAGACCCAAGGGTTTATCCATGGAAACAGCTAATTATCATAAGAAGAAAGGAAGAGAGGCTTTTCCTGAAACAATAGTGGGACAGGGGACACACAGGCACATAGTAAGTGCCACCTTTTAGATGAGAGTGAAAGATGGATCTTGGAATCACTGCTTCTAATTTTCAGCACTTAGCAGTGTTCGTCATTTGTCGTCCTGGTTTGCCCGTCCAGCCCATTTTGTTGTACGGCCCCTGGCAGGATGCCATCTGAAACTCTCCTTCAGTTATTGGCCATAAATATGGTATATTTCTGTCAACTGCTGTCATGCTTTGTTCCCTGAGGTGGTGGAATTACGTTGTGAATTATGATATAAAGCTCTAATTTTTACCATAAGGTAAAACTTATAACTCTGTCATAAGGTATTATTTTTGCTGGCTAACCAGGGTCAGTGTATGATGTAATGCCCTTGGCATGGTAACATTTTTGCTACCACAGTTGAAAACTGCTGGATGGTCTTATTATATTACAAATCCTGTGGAGACTACAATAAGCATAATCTATATTAAAATACGATACTTTCCTTCCTAAGTTACTAGATAGAGAGTGATTGAATGCAGGAAGTTGGTGAGTACCTTAGGTAATCAACTAATATCATGTCAATAACTGCTGTTTTGTGAGTGATTTTCTGTGCCTTTTTATTGATCTATTTCCATTTGTGGCATAAGCACCTGTATTTGTCTCCAAGCTCTTTAATTACATTGTTGTGATAGGCAAGAAAGAAATTACAGTAATCTGTAGAGAATGTTGAAAATGTTGAAGACCATAAATGGAAGGCAAAATATAAAAATTTTAGATAAATCAACACAATTCTGTACCACTAAGCTTTCTTCAGAATAACTTGCATCAAAGGCTAGAAGCAATCCTATGTCTAGGTATAAAAATTTGTAAATGCCTATGTGGAAAAAATGTTCTTTTTTTCTTGTCAAATGTCATCTAAATTCCACTTGTACTATGGTGGTGTACTTGTGCTACTGCTAACTAGCAGGTCTCTCTGCATTTCGCTTTAACTCAAATGAAAAATAAATGATGTGGCCTCTAAAACACATCAAAGAAGGAAGCAGAGCTGCTTCAGTGGATATTTGATTGAAAAAGAAGAACAGATCCAATTTCTAGAACACACTTATCCTGGGCCTGGGGCTTACACTTAGGGAGGCTTTCTCTTTGCTGTCACAAGAACCTGCAAACACCCTAATCAAAACAAAACCAAATCAGATCAATTTCCCCTTCTCTTGTTAGCAAGGTTGTTTTGTAATATCGTGAAAACAAAAAGAGAACAGTGCAACAAAAACGTGTTACTGCTTGATTTTTCTGGTGTGAGGACACTGACGGGTCTGTCTGAGACCTGGTGATGTGACTGTAACACAAATTGCCACTGTTAGGTTTTGAAATCTCTGCAGGAAACACTCTATCATCGCCTTCCACTAGCAGTATGCTTCTCATTGATGCTGAAGAAGTGACCCTTGCAAGGCTGAGCTACTGTGGCGACTCACGTGCGACTGCAGACCCCCAGGCAGCGAGGCAGGGAACCTGTCCACAGGCCCCAGCTGCCTTCCTGCTGGAGTAGCTCTGCTGCAAGGAGCGCCCCTTCCCTTCCCTGGGTCTGCAGGAGCCTGTGGGACCTCAGGCCTGGCACACCTGCCGCCTCACATACCTGGCAGAATAGTGTTAATTACATTAATCAAAAAACACTCCTGGAGCATAAGATGATGTTTTGACATCGTGGAGATGATGAAGCTACATAACATTCAGGCTGTAATCCCACAGTCCTTCCCTACCCACAGAAATCCTTGGGTTTGAATGCATACTGTGCTGCATAGACTTAGTGTCCTGCTTCATAGACAATTCAGTTTATGTTTAAACAGGATGAGTGTGGAGTATGTTTACTCTCACTGGCCTCTGAAGTCGAAGACCTGCTTATGCAAGCAATCTGCAGGGAGCAAGGGGAGGCTGAGGTACAGGCAGCTCCTCTAGCCCACTCAGTTTGTTGACAATAGGGTAGTTTTTATAACCCCTCAGATGCAGATTTTTTGTACTCGTCTCCTGAACTCTGGTGTTGTGACAGCCATGGTTTCCTGGGGAAAGCTAAAGCACAGCCAAGTCTGATCTAGCTGTCTCTGCATCTAGACACCACTGACCTAATTATTCCAGGCGTTTGTGCATCTTGAAGCTCTGCTGGTCAAAAGTGGTTAGTAACACTGTGCAAACGAAACTAGCTCCCTACCCCCTTCCTGCTTTTGCAGGCAGGTCTTACCAGGGCACCTCCACTGTCTCACTCTCTTTCCCAGCATGCACCCCAGTCTGTGGTTTTGATAGCCATTGTCATTCTGTAATTTGGTGCTTTCTTATTGCATGGCTACTTTTAGACTGCTTAGAAACACAGCATATCTTCTCCTCCATTTTAGTTTCACAGCCTTCTCCACTGTCTGCTGCTATACCTGTTAAAAGAACAGTGTTGTGAAAGCTATTCCCTTGAGCTGTGGGATTTGAGAAAATGGTTTCTTCATTGAATAATGTATTTTTGCACATTGCCATCCTGTTTGCGTAAGGGGGTCAGATGGAGGATCGTCGGCAACAGGCAGATCACCAATGAAACACCTTTTGTTACCAGGGTCTTCACTTGCCTGGGGAGTGTGAGATTGAAGTTTGGTGTCTTCTTCTGATCCAGGAGATTGCTACAGAAATTCTGTGACAAAATCTCTAAGATATGGGTAGAACTGGGACACGAACGTTCATGATCTGTTTCTGTGGCTAGTGCCCTAACCATTTGCATGCTGCTGCTTGAAATGTAACTAAAGGTGCCACACAAAGTGGAAGGACTCGCAGTGGAGAACAGTCTAACCACCCCTGCAAGAGCCCTGTCTCAAAACCAGAAAAGTAGATAAAGGTGTATGGAACATGAGTCCCTTGTCCTCAGTGGTTAGAAAGAAGCAAGACCTTCCCTCTGCTATTCAGCTCACCCTTGAGCTTTGTGCTGTTTCCTCTACTTTAGTTACACAGGCTACAAAGCCAAATGCTTTGGATTGCTTGGAATGCTAAATTTATTTGGTACAAAGGGGAAATGTTCAGGTTTCCACTTAACTGTTAAGAATAAATGATGAAGTGAAGAGTGAAATGGTGGGACTTGCTACCACAGTAAGAATGAGCAATTGCAGTGCCTGTCCAGCAGTCTGACTACCCAGGCTCCCTCTTCCCCTTAACTCCACTGCTGGGTCATTCTCCAGCCTTCAATGGCCAACTGTCCCCATTCATCTTCCTTGCTGTCCTAGCCTGTGGAAATGTGCTAGCCTCAGCTGCCATTCCACAACATACCCCTCTTCTCCCCTAGTCTGGCTCTCATCTCTTGCTTTGCTGTGCTGTTACTCTCAAAGCACTTTCAGCGCATCTCATTTTTCTTCCTAGAAATGTTTGTTGCTGGACCTCCTTGCAGGTGAGCAAAATGAAGGATACAGGACAAGTCAGCCACCCTGTTCACTCACTTGCACCTGCATAAGAAAAAAGTGTGAGGCAGATATGCACCAAAGCTAGGAACTACATTTTTGATTTTTGATTTTTTTGTTGTTGTTGCTTTGTGATCAGCAATTGTTTTGTGATTTTATTTTTTGTTTTAGTGTCATTTCCTAACACCAACAGTTGCCTCACCTTTTATATGACTGACAGGATAAACGTTCTTCTGGAGGAAAAATAGGAGCATCCACAGAAACATTTAACTACTTGTTTCATGGATTTCACCCCTCTTTTTTTTTCCCCTCCGTTTTTTTTTACTGTTTTTGTTTTATTATGTCTTCTTTCTCTCCCAACACACAGCATATGTGACCACCCTCCCACACGTTGCAGGTGCCAGCTTATCACCATGCCATGCTTGCAAGCTTCTGAATTCTGAAAGTGGCAATACCCAGAACTGAGCAATTACAGGAGAATTTCAGGGGATTGTTTATTTATGCAAATACTATGTTTCTGGCACACATGCTGCAGGGAAAGTACTGAATTCCTCACCCAGGCTATGGCTCAAAACAAAACAAAAAACCACGAAAGTTTAAAACAACAGAATACAGCCATCTGTATTTTTTTTTTTTTAATCTACTGAAAAATGTGCTTGTCTAGGTTCTGACGTAAGTTTTGTCCCTGGATCCATCAGTATTACAGAAAACAAGCAGATACCTTTTTCTTCCCAATCAGTATATTATCTTTTTCTTTGTTTAGGCATTTTGAGCTGAAACTGAATGAAGATAATCTGAACATTCTCCTAGAATATCATTAATAAAGGACATGGAGTCACAATACGTATCTGAAAAGTTTCTGGATTCATTCTTCCCTTCTTCTTATCCTCTTTCTTCATTCCTTGTGTCCAAGAGGCAGATAACTCCATTTGCAAATGGAGATTTGCAAAGCAGTGCAGAGGATTGATTTTAATGGCAGATGCATGGCTAATCCCATGCAATGCTTTCAGATCTCAACCCCCACTTCACAGTCACTGGCTGGAAAAGGCTGCAGAGTTAATCTGTGAGCTAATGCACATGTCTGCTAAGCATTCCTTTTCAGCACAGTCATGTGGGCACTGTGCATTGTGGCCCAGGAGGGCTGGGGATGTGAGAGAAGCTGCTGCAGCTCTGGCTGCAGCATCACTGCAACCCTCTTCAAAGTGGTTTGGCTGGGCCTGGGGAAAGCCCCCATCTCTGGGCTCCCAGGCTTTACGGCTGGGATGGTGTGCACCCCAAGTCTATGTGCATCCATTGGTGCAGTAATGCTCCCTGGACTAATCTATGGTTGCTATTAAAGAAGGGTTTGTGGTGGGCCCCAGTGAGGGCCCAAGCACCTACAACAATCTGAGGCCTCAAAGAGTTCCTCTTTTTCCCACCACAGAGCTCTGCACTGGGCTCCTTCCCAGCACAGGCTGCAACAAGCCTCCTTATACAGCAGCCCGTACACCTATTCAGCTTGTGGCCCCTCTGCTGCTGCAGTTTTGGAAGCAGTGCCTTTAACTGGCACATGTAGGTCCCCCTGTAACTTGCCCCTATTGCAGTCCCTGTGTCTGTCAGAGCCCTGTTAAAATGAGCTTTTGCTGCATTTTCCTTGGAGGATGTTAGCTGGCTGATGGGGAGTCCTCGCTGAGTTGCGTGCCCTGGCACGGTGATTTAAAGCTGCAAGGTGAAGTCACTGCTAATAGCAGAGCAGCAGGAGGGCAGTCTTGTAATGAAACAAGAGTTATGTTGCCTGTTTTCTAGTATGGCATTTAATTATCACTAATAATGTCATGAATCATTATTATGTCTTTCGTAGAGAAGTTTTTCTCTGATATAAGAAAGCAACAAATGGTATCAGCCTTTTGGTATTACCATGGTATTCACATAAGCCGTGGGGATATCACAGTGTGCATAAATCTTGCCTTTGTAGTCTGGCTGGTGTGCAGGTGATGAGAGATGCAAGCAGAGACTGGAGCTCCAGGGAGGGTGCCCATATCCCAAGGGAAGGGTCAGAAGAGACCAAACGGCTGCAGAGGGTGCTCCCTTGTGCTGTCAGGAGACAGCCCTACCTGCTTGCCTCTTCAGCAGCTGTGTCCCTCGGCTTCCAGGGCAGCCCTTAGAGCAGAGTGCTGTGGGAGCTGCTGAGCTGATGGCACTGCAGGCAGTGGGTTGGCTACAAACCTGTTCCTGGGTTAGCTTTCTCAGGAAACTCACGGCCTGCAAGGAGAGCCAAATGAAATGCTCCCAAGGGCCACTGCAACAGCAGTTGGATCCAAGTCCCCAGGGTGCTCTCTTGCCTCTTGCCACAGGCAGAAGACCCTAGACTTGAACTTGCGGGCCTTTCTGCATGGCCAGAAGAGACAGTCCCAGGACCCTCAGGACCAAGTTGGGCTCACCACGTGATGGCCTGCTGGGGTGAACAGTGCTTAAGCAGAAGAGAAAGCAGGAAAACCTGGCGTCTTCTTCCCACCCAACTTCCAATGCTCAGATGCTTGTAACAGCATCAGTGTCCTTGAGGTTTCCATGTCCTCGCTCAGATTTGTTTGGGTTCTGCCAGAAGGCTCAAAGTTACCTCAGAAGAAGGATTACTCAGAAGCAGAAACAGCTGGTTCCCCCTTAGGACTTGTTTCCTTTGGATCTAGGCTTAAAATATGCAATTTTTATAATTTGCACCTTGTTTCCAGATGAAAGGAAGCAGCTAAAAAGCTCTGATGGCTAGAGCACAGTTGAATGCCTCAGCAACTTGCTTCCCTGTGAAATGAAGTTCCACATACCTCAGAGATGATCCTGAAGCAGGTGTGGAGGGTTTTCCGTGTCTTTTTTGCATATTTTTTCACCAGTGAGGGGCCACAAGTGATCGATGCTATGGTGCACAGACAAGCCCGGCTGTTATCACATCCTTATTTTTTAAGTAGATTTTGGTTGTCTTGTTGTATTTGGGTTTGTGTTTGTTGTTCAAGTTTTTTAGCAGATGGTTTTGAGTGGTACAGATGTATGAGAGGCGTTTCTCTTCCCTCAAATGCCCAGGTGATGGGAGGTTTTGTATGGATGAAGAGCAAGATACATGAAGTGCTACAGGCAGAATTACACAGACTGATTATCTGAAAAACTGATAGCTTGTCAATGGCCTTTATCACTTTAAAATATATTTAAGAACAGGGAAATGACTGTGTGAGTGATTCCCAAACTGCTCAACAAAAGCCTCAGTATAATCTTGGAATGTTTTTTCCTGATTGTTGTCAGATGCTAATTAGGGAAACAAATGGGCATTCGCCAAAGATGTCTGTATTTATTTCAGACTTAATTATGCTAACCTAGAAACAGGATCAGACAATCATCCAGAGGCTACTCTTTAGCTTGTTGTTCAGCTGGCAGTAGATAACCACGTTGCATCACATTTTTTAAGATATGGGGATTTAGAACTATTAACTCAGGCTTGCTCTTTAGCAATTTTTGTTCTTCTTTGTGGAGAGATTTTACCTCAGAGTTCGGAGAAGATATATAATCACTCACTGCGAGACAAGAAATTATTTTACAAGAACAAATGCTGGTTGCCATGGTTTCCAAGAGGGAGAAAATCCAAGGTCATTCACTGAAAATACGCCACAACAGTCAGCAGCAAGGATACTCCCTCACCTCACCGAGTAACCCTCTCCTGTCTGTAGATACACTCCTCTCAGCTCCATTGGTATGCAGCTTCCTGTTTAAGCCACAATAACACTGATAAGAACACGATGTGAAAAACCTGCAATATGTCTGGAAACAAACAGTCAAGCCTGGATTTACAAGCCTGTGAGATTTCACAGTTGGCTGCTTTCTGGCTCCTTTGTGCATCTCCTGGAAAACCTGACCTACCTGCTGCGTTTGCCAACCAGGGACTTGCAGGTGCAACTGTGAAACTTCCACCTGAAGGAAACACCAGAGTAGCCCCACATGGATGGGCTGGCGCATGGACAAGTAAATGGAAAAAACCACCAGAGACGGGACAGTTATGCTAGAAAAAATGTCAAAAACGACATTTCGTGGATTACTCCTCCGGGTCTGAAGTATAAGAAAAGTTGTATTTCTTTCAATGACTGAGGTTTATGGCACCGTAACTGCTCCTGAATGTCTCAGTACTGACCTATGTGCTGGTGACAGTAAAAAAAAAAGGCTTCAAACAAGCAAAATCCAGCTCTGTGACCCTTCAGCATTCCATCATGATGCCAGAAGCCTTTACACTGCTGAAAATCCAGCACGTCAACACAGGGATTAGATGAAGTTTGTCCTTAAATTGGAACTGCCAGGACAAATTAATTAATAGATAACACTATTAAGCTGTTTGTTTGAAATGACAAATTTCATTCTATTGTGAATTTACACAGGCAGGCACATAATCTTTTTGCTCATGTTTTTACAAATGCAAAATCTGTGTGCACATTATGCCGTGACAAACTACAGTTTACTAAACTTGACTCACAAAAAGTAGATGCAACTCTCTAAGATGTGTCCAAAGCCTTATTAGTGTAGCAAGCATATTTCTTGCACGATGGGATGTGTAGGTGCTGCCTCAGTTACCAGTGCCATAAAATCAATGACCCCTGAGTACTTGCTAATTTCCATTTCTGTCAATTTAAAAACAACAATGCATTAGAAGTGACAAGGGAAATGGCTACATTTAAGTGATAGAAATAATATTTTGTGGTGGACCATTGTGTGCACAAATGCAATTCGACTTGCCGAGCCGTCATCTCAGCAACCAAACATCTTGTGCAGGGGGAAAAGTCTTTGTTATTAGAGCACTGGAGAGTGTACAGGCTGCAACCAACTCCTTTTTTGACAAGATTTCTGGAGCCAGATAGGCAAGAATTCTAGAGTGGGACTAGACCTTCTGCTGCTAGCTTGTCATTCAAATCAGAAGAGATCGATGCACAAGTTAATTTTAGAGAAAGAGGAGCACAGATGGAGATGCAAGGGCTGAATTTTACAAAGGATTTAAGGACCCAAGCACTCTTTAAGTCCTGCTTTTAGCATCTAAGTTCCCAGCTATCTCCCAAACCCTTTAGCACAGCTGTCACCTCTATGGAAAGCCTGTTACTCTCATGACACTGTGGTTTTGCCATAAAGCTGCCCAAATACACAGAGCTGGTTCTGAATTTGTGTACTCTTGTCCTAGTGGAAACAGCTCTTTAATTCACTAACACTTAACTCCCCTTGGGTATTGAGATGTCTGACCCTGACTCCCAGCCTTCAGAGGCTTTTATCAGAAGTACAAATAGAACTTCCACAGCTGGTAAATAATTAGAAATGTTCCTCATCTGGTACTGGCAACCAAGTCCATGCACCCAATAACTGTGACCCTGGCCTGGAAATCCGAACAATAACACTCTCTGTTGGTCTACCTCTGACTCTTTATCTGTCCTTGAAGGAATCATGTTGACCTCTCTGTGTCCTGATTTTCCCAGCTTTTAAATAACAATGATACATTCCCACACTGAAGCTATCAGGTTGGAAAGGGCTAAAAATTATTTCTCTGTGACCTCTTTGTGAAAGTCAGAGGGACCTCTTCTGTAAGAGTTCAGATGCTGACTCCACTTAATTTCCTCATAAAAGTGTCTTTTAATCTGTCTTGTCTATGTTTTCAGCCTCAGGTCTAAATTGTTGAGTGAGTCAGATATATGGGGTTTGACCTGTCATATCCCCAAAAATGTTATTTGGCCAGGAAATCTACTTTATATAGGTATAGGTACCTCAGTTGAATGTACATATTCATAATATTTGTACAGGAATTTTTTTTTTCTAATCAAAAGGAAAATAAATAGGAAAGAAAAGGAAAAAGAAAGAAAAAGGAAAAGAAAAAGGAAAAAAGAAGGAGAAAAGAAAATGAGAAAAAGTGAAACCATAAATATGTTAAAAAAAAGTTGTTGATAAATTTTTGGTTTTAATTATGTTACCTCTGCCTGCGGATGTGAAATACTTAAAATATGCTCCTCTGCTTAAAACCAAACTATTCAATACTGAAGACTAGATTGTACTGTTCAGCAGTACCAGAGCATTCACATGACTTGGAAATCCTAAGAAACAAAGAAGAACACAGTTTCAGGCCGTCTGTGTAATAAATCAACAAACTATTTTGATCATGTATATAGAAATTACTATTTCCACATCAACTTTCCTTTCTGAACTTTAAAAGAAACAAGTTTGATTTCCTTAAGAAGTCTGCAGGGAATCCATGTTAGGCATTGCAATGGTACCTGCTATGCCAGCAGAGCTGGTAATTTCATTCCCTCTCCTAGTACACATACCTAAGATGAAATTCCTGCAGTTTTCCCCTGCTATATTTAAGACGTCTATCAGTTTTCTGCTCACTAAATCATAGCTTTTTCTATGTACGGCTGTACCACAGTCTGACACAAGCTGAGCTGAGGAGGGGACGGGCACACATAGAGACCATCATTACAATGTAATGTTCTTACTTAATGTTTAAAATACCATTTAGGTTGTCTCTATCTCTCCCTTCCACATTGTTCCTATAGAAGTTCTCATTTTCAAAGTCTTTGTTTTCTCTTTTTCTCTCATGTTTGTCCTTTTCCCATATTTTTGTTTGGTTGGGGTTTTAAAAATTCTTTTAAAAAGCTTTCCATCGCACAACTTAACTTTCCTCTTGATTCAGTCTCTCTGGTGGAATTTTCTCATTGCAAAAGTCCCCCTTTCCCAGCATGTACATGTGCACAATCCATGGCACTCCCCATGCTTTTCTCTCTGCTAATTTTCTCGCTGTATCTCCAACTTTTCCCTCTCCTTTTCCTCAAGGCCACTCTGCTCTCCCCTGCCTGCTCAGCAGCACCTCTCATCTCTCCTCCAAACCCCAGTCTCTCTGCTGATTCTCACCTACACACAAGAAGAGGGCCTGTAAGAAAGAATAAGCAAATTTTGCAAAGAGATATATAGGTGTATACATACTTTTAATATTTTCCATTTTCTGACTAATCATCATTTGCTTACTATCTACATATGCTAATCTTCTTGTACTTGTAATTCTGTTTGCCAAAATTGCTCTACTACCAAGAAAACCACCTTCAGTATGGCAGTTAAGTGATTAAAAATAAGATGTTTCCCACAGCGTCACAGTAAAAGTAACAGACTACATCTCCCAGCACAGCTTATGGGCAGGAAACAAATTCCCACTTTCCAGCCACCCTCTCAGCATGAACTACAGGAACTGAAGTATTTTTTTTCATCCCACTAACTCACTCTTGTTCTCTATGATGGAATTGATGCTGTCATTTTCATCCTTTAGATTTTAGTAATTTAGATGCCAGTGTAATTTAGGCCTTCTCTGATCCTGTTTTTCTCCCCTGCTGGTGGCTTGGGAGACAAGTTTGCACATGCATGTACCCAATGCATGTGCGTGGAAGATGGTTTTGTGAATTTATCTATGTTCATCTAAGAGTGAAATAAAAAGACCCGAGAAACAAGCTGGGTCTGAAAATATTATTGTACTGATCATTCACCTATTCTTGTAGGGGAAGGCTGGCACAACGCCATGAAACAGTCTTGAGCTAATAAATATCTTCTGATCTAATAAACAGGGAAATGTGTTTTCAGTTCCTGCTTCCTACATCACAAAGACACATCATGTGGACCAAATCAAATTATATATAAAATTAAGGAAGGAGGAAAGAGCCAGGTATATCTGCTTTATGTCACCTCATAACAAAGGAAAAATTCCCCCATTTCTGATCAACAAGTCAATTCAGATGAGTATATCATATTATTAAAATCATAAATCCCCAATGTTATTAGTGTAATCTTATCATATTTGTTCCCCAACTACAGTTTTGTTCAAATGAACTTCAGCTGATTTTAGAGCCAAAAGACAAAATCCTTTGGTGCTTCACACAGAAACATTTTGGGAGTACCAATAAGGAAGAAGATGAAGTTACCTGGACATAAAGCATGAGCAAAAGGAGAGCCTATCTGTAACCATCTCCTGCTACATCTCATGTGAATTGTAGCCTGGTAAAGATGGGCTGTTTCTGTGATCCAGGCCCTGAGCACTTCTGTAGAGACATGGAAACATCATCTCTTTAGTTGACTTGATGATCTTATGTCAGACCTCAAAAGCTTATTCTATCATTTTATCCCAGATGGTGAATTTCTGGGATATTTTCAAGATTCACTCTTTCATTGTTGTTCCAACCAACCGCTGTTGCTTTCTCTTGCAGCTGGTCTTTTGAAAACTATCCTTCTTGCCCTACTGGCCAAGAATACATGTGTTTCTGGGTCCAGAATCCAGGGGGACTGTGGCTACTGGTAAAGGAGTGAATCTGAATCTCTGCTGTACTATCCCAGCTGCCTGGGAAAGTCCAATGTGGGAACGTGGCTGTGCTTGCCAGCATTGAATTAATTACTGTGAGGTGTAAAGAGCATCTGTAAAAGGCTAGAAGGTCCAGATACTGTTAGAGAACATTGGCAGAAACAACAGGAGGAAGCTGTGGAGCGATTAAGAGCTTCTGGAAGACAAAACAAGGACATGGAAAAGAAAGTGTTTTAAACCTGGTTGCTTATGGATACATGAAGCCTTCTGCTGGTGGTGCAGATCAGCAGAGCCCAGGAAGTCACCAGGTTTTCCCAAACAGGAAGGTTCAACCCTATTGTGGGTGGATGCCCTGCCAATAAATGAAAGAAAGGGCCAGGAGGCTGCCTAGGAGCCGTTTGGGAGCAGCTCTTTGGGTGATGCGAGGGTTTGGGTCACAGGCTCATCAGAGTTTTGCTGGGCGATAGCTAGCAGAGGTGAAGGTATTAACCAGCACTCATCATCTGCCCAGAGTAGGCATTGTGAGAAGAATGTAGTCCCCCGGGCGCCTGGGCTGCCAGCTGCTCCTCTGAGATGGGCAGCTCTGCAGGCAGCAGCAGGGTCTCCGCAGAAGCCAGGTGAAGAGGTTTGCTATCTGGTTCCCCTCTTTCCCAGTGTGTCCTTTATGCTGAATATGCAAAGAAAGGCTGCTAAGAGCAGCCCTCTGGGTGCCTCATGGGAATCCCACCCCACTGCCACATTTCACTGGCCTGTGGCCTATTGCCTATGGGTACAAAGCAGAACTCATGGCCCACACAATCTCCTTTTGTCTCATCCTTCTACACACAGCTGTTTTCCTCTTGGCTTGCAAAGGACTTAAGCTGGCATTTATCGTCTGTAATAAAACAAGAAATGTGTCCGCCTTGGCCTCTGTCCAGCATTTTGTCCAGTGGCAGTGAAGAGATCTGTGGTGGGTACAGCTGGAGGTCAGGTTGTGGGGATGGGGAGAAAGGCTGCTTATAAGACATTAATTGCACTGTATGCAACTCTCTCATGTCTTTCCTCTCTCTTTCATGCCCATATTTCTGAAAGGCCAATAAGCACCTTATTGTTTCCATCTCTACAGCAATTCCATTCTTTCTGTTGCTCTTTCTTTAGTACAAAACTGATCCACAAGCTAGAAGCTATTTGGTCTTCAGTGCTCCCTTGGAAGCATTATTTGGCTAGTGCTCCATCAGAAATAGAGACACTTGTGCTCGATTTTATATAGTTTGAGATTTTTCTCTGTCTGACCCGCTTTCTTCCAGAACAAAGCCTCAGCCTGAAATGCCGAACTGGAAGGACACAAAGACCTGACGCAAATGGAGCTAGTATAAGTGTGATGAAGCTGAAACAAAACCAAACACAGATCCTAGTTGTCTGGGTGGTTACCCCTTCCTTCTTCGTGCAAATAATAAATTTGCCTCCTGCAGTTTTTCTGCTTTTCTGCTATCTTTATTCTGGCCAGTTCATAAGACAGTTGCCTGTCATCGGGAGAAACAATGATATGCACTCCTTGCTGCCACTGTATGAAACTTCCTGTATCACACAGAAATCAGAGAATAGGTTTATGTGACATCAACCTCACATCTACCTTTTTGCTGCCCATACCTCTGCTCTCTCTGCAGCCTGCCATTCTTTTCCACTAAACTGGATTATGTTGAGCTGACTAAGTGGCTACTTGTCACCTATTTCCCCTCAGACCACTAAGGTTTGAAATAACAACAGGTTTTGTTAAGAAGATGTAGGACTCCTCACGATGCTCCATCTTGGCTTGAAACCAAAAGCAAAGGGAGTTGAATAATTAGTGTTGGCCTGTATATCCATGTGAGGCCAGAGAGACAGGGCTGAGTATGGAAAATCACATCACTCTGTATGAACATTAACAGCCTCCTCATATCTGTTGGAACAAGTTCACTGAGGTCATAGATTAACTCACAACATTTTCCTATTCCATACTGAAATTCTATTTAACAAAATATTAAATAAACATACATACAACTGTGTTTCCAAGCCAAAAAATACATAATCTCCAGGTTAAGAAACCGGAGACTTGGGAAAGGAGAGCCTTTGTTCTTGGACCTTTCTTACCGTATCAAACAGATGATTCCTTCTACTCTAACTTGACAGGACTTCTTGTGAGATCTTGACCCATCTACAGTTAAATGCTTTGTGTATACTTCTTACTCTCACTGCTGCCTAGAAAATGAGATAAATTTTCAGGAAATGTATGTATAATATCATGAACATCCTTGGCAAATGATCCAGACACTGACACTTGCTAGGGTGAATCTTGCTCTGAGGCTGAGTGAAAATATCAAACACTCCTGTGCATTTTTCATGGCTTATGTAAACAAAGCTAGCATTTGCATGCATATTGCCATTCCAGGTAAGCTTTCAATTAATATGGGTGCCCATTTACATTAAAATCAAAAAGGCAACTCTACAGGAAGAGGTCTGTTCCTACATTCAGTCTCCCTCTTAGTTACTGTAATGACTCTAGATTAAGATGTTATCAACCTGAAATGCCAATGATGTTGGCAAGCAGCCAATTTGGGATACACCGAGTGAATTCGGGTATGAATAAAACTGTTTAACTTAAAATCCCCCATGCTGGGAAGAGAGGGAAAACAAATAGTAAGCCTGCTGTGCAATAAATCCATTCCACTGAGTTACTGCACAGAGACAACTGGGTGCATGTTTATCATTTTCCCTCTAAGTGTTAGGTCTGTTTTATTTCATATTTTTTCTGTGGCCTAATCTTCCTTGGAAGCCCCCATTTTGTTCTGCTTTATTACTATTAATGAAACATGACTCTTGCAGTAGATTGGAACAAGGCATGAAGCTACCAACCTGACTGGAGGACAGTCATGATGTCAGCAGCTGGAATGAACAACTGGTTCCCACAGAGAATCTGCAAAAAAGCAGCTCTGTTATAGCCCTCCAAGGTGGGCAGGAGAGGCTGTCATTCAAAGGGCCCTATCACAGTGCCCTGTAAATTGATACTGGCTTGTGTGAAGTACTTCACCTACAATTGCAACACTGAAGTGAAACATGGTGAAATACCTCAGCAGTGTGCAAGAGGGATCCTATTGCCCCTAGGACAGCAGCTCAGCACTTGGATGAAGTGTAGCTCACCTCCCCACACTGAACTGCCTTTGCTCCAGCAACACGGAGTAGATGTCCTTGGGAAGCGAAGAGGACTCTTTTCTTCAGGGATTGATCTCAGTGATCTTCACGTTTAGTCTGAACGATCAGTCTACAAATCAGGATCTGTTCAAGAAAACACGTAAGGATGAAAATACAACTATCTTGTAATGAGCCTGACACACCGTTCTTGCATCTCTTTCAGTTAGCAGGAAGCAAGAGGGTTTGTGATGTATAAATTACTATTTAATCATTGTTTCAAAAAAGATCAGATGTATTCACTTTGTATGAAAAACATATGCTTTCATGTCACATTTTTTCTTATAAAAAAGGCTGAAGAATAAGTTCTGAGTTGGGCACTTAGAAACATCCACTCAGACTTCAGCATCAAATTCATCAGTGATATAAGAATGTCTCTCCATGATTCTAGGGTGCTGTTGGTTTTGTGTGTAGTTTGGCATGTGTCTGTTTCCAAACAGAGGTGCCCCAGCCTTCCCTGCTGCTGAACTCCTGCAAGCTGTGTTGATACTAGTGAGTGTGCATGGGTTTGGTACAAGTCTTGTTAGACCCATGCCTGAGAACAGCTTTATCTGTATTATGAGTAGAGGAGGAGGCAAAAACACAGCCTGCCAATTTGATGCAGCTGTGTTGTGTAGGAGTCTGATTTGCCTTTGTGCAGATGAATTATACAGCCAAGGAATTTCCAGCTCTTGGCACGGGCTGCTAAAATGTGGATAAGCTTAGTATTTCTTTGCTTCCAGCAAGGACTGTCCTCATAAGCTGGAAAACATAATGTAGAGGGGAGTCCAAAGATTGCCTCTAAATCTAACTCACAGATTGGAACTGATGCTCCCTGAAAAAGAGGTAGAGAAATCCTTTCAACACCAAGCAATTAGCTCTCCTCCCAGAACATTGCCCATTGCAGTTCACTAGTCTTTATGCCTTGGGCAGAAGAGGTAAAGTCTGCTTCCCACTGATTTTCTGGTTCACCTGCAACTTGAATTGGCACAAATCCTTTTAAGCATCTTCAGTAAACCTGTGTTTTGCTAAATACTTGAGGGCAATGACTATCTCAATGCAGACACTTCATTAAAATCTACCTGTCAAAGACTACTTATTTTGGATGAAGTCAGTGTTTCCTTTAGAATATACTGGCTCTATGTCCAATAAGCAGTGAAGCCTTCATGTTCAGGGTCTCACATAGTGGAGGGAAAAGGCAGCTCAGTTTCACTTGTCATGATGTGTTCTGCCTAGCCTGTGCAGACAAAGAAAATATTAGAGTCAACTAAAATCTTAAGGGTTGTGGAAAAATAGCTGTGGACAAATACAGAAGAATTCAGCCAGTCTTGGAACTTATTAACCTCAATTTGATCTATCTGCTTCACAGATTTAAGGATTATTTGTGAGGTTAAGAATGCGTCACCTGCGTTTATCTCTAGTTTGAAAAGGAAAAATTAATTACAGCATATTCAAAGAACAAAACCTCTCTGGCTCATTGAGGTCAGCAGCAACCTGAATCTTGCTTGATCTAGATATGGGGATTTTTTTTCCTTTTTTCTTTCTTAAAGGGGCCCCATGTTGAATAGCATCTTGTGATGATGATGCAGATAAAGCAAAGCATCTTGTAACTTAACACAGAGACTGAATTCTCAGGAAGTATTTAGATCTTGGATGACTAGGATGTTTTGTTGAACATGTCACACTAACATAAGAATGCATGCTAACAATCCATTGAGTTCATAAAGTTTGAAAAAGCACTAACAAAGGATAGATGATGCAAGACAGGAAAAAAAGAGGAGCAATTTGTTTTCTCAATGCAGTTGATAGATGCTTGGAAATTAAACATGACATACTTGCTGGAAGCCAAAATCTTCCATTGTCCTGCTGATCTCTCCCTCTGTTTGCTTTCTTTTCCCTACTACAAATGGATTATTGGAAGAATTGGTATATTTAATAACTTACTGTTGTGTCACTGTTCTACTGAAATCCTGCAAGAGTTTCTTTTTTTTTTTTTTTTGCCTGCTTAGGCCATTATGTTCATGTGGACACTGGGATATAAGGGAAGCAGAAAAAAAAGCACCCAGCAGAACCACTCAATAAAGACAGAAGCAATGCCCAAGTCCTTCTCTTCCACACAAGTCTACTGAAGCCATCATGGGAGCATCCTTAGCAACGGCAGGAACCTCGACATCAGGAAGAGATTGGTTCTGCACTGCATAGTTTTAGTCCATGTCAGGATGGAAATTAATCTAGCAATAGTGCTTTGGACAGCTGATCGGCTTACAGATGCCTTCTCCCTTCCACTCTATTACTTAAGGCTGCAACTGCTACCCATTTGGAGATTAAGTTGGTAGAAAGTCAACACGTGGAGTTTGCCAAGCAAATTCCCCTCTTCTAACAGAAGTGTTGACTGTGAAGCAATTGTGGATTTGGTTTTTGTTTTGTTGTTCATTTGTTAATTTTTGTGTGTGCAGTTTTTTCATCAGAAATAGGGAGGAGTTCAAATTTAACAGATCCAGAACTGAGAATTCCCTTAATTAGATGGAAATAATGACTGAGTTAGAAATGTTACCCTAAATGTTACCCTAAAGCAACTCAGTTCTTTTTATTCAAAAACCTAGCTGGATTGTGAAATAGAGCAAGTTGTCCCAGTCTACCTGAAGAAATGAAACATGCATAGACTTAGATTAGTTTAGGGCCTCAGCAAAAGTTCTGACAGCTTTATTGAAAACTACTTCCAAGTACAAATGTTGCAAGCTGCTTGCCTATGTCTTGTGGATTTTAAATACTGCTCCATGACTCTATTGGTAATTAGAAATCCATCCTGTTCTTTCCAAAACTTTTATATTTGATGCCTTAGTGTAAAACCTCCTAAAAAGGCTGCCTAATTGTGGGGCAGCATTTTAGGAGGCAGCTCTCTGCAGGTGACCTTCAAAGCTGTGATCTTTGTGACTATTTGCTGATCTACATTCCCTTCTTTAAGGCAGCTGGCCGTGGCATCCCACCCTTAAGGGGAAGGAACACCCAAGATTCCTAGATACTCATGGTCAAAAGGAACAACAAAAATCAGAAGGTCCACAAAATTTCATCAGTAAATTACACACTTGGCACGGAAATTGGTGTGTTAGTTTCTGACCTATATAACCACAGGCCAGTGGCTTTAGGATAAAGGGGTACAGTAGAAAGGGAGGGAGGAAGGAAGGGAGGAGGGGAGGAAGGGAGGAAGGAAGGAAAGGAAGAAGGGAAGGAAGGAAGGAATCAGCAGTCCTGATGGCTCCGGCATCGATCCAGCTGATGGCATGTCCAAGGTTCTGGGGGTATCACCCTGGCTTGGTGGGTGTACCTTTTTATAGACAGGTTTTCCCTACCCTGGAGCTAAGTTTCTCACTTTCTGTGCAAATCAGTTATCATGCACAGTTCATTCTTTCAGAGCTTTCTGGAACTGGGCCAGAGGGCTTTGGGGGTCTTGGATAGTCTTGATCCCCTCCTACAAGGTCCATGCCCACTTCTCTGCCTCATTCCTGCTCTTGAGCTGTACCTGTACTTGTGCTTATCTGCAGGAGCCATAATAAGGATGTTTGTCGCAGAGAAGTGCTGCCCTATCTCCGCATGGCCCCTTCTCCAGCCACATCCTGTTCTTTCTCAGAGTTTGTTATTACCAACAACCCTTGGCTGGCTCCACAGCTATCTGTCTACCAGTGTTTGACACATACACGTCAGTCCCCTTATCTTCTAGGCTTCTACACTGGCTTACTGGGACCAAACCTCTGTTTATTCCTTGCTTTATTCTTTTCTTAGTGATTATTTAAAACCATACACAGAACACTAATCAGTGAAGAGCTAAACTAGGCACCTAGTTGAACTGCAGTCTAATCCCATCTGCTCTGCTGGAGGCTTCCAGTGCATCTGGGTGACATCAGGGAAGGGGATTAGCCAGTCTTGCATCCCAGTCCCATGGCTGCACAATGCAGTCCTTCTTTTCTAGTGTCTAGACCTCCTTGGTTACTTACTTGGATCCGAGAGCTTTGACTTAAACATTCTTAAAACATTAGCAAGGGAATACTCTGGAAGACTGCTCTAATAGCTGTACACAAAACCTGGCAGCAGACTTTCTCTATGACACAGTATACAAACCAGTGAACCAAGATCTTTGAATCTCTTATCCCATCCATGAGTCCTACCCTGTGTCCCTTCTTCCCTTTGCACCCTTAGTAGGAGTAATTCTTTGTCATAATTCAAGTGGTTACTTGTTAGTAGGTTATAAATCCCCACTGAGTATCCTTGCTTAAATACATGAATGTACATGTTGATGTACACAGGCAGCAGACACTTAACTTTTTTTCACTTCATGAACCTCTGTTTTGAAATACAGCGCAAAACATCCAGGGCTACAAAACTGTGCCTCCAGTGTGCAGCAAAATCTGGCAAAATCATACTAGAAGCAACTGCTCTTCTTCTGAGGCTATTTTAGTATGCTGTTTTCTTCAGCTACTAACCTGCGGACAGGAGTAGATTATTTCTTTTAATGATGACCATTAACATGGAAGACAATTTGTCCTTCTCAGAGAAGGGACTCACTGGTCATGGTCAGGTTTTCCAGTTTTCCTTGCAATTATCAAAAATAATGATAAAATAGCACAGTTCTCTATGACTCTAGGCATTAAGTGAATGATGAAGTGCATACACTGTACATCTGACTTAAATGGATGCTCAGATCACAGTGTTATATGGGAAAGGGTAGAAGATTTGGGTGTTAATTGAAGTTAATGAAGTTATAGCAGAGTGATTAAACTATCGAGCTGAAAACTATGGCAATAAGGGAATGTGCCTATCTTTAGCAGAGAGTAACATGCAACATAAATCTGACGCATGCCACCAGTCAAATATTTAGAGTTTCTACACAGAGAGGACCAGCATATCATGTTTTCCCTTCTTCTTGCAGAAAGCACTGAGTCCATGCTAAACAACATCCGTGCCAGTGAAATAAGCCACCAGCATTTCACATAAAGCTACATCTGAGGTCTTACTTTTGTTCACTTAAGTAGTGGGGGTATTAAAGAGTACAGAGAAGCACAGTTAAAAGGTCAGTACAAAACAGAAGCTGCTGCAGGGGCTGAACCTGTCAAGATCTGTGCAAACAGCTACAGAGCCTTTGGAGAAGGAGCTGTCATGAGAAAGGTCTCTCAAGCCCTTTAGGTGACCCTTCTGTTTTCTGTGGCTTTTCTTCTCAATATTACTCGGAGGAAGTACGTTTCAACCACTTATAAAGCCATGGATCCGATGTTTCTTAGACATGGCATAGAAACATGTTTTGTGCTACCACTTGCTAATATCAAATACTTCAAGTCATATAATCCTCATTGAATTCATCAGGTGTAAATTGTATCATTTGTACAGCAGTTTCTGTGCAAGTTGTTAATCTTTGGCTCATTCCATGGTTTATCACTCCAAGCATTTATTCAGACCTTCTGAATGTCCCCTGAGGAAACTATGTTTCAGTAACAAGACCAAGATCTATGGCCATGTTTAGAGGTTATAAATTCTCCCTGGAGAGTTAAAGACATCTTGAAAATGGGACTCAGACCCAAACTATGATAGACATGTGTGACTGTCAGTGCTAAGAACAACCAAAATAGTTTTTAAAGGTGGACTTGCTGCTTTTTTTCTAAGAATTTCATTAAAACATGGTTTTTTCCCATGCTTGTCTAATGCTTTATAATTAGGGTGTTTTTCACAGAGCAGAAAAACCATCTATACAAATTTTATTGTGAATATCACTACAGCTTTATCCAAAATGTCAAGACTGAACTTTTCTGTGGGACAAAACTGGAAAGATCCAAAGTATAATTATGGATTAATATTAAATTTGACTGAGTTTAAGTATCCTTGAACTATTAAATAACTCAGCAAGCTAATATTCATATTTCAAAGTAGTTAGAGAAGGCTAGAAAAAAAATCAGGGTCCCTGATTTCTGCACAAAAAGCTGAAAGGAGGTTGCTGGGGTAGATAATCTTATTACATTGCCAAAATTATTTCAAGGATAGTTTTATTGAAAAAATTGGCCTGGATTTATTAATGTGAAAGGTCTTCTGTAGCTGTCCAGCTCTATCCAATTGCAGGTAGTGAAACATCAAAGATGGAGAAAAGAATACAATTTTTCATGAGTTTGCTACTGAACTTCAATCATCCATTCACTTTGCAAGCTATTGATAACAGAGACTGAACATATAGTAACTTTGTCACTGCCTCCAGAAAGGTTGATGTACAACAAATTCTGTAGATTCCTGAACATTTAATAGGAAAGGAAAATACTCCAGGATATGTTAAACAATAATTTATAATTAACCTGCTCCTGATAACTTTAGGGGGAGTTGCAGCACATAGGCTTTGCTGACACAGGGACATTGCTAAGACATCTGGGAAACGTTTCATTGCTTAGGTGTATCAGCCACAAGGTATCTATCAAGCAAATAAAGTGTGGGGTCACTTAAAGTAAGGCTACAGTGAATAGGATATTGGGTATTATCTTCTGTCTTTACCAAGGTGACACGCTACTACTAAACAACAAAAATTTGGCCTTACGGACTGCAAATAAAGGTTGACTTAGAATGAATATGTAGCTTGCTCTCCATACTATTATTGTATAATTGTTGCTCTAAAGAAAACCTCCCCTCTTTTCCTACTGTTGATAAGTTTTCTTTTAAAGTGAAGTTGATAGGATTTATTACTCACTTCTTCTAAGTCCCAGTTTTACAACGCGTAAGTCAAAGCGCGCTAATCTGCACACCTACCCTGCATGATCTTTGTTTGTATCAGTACTAGTCTGAAAGGCATTCTCCTCCACTTCTTTACATTATACAATTACCACAGATTTCTTTTTTCTGCAGTCTGAACCATTCTTTTTTAGAGATTGTCTGAACATATAAAGTGTATATATAACTGCTGTGCTACCTCTAATAGTCCAATCACACCTAAAATAAACCAGTATTTTTTGTCCTGAGGTTCTTTGAGCCTAGTAGAAAAAGTAGGGAAAAATCAGCCTGTTCAATTCAGTGTGGATATCCAACCTAAAACATTATGGGTGCTGCTCTACCTGGACTATATGGAATACAGCAAAACCAGAAGACTAAATCGGACTGTAAGATGTTGAAAATTAGTTGGACGAATAATGAGTAACAAGACAAAGCCTGTATAAGCTTTGTTAAAATCTGGGTAAGTTGCTAAAATGGTCTAGTAATGTGAAGATAAGCAGTATGTGCTTGTGATCAGACAGGCAATGTCATAGAAGTATCTTAATCTATTCTATCTTTTCTTTTATCTTGAAAATATTTCGTCAACATTTTATTGCTTCATCTGAAAAGACAAGAACCAAAATGATTGAGGTATCTCATGCTTCATTGGGAGCACAAGTATGAATGTCAAATGATTGAAGTAGGATGATTACTTGGGATGAAGAACACTTTAAGTACTGGGGCTACATACACTATTCCCATATTTTTAGGGTTCTATATTTTCTATTGATGGAAAAAATCCTGAAACATAGCTTTAGTCTATATGACTCTCTCTTCTTCAAGACAGAGTAACTGTACCTTTCTTCTCTGAAATACTGACATGCTGGAGGTAATGGTTAAAGAATAACAAGCAGAAGAGATCCATCTAAGCTGGCTTGCACAACCCTTCTAGCTGACCTTGGCAAAAAGCGCAGAGGGTCTCTGGAGGACAAAACAAGATGTGCAATGTGGTGAGAGAAGTGTGTTGGAAATTTTTACTCCAGAAAGTATCTTCATTTGATTACATTTCATAAAAACAACTATAATTCACAAAAGTACTTTGGTTAAGACAAAAATAAGATTGTCTTTTCAAGTTTATGTATCCTCAGTGAAAACACCTGACTTTGCAAAACTAAACTGAACAGCCTCAAACATCCCACACATTATCTGCATGTTAAGCTCAAGCTAAGAATCCTGAAACTTCCCTTCCTTTTCTGTTTAGTCATCTGGTTTGAAATTAATCTGAAGAATACAGAGCCAAAAAGCAAATTCTTCTGTGTCGGCTTCCAGATCCAATGTACTCCAAGAGGAAATTCCATGTTCTAGGAAAACGTTTTCCAAAGGCTTGGATCAGAAGTCATCTAGAAAAAAGCACAGAGCTGTTTGAAGTACAAACCAAGGAAACCAGCACTGCAAAACAATCTCTGTCCTGTGCTTCATTTCCTGAATGCAACTGTTCTATAATGAAATTTCCTTCCCTTTTTATTTAGAATCATAGAACATTTCAAGCTGAAAGAGATCTATAAGGATCCTCAAGTCCATATTGAGACCAAATCCATCGAGTCCAATTCCAGTTTCCAGGAACTAATGTTATCTGGCATCAAATTGACTTTATCTGTTAGGTTTCTATCAGTTCAGACAGTTTGGCCTGCTGTTAAAATTGCATGCAGTGCAAATAAGTACTAAAACTCATTAAATATTTCTGTTTTACTTTTATAGAGGAATAAGATGCTTCTCCAGATGCAGAACTTTGCACCAAAACTGCCCTTTTAAAAACTGTTTTAAAAAGGTTTTAGAAACTGTTAGCTATTAAACTTCACCTCTGTCTAGAAACTTCTAGAAACTAGCACACCTGTCCTTATTCACAGCAGGGCTAATTCTGAACTTCCTGTTTTACTGGATGTAAAGATGTTTTCATACGCATGCTCACCCACGCTTGCTGCTTTCCCTGACCTTTAAACTCTTCTTGCTGAAACTTGTTCAGCACTAAGGTCATATTAAATGTCAGTAGATGGGGGTACTTGCACTGAGGCATTGAAGTCATCCAACTCTCAGAGAAAGAGGTGGAAAGTATTTTATTGAACAGTCTGCCATGCTCCATGGCAGTGAGTCTCATTGTTGTGTAGATGGTACTAGTTAGGAGAGGCAGAGGACAGACCTTCTGTCAGAACACAGGGAAGTATTTAGGTTAGTGACTGCATCTGCCTGGCTGTTTTCAGTTGCATTTTTGGCTATAGAATTTAGGATGTCAGAGGAGAAGGCTAAGCCTGGATGAATTTGAAGAACTTGGATAATGTGTTAACAGCATGTATGAAATGCACCTTCTCCTTAGCTCTGACACCACTGATAAATCTATGGATCTGTGAAACCAAGTGATGAGGCACTCTTCAGAGCTTCATCATGGGATAACTCTGTCATACAAAGACAGCACAGATTTTTAACCTTTACGTAGACAGAACCTAGCCAGTGCCCAGAAATACCAGTTTCTCATCTCTACACATTGTAGCCTGTACACAGCTTTAATTTCCAGAAGTCCTGAAAAAAAATTGTTCTATGCTTTCATTTCTATGCATTTCCTATCTCCATTCAAATTCTATTCCTATCTCCATTCAAGTGCATAGCAAGAGCTGGCTGAAAGCACAACAAATAGGGAAAGAAGAGACACACTTTAGCATCATGGTGGCTGAATTACATTCCCATGAGATCTTACGTGTAAAACCAACTTCTGAAGCATTTCCTATAGCTGACAATTTCAGCCTCAACACTGCAGCAGGCAACTAGTTAATGTAGGTAAACAAGCTGTTCCCTGACATCGTGAGTTTTTCCAGGAACAACGTCATTTTGTTTTATTTTCATACCAGCCTTGAATAGTAAAGACTTAACACACAAGTCACCCTTATATTCCATCTGTTCTTTACTCGCTGCCTTCCACTTACTTTCTTCTGCATGAAAACACTAAAACATCTATTTAAATCAAAAAAATCATCAAGGTTGGAAGAGACCTTCAAGATCATAGAGTCCAATCGTCCACCCAGCACTACCCCTGTCACCCCTAAACCACTAAACCACATCACCAGATCCAGATGCCTTTTACATACCTGCAGGGATGTTTACTCTACCACCTCCCTGGGCAACCTATTACAATGCTTGATCATCCTAACAGTGAAAAAATGTTTTCTAATATAAGAATCTCCCTTGTCTCAGCTTAAGGTCATTTCCTCTTGTCCTCTCATGACAGGGACAGCAAAAGGGATCAACCCTCACCTCAATGCAGCCTCCTTTCTGGCAGTTGTAGAGAGCAATGAGGTTCCCTCTGTGGGATCTGTAGAAGATGGTGTCAAATGCTTTATTGAAGTCTAGATATACAACATACACAAGTCAAGATACTAATTCTAGGTTTTTACCTTATTAACCTATCATTTATTAATAAAATAAGGTTTTTTGCTAAAATATTTTGAAATGTCAAGCTATTTCACAAGCTGAATCACAAGTTGAGTGGATTTATCAATATATAGACTTTGCTCCAAGTTTTAACACAATGGATATAACTGTAGCTAAGAAAATGGAGAGTGTGATTAATTTTTCTATGCTAAATAACTTAATTGCTTGGAAAAGGGCTTAGATTTTGGACTTTTGTTGCACATGTGTAGTAATACAAAAGCACTTGAAAGTTACACAGTTCTTTAAACTTAGCAAGTGACACCTTCCCTGCAAGAACAAGCACAGTATTGACTGTACTTTATAGCAGAAGCTGGCAACATGCCAAAGGAGCAAAAAGACTGGAAAACTGGTAAAAAAAAAAGCAAAATACTTCTTGAAGCTTTTACTCGGCAGTAAAAGCTCCACTGTCCCCTGCAGCCCCCATGATTCAGGACATTTCAGCCAATGGCATGAAAGATTTTTTGTAAGAACACCATACAAGCAAGGACTGTTCCCTAAGCAACTGCTCCCAGTGTCACAGGGCTGGATTAACTTTACAGCATTAAGACCACTCTCTAAGCCCACAGCATTGCTGCCTCCCCTTTTCTGCAGTCATGTTCCTTTCTCCATTTCCTTCTCCAGACAGGGACTTGGAAGAGACCTAGGGAACCTTACCGTAAATCAAGAATGCAGAGCTAATAATGGTAAAAAGGTAATGGGTAATGCCCCATTCCACATAGTGATTTAGCATTCACTGAAATAAAAAGGCCTCATCTCCTCTTCCAGATAAACTCAGTTGTTGAATGCATATAGCCAGACATAACATGCCTCCATTTTTGTTTATAAACAAAAGGGTGACATCATTCCCCCCACCTTCCCAAAAAGTTGCAAATCAAACCCAAGCAGATCTCTTAAACTACTACTGCAAGTCAAGTATTAAGCAGGGAGTGGAGCAAAAATGAGTTCTATTTGAGAGACTATCACTGCATAATAGCATCTTCATGGATGTACTATATAAGTCGTCCTCACAGCAAAGCTACTAGCATAAAAAGCAAAAAAACCTAGTGCAAACAACAACTTAACTGTAGTACAATGAGATGGCAAATTAATATAGTAAAAATTTAAGCTTAAAGTCAATGTAATTTGGTACAGATTCACAAATCTGTGCCTTTCAGAGATTCAAAACTATGTTTCTGTTTTTCTGGAAGTCGCAGTCCAGCAGAATATATGTCTTGCTCCTAAAATAGAGAACTTGCTGACAATCTGAACTGTCATTCCACTGCTTGATGAGGTGGAAAACCTGACATCTGTGCCAATTTCATTTGAGGAATAAGTCACGCTAATCCTCAGTCTTGTATCCAAGCCTATATACTCCTGGTTTGTGCATTAAGCAAACACTACAGATGAATGTTTCAGGTTGGGCCCAGCATTTTTTCAGCTAGAAAAAAACCTACATCTGTGAAGCTATGTGATATTGTCTCAAAAAAAGTGTGGTTTGCTTGCTTTTTTGTTACCAATAGACCTGATACTCAAGACATTTCCAATAAAATAGTAAACAACAGCTTCCTCACACAGGCGATTGAGGAGCCAAGCAGGAAAGATGCTCAGCTGGACCAGATGCTTACAAACCAGAAGGAACTAGTTGGGAATATGAGGACTGGTGGCACCCTTGACTGCAGTGACCATGAGATGGCAGAGGTCAGGATCCTGAGGGAGAGTAGTAGATCAAATCACAGAATCACAACCTTGGACTGCTGGAGGGCAGAATGTAACACCTGTAGAGATCTGCTTGGAAAAATCCCATGGGAGATAGCCCTGGAGAGAGGAGGAGTCCAGGAGAGCTACTGGGCTCCAAGCTCAAGAATGAGCCCAAGAACTGGTCCGTGCCAACAAGCAGAACCAGAGACGGCAGGAGGCTGCGTGGTTCAGCAAGGAGCTCCTAACTTGGCATAGACATAAAAAGGAGGTGTGCAGGAGGTGGAAGGAGGGGCAAGTGGCCCAGGAGAACTATAGAAACCCTGTCTGACAGTGGAAGGATGGGTTCAGGAAAGCCAAAGCTCATCTGGAAGTGAATATGGCGACACATGTGAACACCAACATGGAAGGCTTTCACAGGAACATCAGCAGCAAAACAAAGACCAGAGAAAAGGTAGCCCCACTGCTGAAGTGGGCAGGGAGCCTTGGTGAAAAAAGATGTGGAGAAGCCTGAGGTTCTCAATGCCCTACTCTTTTCTTCCTTTATACCCTCAGTATTCCAGTCTTCTAAGACCAGTGGTAAAGTCCAGAGTGATGTATGATCACCTTCAGTGGACATCAAACAGGTTAGAAGTAGTTTTAAAAGAGGAGACCTACCCTTTGTCCATGATGTGATAGAGCAAGTAATCCTAGAAACCATTTACAGAGAAGAAGGTGACTGGAAGTACTTGGAACGAGTTTATGGAGGGAAAATCAAGTCTGATCAACCTGATGGCTTTCTACAAAGGGGTGACTTTGTTGACGAACATTGAAAGAGAAGTGGATAGTGTTCTTTTGCACTTTGGCAAGATGTCCAATTGTCCACCTCCTAACATCCATGTTAAGACTGGTGTGGTGGGTAGAGAATAAAGATAATGGTGCTAAATTCCTCTTGGTCACATTCCTTGAAGGAACAACAGGAAAATGACAAAAATTAAAATACGTGAAACTTCACTGAAACGTGAGAAAAACCTTTGGGGTTTTTTCCATGAGTGCTGTCAAACACTGGAACAGGTTGCCCAGAGAGGTTGTGGAGTCTCCACTCTTGAAGATAGTCCAACGTTACTTGACACACCTCTCAGAAAGCTGCCATGGCTGACCTGTTTTGAGCAGGGGGCTGGACAGGGCAATCTTCACCAGTATCCCCCAACCTCAACCTGTGTTTCTTTAATCGAGATAACATGATTATAAACTTTCAACGAGATCTAAACTCAGTGAAAGTTATTCTTTCAGACCTTGCTTCAAGCAGTAAAATGTAAGTAGTGCCTACTTTCCCAGAGGCTTTCTCTTTGTCTCAGAAAAAAGTGACCATGTCAACATTTTAAGAAATCTTGTGGATGACAGTGGGTTGGGACAGAGGTCCCAAATTCAGAGGCTTCTACTGTTCCAGTTTCCAGTGAATTTTTGACTAAAATCTTCCAAACCTGCATTTGAGTACTTAATGAAAAGCCATGTAAGCAGCTGCTACTAATCACAGTGAATAAAGTAAAAAATGTAAGCCTTGCAGAATCAAGGCTGTGCAATATTACTCGAGCCTGTAATACAGCTACTTGTCTCCTTGCAAGCTGGAAATTATTTCTGACCTGGCAAGGATAGCCTGTACTCCACAGATTAAAACTGTCATGAGTACAATGCAATGCTGTGCTCTGGCATGTTTCCTGGGGTTTTTTTGAAAAGTGTTGTGGATATAATGTCAACAGAATTTCATATGGGTGTCACTTTCTGGTTTATCAAAAGGTCTTCCACCCTCCCTAATTGCAATATTTAACTTCATTTTTTCTAAACTTCAGTTTAAAAAGGCCTATCCAATTTCTCTTCGTAATCTCTAGCTTAGACGACAAAGAATTTGTTGGTCAAGATACACATAGTCTTCACTTTATTTTGTCTCTCAGTCTGCTGTGTGGCCTTGGGCAAGTTATTTCATCATCTGAACTGTCTTTGTAAAATGGGGACAGTGATACTAGAATCCTTTTAAAAGAGCTTTCAGATGTACTCCATGTAGAACCCAGCAAGTAAGAACTGAACATGCTGTGCATTAGTGCCAAAGACGCAGCTTCTCTGTACCTGGGAAGACCAAAACCTCTCTGTCTGATGCATTAATCAAGTCAAGTAGAGATAAGAACATATTAATGTCATTATACAAGGCATTGGCAATGTTTCCTCAGCACATTGTGCAAAGAAAGATTCACCTAAACTGAAAAAGGTATAGGACTGGAAAAATTATTAGGAAGAGGGAACATAAATTACTTGGACTTGCTTACTATAGTAAAACCTTTGCTTTCTTAGAAGGTTTTGACTTCTCAAGCCAAATACACAAGAAAGGAGGAGACCTGAACAAAAAAAAAAATAGGGAGAAGAAATCAATTAACCGATGTTGGCATGGGAACAAATGGCCAGTGCTCACAGAACTAAATCAGAAATGAAAGGTTTCTCCTTTCCAGACAACTGAGGTTATGTGTGCTTAGGCTAATAGCATAACAAGATCACAGAGAAGCACCTGGTTGCTTATAAACAGCACTGCGTGTTGTGGTTACTGGTGATGCCTGGTGTAGGTCTCAGTTACAGGAGAATATGTGTTAGGGATCTGTATTTTCTGTCCCATTGCTTCTCCTGTTTGCTATTCCTTCTCACGCCTCACATTCACATTGGTCTCCTACCTTTACCTGCTGGCAGTAGAAAAACTGACCTGAGCAAAGGTAAATCAGGGGCATCCAAAACCATGCTGTATTTTAAACCATGGTGTGGTAATATTTTTTAATGACCTGTTGCAAAAATGACGGGCAAGACAGAACTACTTGAATGAGGATTGTAGGCACTGAATAATGTCCTGAAATAAATGGTGAAAGCTTTAACTGTAATTAAATCCACTGGAAATTTAATTTTTAAATGTGTTGTCAAGAAGGAAAAACTTTTATATGTATGTTTTGTCAGTGCCAAACTATTTGCACTAATCCTTATAAAACAGGCTTGTGTGATGACTAGGATTTACTTTCCAAGTTGATAAAATAAAAAGCAGATGGGATAAATGTAGCTGACACAGATGTGGCTGCTATTTCTTCATAATCTGCCTGCCTTTGAGCAAACTGTAACATAGATGGTGAGATGCTGGATCCTGTCCAATAATGAAAAACTCTCCTCAAAGCTACAGTATGCTTTCAAGCTGAAAGCTAGTCTATGCTCTGAAAAACCTGCTTTCACAATCTTGGTTAACTCTGTCATTGCTGGCTTTACAGCAGTCAAGGCCTAGGACTTCTATGGAAAGAAGCATGCATTCCCCTCTCCCCTCACCCCAAAAAGCTGGGCGTTGGCTGTCACGGCAGATGTGTGAGGCAGTGTCTGAGGAGATGGCTCATGCAACCCGTGTGCTGTGGGACACCCAGAAGTGCACAATTCCATCCCCGCACAAAAACAAAATAGTGAGGAGAAAATGAGAGGCTGGAGAGCAAAATTACAGAGGACATCTAGTCCACTCTCCCTACTCAAACGAGGGTCAGCTCAAGCAGGTTGCTGAGAGCTGTGTCCAGCAGAACTTTGCATTCCTTCACTGGTGGAGACTCCACAGACAACAACATCAGGCAACTCCCTCAGCACCTGGTGCATCCCATCAGAACTCATGAATTTTGCAGTCTAACAAAACATTCTGAGTTGGAAGGGACCCACAAGGATGATCAAGTCCAAATCTTATGTGAGCAGCCCATACAGGGATCAAACTCACCACCTTGGCATTATCAGCACCATTATTTCTGTAAGTCTAGTTTGTTTAATGTTTCCTAACCTGACTGTCCTCCATCAGGGGCAAGTCTACACTGCCCTGGGCTTTCCCCTTTGTCTCAGGGACTGGGGAGTCCTGAAGGCTGAGGCAAAGAAGGCACAGAGCAACTTTGCCCTTTCTGTATTCTTTTCCATCAAATCCCATATGCTTCTCCCCTTTACTCCTGAGGACCCTTTTTAGAAATCTTTCTTTTTTACCTTCATATCCTCTGCCATATTCAACTCCAGATGAGCTTTGGCTTTCCTGAACCCATCCTTCCACTGTCAGACAGGGTTTCTATAGTTCTCCTGGGCCACTTGCCCCTCCTTCCACCTCCTGCACACCTCCTTTTTATGTCTATGCCAAGTTAGGAGCTCCTTGCTGAACCACGCAGCCTCCTGCCGTCTCTGGTTCTGCTTGTTGGCACGGACCAGTTCTTGGGCTCATTCTTGAGCTTGGAGCCCAGTAGCTCTCCTGGACTCCTCCTCTCTCCAGGGCTATCTCCCATGGGATTTTTCCAAGCAGATCTCTACAGGTGTTACATTCTGCCCTCCAGCAGTCCAAGGTTGTGATTCTGTGATTTGATCTACTACTCTCCCTCAGGATCCTGACCTCTGCCATCTCATGGTCACTGCAGTCAAGTCACTACCCCAATCTTCACATCCCTGAACAGTTCTTCCTTGTTTATAAACCTGAGCTTCAGCAAAGCATCTTTCCTGCTTGGCTTCTCAATCACTTGTATCAAGAAGTCCTTATTGACACACTTCAGAAACTTTTGGACTGCTTGTGATGTGCTGTGCTGCCCCACCAGCAGGTATCAGGGTAGTTTAGTGTCTCAGGACCTCTGAACGTGAGGCTTCTTCCAACTGTTTTGAAATGTCCCTCAATGTCCCTTGTCTATTTCTTCCTCCTGAGCAGGAGGTCTTTGTAGCACAGTCACTGCAATATCACCCACACTGCTCTGCTCTTTAATCCATAAGCTCTCAGGTGGCTTGTTGCTTGTGCCCAGACAGAGTTCCACACACAGCCATTGCTCACTCATGTAGGCAGGATGCAACACTGTGTGAGGGCTGAAAACTCTGTTTTGATACAACAAACTTACAGATGAGCACAATGTGAGCTATCAAGTCTATTCAGTTTAGATCATGAATTCTCTGTAATTGGCAAGATCACGTCGGTGTTTTGAACTTTGTGAAGGGCAAAGATTTCACTAATACTCAAATCCTACATGAAATCCTGCTGTACACATAAATGCAAGCTCATGTACAAGGTTCTGTACAAAGAAAATGTGCAGTTAGCCTGTATATTTTTTTTTACCATGGTTAGATAATAACAGAAGACAAATATGAAGTTTAAACAAGGAAAAGAAAAAGACATACTAACATTATCTGAATATTTAATATTTGTTTTATGTGCTTAAAGCAGCCATGCAATTCTGGAAGGGGTCTTCCATTTTAATATCTCCCAGAGAATATGTGATAAGAGGTATCAAGATGATAGATTTAGATTATTTTATGACCTACACAATGAGGACTTTTGAGTGACTGTGAAACTAAACCATGCACCAGGTTTATAACAACACGTGAAGGGCATGCACCTTTCTCAGCTGTGATTCACCGCATTGCTTTGCTGAAGGGACAAATGCTTGTTGCAAGAGTCTTCACTCTCCAGGACTTGCCCTTTTGCTGAGCTAATACCCAGTCCTTTGAAAGGTCTGAAATAAGAGCATATCTATGTAACTTCTTGCTGCAAACCATATTATCACACAACTTTGCAGCTGGTCAGGTGATATAGGAGAAGATGTATAGCTACAAAACACATGTAATTCATCCCACTGCACTACTTTGTTTCTCTGTCCATCTGGGATGTGGATTAACAGCCATAGCAATTGAATTGTTTTGGAAAAATCTTCTGCATAGCAGAAGACTTTAAAAAAATCACATCAATTTTTGTGCTTTTGAAGAATGAGGGGGCATGAAGGAGTTCTCCTGACTATGTCAACTGCCAGCACTCTCCATCCTAATGCCAGTGATTTTCAGCACATTTTCATGTCCTCTTTCAGATGTGTCTTTGGAGTTAGTGCATATTGGCAATTAATATGCTGGGTGTAAAGAGGAAATTTCCAGTCTCAGCCATATTTCTGGGTGTCACTATCTCATGTCATTGACTTTGTATGCTTCACTGGGATTACATCTTCTCAGCCCTGGGCTTTCCAACAGCACCAGTGATAGGCTTTCTGTCCAGACGTATTTCAGGTTGTTGTATGTGAGTGTGTCACCAGCACTTACTTATGGTCCTGTAGCTCAACAGCAGAAATAACCTGAAGAGAGACCTCCTTTAGTTTACCTCTGATATTTTAAAGCTTAACCCCCAAATTCTTTTTTTTCCTCTGTAAGTCTCAAAGCCTCTGTAGTTCTACACATAAGCTAGTTCAGAATAGAAATGGTGGAACCAAATTCACAAAAGCTTTTTTTTTTTTCACAGACAGTTGGTACTATTCAGTCACTGTCAAAGTCAGAGGCACTGTCACTTTTGCACGCACATCCAAGCAAGATTACAGAGATAATCAAAGCATAGAAAAACCTGGAGGGAGGGATGGATTGCCAGGTCCACCAATTCACTGGTGAAAAGAAATTTTCTGGACAATGGTTGGTGTTCAATGCTATTCAGTGGCTTTTAAAAAAAAAATTATCTTTAGAGTTTAAGAGTCTGCTGTAGGCATAATAATCTCTCTATTAACACATCTTTAGGAATAAAAGGAAAGAAGGACGATTTTGACACCTTTTTCTTGTAAAGGAGCTGCAGCAAAAGGTTAGTGTTTAAAAATACACTTTATCAGCAGCCAACTGACGGTAGCTAGAAGACCAAGATGTTTAATTCTGCGTCTTGTAGTCACTGTGCGGTGCAGTGTATTCCAGTCACACGCAGGAATCAGTGTTGTTGATTTGCAGGCAGCTCCGGGAGTAGTACATGGGTTCTGCAACAACCAGCATGTCGTCAGCAACAGACTGCTGTCTCTTGCAACGTCAGAGGCCTGCCCCAAGCTCCATCATTGTTTGGTGAAAGTTGTTCCAATGAAAGCATCCAGAACCACTAGCCTGGACCTTTTTTAAATTAAAGTGTTTTTTGGTCTGCTGGGGATGTTAATACAAGAGATAGACAGAGCCAGGACTCAAATTAATCCCAGACAAGGTTGGTTTAACATGCCAGAGAAGTGATGAAAGCAAGGAGTTTTCTCTCTCACTGTGACCCCACATAAAATATCATCTGCTGGATTATCTGGTAAATCCAGCCCTCTTTACTCAGAAACAAAGACGGAGAGATGTTAGTGTTTGTATAATGGTAAAGCACTACTGTGCAGTAAAATAACTGAGTTTTTTCTGTTTCTGCTGGTCTAGGGATGGGGAACATGGCAGGTGTGTTAATTTTGACCTGATTTTGCTCAGTGCTACTTACAACACTCCAATACAGATGGAGTGAGAAAAGGAGTATGAGAAGGCTGCTCTTCTCTTCATGGAGACAGCTTTTAGTAAACATTTATTAGCGTTTATCACCCTTAAAGACTCACAGGGTAGATGAGTAAGGCCAAAATTAAATCTCCTGAAAACTCAGATTAAATTTACTCTTCTTCATGAAGTCAAATATTTTCAAAGCATTTCTTCCATACAACAGCTGGTTGCTTCCCACAAGTTTAGGACTCATATCCTTCCATTCATACATAACGGTTAGAGGTTAGAGCCTCTCCCAAGTTTATGCAAGAAGGATGCTTCTTTATGGGAGTTTGTTGTGCACTTTGAACCTGCTTCTCCTGTTTCACTCTCCTTTACAGCAGACCCAGCTCTGCAAGTATCGAAGCCATCATCAGCTTTGCTGCTGGCTTTGCTTAGAAGGAGGGTTAAGCTCAGTGTCCTGGAAAATCTGAGCCGGGAAGCTGTGTGGAGTTGTAACCATGAACAGAGGGCTTCATTAACTCTTCTGAAAACCATGGGTGGTCTGTCCTGGTCCACAGCAGTGTGGGAGTGGTGTGAGGCTGCCTGAACATCCCTTGGGTGGGAGATGGGACCACAGCCACCAGTGGGAATTGAACATAGCAAAAAAACAAAGCTACAGGGAGCAGCATGTCAGTAGCAAACCCAAAGTAACTATAGATGTATGAGAGAAAGCAAGCTGAAGTAAATGGCAGAGCTGCCCCAGATTTCTGCAGAACGGAGTCCTAGGGGGGCAGGGGGTTGCTCTTCACTGGGGGCTAGTGACCAAGGCACTCCTTACAGCTTGGACTGTAGGGAGTCCAGCTGCAGTGGGAGCCTGGCTTCTGGCCTGCAACACGTGGGAAAGGTGTGGACAACGGGGCTCAGTATCAATGAGGCCTGCCATAAATTATTAGAAAAAGATTTTATGCAGAGATCATGGGAGTGGTGTTTCCTTAACCATCCCCCAGCCCCTTTATGAAACACTATTCGCAGCATTCAGACAGGCTCCTTATTGCAGGAGACATTTTTTTTGCCATAAGCAGCTTCTGGGAACACGCTGACCTTGTCTGACACAGGGGCACTTTCTAGAACTTCAGATTTCAGAGCAAGATGCAATTGTCCTTTTACTGAACTACCAGGCCACCACATCGAGAAAAAAGTATTTTTCAGGGAAGAATAAATTCAGCATCATGAGTTGTTTATGTAAAAATTGTAAATAGCTCACAGAACAGAAAGCATCCTGAAGGTTTGGGAATTACACAGACATCAAGGGGTTTTATTGGCAACATAATGATTAGAATATTTGTTTCTAGCCTTTCAAATTTTCTTTTTAAGAATTTGACCAGAGGAATTAAAGCAGATGTAAAGTCCTAAAGATGCAAGTTAGGACATACCTTATGATTATTTCATCTGGACGAGCAGTGGTACTTTGTCATTTCTGGTGTTAGCAGTGTTTTGGGTGAGTTTGTGCAGCAGGACTGAAGAAAGTTTATATGAACATAAAATATATAACACAGATATATTGGCATCAGCAGAACATAAATATATTCAGTTATGGTAGGTGATTTAGAATGAGGGAAGCATCTCAGTGTTTACTAAGAAAAGAAAGGAAACTGTACAACTCCTGCCTATGGCTAAAGAAGAATTTCCCATTTTTTCCTCAATTCTCCAGTGATATGTTCAGAAGAACGTGCAATAGCTAATAGGAAATGGTAAAAAAAAAAGGTAAAGAGAAAAAAGAAACCTTCCCAGGGCTCCAGAGGTATGTTTCAATGTTTTTAGGATCTTTTCTGCACACATTTGATACTACAAGTTGTTCAATACTAGTATGTGATATGTAATACCTGATTTCAGGCCTGGAGGTTTGCTTCACTTCATATAAGTGATCTATCTCTTTGCCCCTCACTCCCAATAGAAGACTGGCAAACATTCACTAAAAAAAATTTAGAAGTTGCTGTCCACAGTTTCAGTCACAGTATCCTCCTTCGCTTTGTGCTCTAAAGGGAAAGGTGGTGTTATAGGATCCACCTAAGTATGCATCAGGCACTCATTGCCCAGCAGTATTGTGAAGGGAAAGCCAGGTCACCAGGTATGCTATGAGCAGGATCTTGCTGGAGACATCCAGCTTGGACAAGCAGTAGCACTAACCAGTGTTTTCTTCAAACTTGTCTGATTTACAGTTTTTGTGAGTATACTGCCTTGTCTTGAAGATTACTGTACTAAATATTTACATATACCTAACATTTGCATACCATTTGGAATTGTGTAGGATGAGTGTGCAGGATGAGTGTGCAGGATGAGCCATTCTGGACACCTACTTGTAGACAGTTAATACCTTCAGCTGTATCCTGTTTGCTGGCATATCTTGTTATCCATGAGGGTCATGCATAATCACATCCTTCACAGTGGATGATGTTTTAAAACTGAAAGAGTATGCGTGGTGCAATAAACCCACTTCATTCTCCTATTTTTCTGACCAACCTTCCAGAACAGCTTCTTTCTGAATGTAAAGGATTGCAAGTCTCAGAAAGTTTCCACGGCATCTATAGCCTTCTGTTAACTATCTACTGTGAGTAAAAGCCCTTTCCCTAGTCCCACCCTTAAGGAGAAGAGAGTACACAACATTCACAAATGCTCATGGTTCAAAAGGAATGACAAAAGTCAGAGTCCACAAAGCTTAAAAAGCTTTAAAAGTTTTATTAATAAATTACACACTTAGCATGGAAAACAGGTATGTTAGTCTCTGACCTCCTAGTACAAGCACATGGCAGTGGGTTTAGGATAAAGGGCTAAGGTGGAAAGGAAGGGAAAAAAGGAGATATGAATTAAAAAGGTGAGTGTGAAGGGAGAGAGAGAGAGAGAGAGAGAGAGAAGGAAAGAAGAAAAGAAGGAAAAGAAAAAACGGAGAAAAAGAGCTCAGCAGTCCTGGCTCCAGCATTGATCAAGCTGCTGTGGTGTCCAAGATCCTGTGGTGCATGTGTAGTCAGGCTTTGTGGGGTACCTGTTATATATGTTTTCCCCACCCCAGAGCTAGGTTTCTCGTTTTCGATGCAAATCAGTTATCATGCACAGTTCATTCCTTTCAGACCTTTCTGGAACTGGGTCAGAGGGCTTTGGGGGTCCTAATCCACCCCTAGAGTCCATGCCCACTTCTCAGCCTCATTCCTGCACTTGAGTAGTACTTGTGCTTATCTGCAGGAGCCAGAACAAGGATATTTGTTCTGGAAAAGTGCTGTGCGCGGGTTTGAAAGTAAACCAGCAGGAGAAATGAACCCCACTCAATTACCTTAAGAGAAATTTCAGATCAGAGTTACAGTTTACTAGGGAGATTACAATAAATGCAGTGGTACAGACAAAACTGGCTGAAACCCCCGAAGTCAGAGTACAATCTGGCACCCTGTTGGTCAGGGTGGTAGTCACAATCCTATCAAGTGGTGGTTGCAGTCTTGTCAAAAGCAGTGGTCTTGTGGAAGTTCTGATCCTCCTCCAGATTCATTGAGTGGTGGTGTCTCAAATCCTCAAAAACAAAGATTATATATATTTTGGTTCAGGTGGGAAAGCTCAGCACCACCCCCAGGGCAGGGAGCTTTCACAATGGATGATCTAACACTGTGACTCATGGGATATTTTGGAAGTCCTTGATGATCTAAGCCATTGCAGCTTCCTATTCTGCTGGTGCCATTAAGTCCACTATGGTCCATTAGCAGAGATTACCCCCTCAGGATGGATGTGACCGTGCTGGTGCTTCCCCAGAGGGAGTTCTCACAGCTGAGTCATTTGTGAAGACAGAAAACCACTACCCTGCCTCAGCAGGGTTTGCCTCTTCTCCCTTATCTCATTTAACACCCGGCTTGTAGCCTCAAGTGTCAGATGTGCGCTGGGCAGCTTCTGCAAAAGACTCACCATTAACAGTTTGTCAGAAAAGGACAGAAACATACACGGTTTGGTTACACCCATATACTGCTAAACTGGCACTCTTCTCCTGTAACCAGGACATGCTGCTCTGCACTGCAAGGCCCCCTTCTCCAGCCACATCTCGTTCTTTCTCTCAATGTGTTATTACTAACAATCCTTGGCTGTTATTAGCAACAATCCTTGGTTGGCTCCACAGTTATCTGGCTATTCACGCTTCAGACAAACACATCAGCCCCTTATCTTCTGGGATTCTACCCCTAGATTTCCAGAAATATCTATAAACCTGGGTGCAGCAACTGTTTCTTCTGTGTTATCTTAACAATTGTGAAATGAACAATGGCACTGCAGTATAAATAAAATCCGTTCTAGCAACATTTTTAAGTCTTTATTTTGATCTGCTTGCTTCTAATACAAATTATTTCATGGCAGGGAGTAATTAATTCATCTTAAATTCTTCCCTAAAATCAGGAGATTCTTCCTATTTCACAGTAGAGAAATACAGTGGGAGATTGAGCAAGTTCTTAGAAGTCAGTCTGTACAGCAATGAAAAAAGAAATAATCCAGACTTCTAAAATCTTAATCCAGATCATGAATCAGACCCACCCTTTGTTTCTGCTCACAACAGACAATCGGTGCAATCCTCTGGATTGTCATTGCACGGCCTTATTGACTAGAAAAAGTACATCTCTTAAGAGATGGATGTTACAGGAACTTTACTTGAAAAGAAATGTAGGCTAAGTGAAGTATTAACGAATTAGGCATCCAGTCTACCTGCACGATTTTCCTACTGCTACCAGGCACTGCATTAAAAATTTGCTGGTGTACATTTTCTCTGTCGTACATAAATTTCCTTCAACTAGTAGATGTTAAAAGTGATACATTTTCCTACACCTGCCTGCCAAAAGTGGGAGATAAACCAGACAGTCACTCCACTAGAGAAAGCAATGCCAGCCTTACGTTTACTAGGACATGGAGGCAGCTCAATCTGCAATGGCTACACAGTGTGTTGTGATTTGCTGGATAACTAGACCGCTCAGGACAGCTGACAGAACAAAACCAGCCTGTGTATGACCATGCCAACTGCAGCTGCACCTTTAACCGTAGCATACATGGACTTCACCACTAACAGACTGCAGACTGCAACCAATTTAAGGTTTGCTGCATCAGCAATCCCTTCCAGCTAGCAAACTTGTTCACTAGAATGATTTATCAGAAAGGTAAACAAAAAGAAAAAAAATACTGTTGACAATCATCTGTTTTAAAATGTGAACAAATATTGCAGAACAGTTTGCTCCTGTGTTTACCCTGTGCTGAGCAGGACCATCAAACTAATTTGAAGATTAAACGTTCTGGAAAGCTTTGCCAATCAGACATAATCCTTAATGTAGCTGCAGGGAATGGACCAGTTTCAGTGTTCTCCAGCTCTTCTGAGAAATACATACTTATGTTTCATGGTCTGCCTAAGTCACTTCTGACAGCAAACACCATCTTTAAGGCTCTGGTTCAAAAGCTAGTGAAAGTGATTGGGAACCTCTCCATTGACATCAATGGGTTTTGGATCACAGCCTGAATTATCTCAATGCAACCTAATCTGGTCTGAAGCACCCCAAGCTGTACACTTTTCCAGAGATTTTTGTTATTCTAGGATGGTAAAGTATGACCGTGAAGAACCTAAGATATTTCTTGCTCTAGACTGATCACGTCCTCCCTGAAAAGTTGCTGTAGAGACTGACACATCATGTAAGAAAGCTGTTTGATTGCCATTTTTATAAGAACTCTTAAAACATTCAGTTGCTTTCCAGTCACCAGCCAGGTTGAGCACATCTCAAGACTAGATCACTAAGATATATTCCCTAAAGCTGATAAATTGACAATGCAAGGACTTTTCAGGGAAGGAGATCTACATGGGAAATCTACGATTACTGCATGATTTGTCGTCAGCCATCGTAAAGCATTTTCTGTCTTGCCAGCATAAAAAATCATGATGGCAAATAAACTCATCTCTAGACCTAAACTAAGAACCTGTGTACCCCTCTCTTCCCAAATATTTCCAGGGAACTTCATAATTGCAAGTTTCTCCTCCATAGATTTTACTTTATTTCTACTTTTCCTAATCGCTGTATTGTACAAGGCATATTAATACATAAAAGAATTTGTCAAAAATACCTTTTAGAAAAAATGTTTAGCTGTAAATCTCTCTGAAAACTTCAAGACCTTTTACCAAAAAGCAATTAGCCTTATCGTGATATCCCTGACAGACTATGAATTTGGTGCCTCCACAGCACAAATTTTCCCTTATCTTACCACTTCAGCTTAGCTTTATACGCTGAGAGGATCCATTCACTCTAAATGGCTCTAACAAGACTGTCACTTTCTACTCACCTCACAGCACATACTGTTTGAGGAAGCTGTGTACCAAATAAAATGCAGCAAGAGCAAGGAAACAGGCAGATGCAGAAAAACTCACTTGCAAATATTACATCATGTCCTTTCACTGACTCACCGTCTCATCACCCAGTGAGCACCTTCCATGCCACCACTTCATAAAGCAGAAAGTCTTGTTGCTGTTTTCTGTCTTATACTCTTAGCAGCTTGCATGTAGTTTTGGAATAAATATAATTATTTCTTTTAAAATATCAAGGTCTTTTAGAATATAAGTTATTGGAACATAACAGTGCTTGAAAAGAGATTGAATCATGGTCTAAAAGGTTTCCTTGGGGACTAAATAGCAATGGCAAATAAATATAAAACCAAGAGGACATGTTGAATTGCGAATTTTTAGATCATACATCCAAAACAATGGAAAGATCAGGAAGAAGGCAAAAGAGACATCTCTGTGTAGACTGAGGAAAAGCCAAGTGAAGTTTTGAACTGAAGACTGGATGAAAGATTTTTTATGGCTGGAAGCAAGAAAATGGTCCCCTGTAATTTCATGATTGTGCCTCCAAAATGGCAAATGATACACACTTTTCACTTAGGTAAACATGGTTCCAGCATTTATTCCTCCTCCACCTCTAGGAAAAGCAATGAGGAGTGCTGAACTTTGAACTCAATTCAAAAATGGTATGGAGAAAGAGAAACTGGTTTCCTTCTGAGTTCCACAAAAATAGGCTCCATGTCTTCTCATTTTCCACATCTGTGTTTAGCACTGACATACTTTCAATGTCTGGAAGTCTCATTCAAACCAGATATGGACCATCTTTAAAACTGATTTGAATAGTTCACAAAGCATGAGGGGCTTTGTTTTATATTATCTCATAAACTCATAAGCATACTTCTTGCATGTTATTGCATATTGCATATATCCTCAGAAATACATACATACTAAGATAACTGAGATACTAGTGTGCTCTCCTTCTAGAAAAATCAACTCTTTAGCTGCATGGTGAAGCTATTTTGCAACAAAGAAACAGGGAAATGTAAGTCATCAAATATTCATGGCTAGGAAAAAAACTTAAAGGTAACATACATTTTGACAGCATCCCGTTAAGTAATTTTTGTGCTTTTCCTTGAACTACTTTATGAGTTATTTATAAACCATATCACAAAAATCATAAACCATAAGAAAGAGCAATTTACAAGCAATGAAATCTGTATTAACATCTGAAAAAGTGTTTTCTAAAGTATCAAGACAAAATAATATGCATTGCATTCTTTTCAGACTTCCTGCTCTTCCTTTGCCTTCCCCACTACCCTCATTGATATAAGGAAAGAAACATTCCCAGAAAATTTTCATTACAAGCCTAGTACTTCAAAGTGCTGATTGTCCTCTGATTTTTAGATTGAGTCTCTGTGTTGTCTCTTACCACACAAAAGAGCAGATGTTTCTTATGCATACAAAGAGAAAACCCTTTTTCTTGTGGGTTTTTTTGGCTTTAAGGGACCTGCAATTTCTTGCACCTGCCAAAGTCAACACAGCCCCACAGCTGCACGTCTGTCTGCAGGATCAGATAGAAATCCATCTGCATTAAAGAAGACATATGAGAGCAACTATGAATCCTTCACAGAATTAATCTGTGATAACATGAAGTGATTGTGTTTTGAGCTTGGAGTATGCTTCATCAGCTTTAACTACTCATTAACTACTGCCCTTGTCAGAAGACATAACACTGCGTTTCAATGTGTATTGCACCCTGCTCAGAGATGCCGATTATTGCTGCATTTTTCTTGTATGAATGAACCAAAGTGTTAGACGTTATTTTTTACAGACCTTTTACAGACCTAATAAGGAAGTTTTTTTGAGAAATATTTTACTGAGCCAGAATAGTTCCGTGCTAAAGTGAAACTTGCTTCCTTTGTCTTTCCAGCTAAAAAAAAAAAAAAAGAAAAAAGGGGGGGGAAAAAAGAGGAAGGAACTCGTTATTTGTTTTTCAGTGAGACTGGCATTGCAAAACCCTCAGTCTGGTTTGTGCTATTTGGACAGTTTTATGCCAAAAGACTGGTGCCTAGCTCTGTTGTAAGCCTGGGAATCTCATGATCAAGTACAAAGCTGACAATGTGAGTCAGAAGATAAAGCCAACTGCTTGGCTGGTTGAAGAAAGTGTTTGAAGCAGAGCAGTGCCTTGTAGCAGAGCGTTGCCTTGGCAGGCTGTAAGACATGTGGTGGCCCCCTGCTACACAGCTAACAGAGTAGCAAAAGCTGTAGGGCAGTAGGTCCCTGGTTTAGAAATACAGATTATTCAGCATCATGTCTCTGCTGAGCTACTGCTAATACCAAGTTGGCAGGAAAATGTTGGTTTATGCACCAAGAAAATCCCTAAGGGATTCCCCCACCCTCATATTTTAGGAGCACAAAATACTTAAATGGATTGCCCCTTGCAGAGAGCATTTTTTACACTGCAGTATATGGCTATCTAGCGTGAGGACATGAAATAGAAATGGCCTTCACCTTTCTGGATTGCAGTGAGTAATATTTTTTCATTAGACGCTGAAGAGTTGCTGTCACCTTTCTAATTATCCAAGACATAATTATACCGGATGAATGAAGATTTATTTTTCTGGACTTGTTCTCTGTAGTTGTTAAAGAGGTGCTGTAGGATTAGGAACACCTGCTATGCTGAGAGCTTTTGCTCCAACTCTGACCAACAGAGTGATGCACAGAGGAAGCAAAGCACGCAGCTACCCTCCCCTCCCACCCACAGGTACTGAGGGAACTGGTGGAAACACTCACTGAACCACTTCCCACCATAGTTCTGGCTAACCGGGGAGGTCCCAGTTGACTGGAGGTTGGCAAATGTGTCACTCATCTACAAGGAGGGCTAGAAGGAGGATCTAGAGCCACAAAGATGATCAGAGGGCTGGAGGACAGGCTTATGAGGACAGGCTGAAATGGAGGTTGTTAGGCCTGGAGAAGAGAAGGTTCTGGGGGAAACCTTATTGCAGCCTTCCAGCCCAAAGGGGACCTATACAAGAGAGCTGGAGAGGGACTTTCCGCAAGAGCGTGTAGTGATAGGACAAGGGGGAATGTATTCAAACTGAAAGAAGGTACGTTTAGATTAGAAGAAATTTTTTACTGTGAGGGTGGTGAGACACTGCAACAGGTTTACCAGAGAAGCTGTGGATACCCCAGGACACAGGACATACAGGATAACCACGGAATCAGGCCCAGCCAGCAGGGGCTTGTTAAAGCAGGTCCTGCTTGACCGATAGGACCTCTTTCTGTGGCAGGATGACCAGCCTTAGTGGATGAAGAAAAGGCAATGAATGTTTCTACCTGGACTTTACTAATGCATATGAGACTGTTTCCCACAACATTCTCGTGGCTGGCTGCTCATGGTCTTTACAGGTGCCCTGTTCACTGGGTAAAAAAAACACCTGTATAGGTGGGCTCAGAGATTGGTGGTGGATGAAGTTACATCCAGCTGGTGGCCAGTCACCAGTGGTGTTCTCCAGAACTCAGTAATGGGGCCAGTTCTAATTATCTTCATCAATGACCTGGATGAGGAGATTGAGTGCACCCTCAGTCAGTTTGCAGGTAACACCAGGTTGAGTGAGAGTGTTGATCTCCTGGAGGACAGGAAGGCTCTGCAGAGGGATCTGGACAGGCTGGATCATGGGCCAAGGCCAGTGGTGTGAGGTTCAACAAGGCCCAGAGCCGGGTCCTGCCCTTGGGTCACAACAACCCCAGGCAGCGCCACAGGCTGGGGCAGAGTGGCTGCAAAGCTGCCCACGGGAAAAGGACCTGGGGGTGCTGGTGACAGCAGCTGAACATGAGCCAGGGTGTGCCCACGTGGCCAAGAAGGCCAATGGCATCCTGGCCTGTACCAGCAACAGTGTGGCCAGCAGGGCCAGGGCAGGGACTGTTCTCCTGTACTGGGCACTGGTGAGGCCACACCTCAAATCCTGTGTTCAGTTTTGGGCCTCTCTCTTACAGAAGGACATTAAGGTGCTGGAGCTGGTGAAGGGTCTGGAGCACAAGTCTTGTGAGGAGAACCTGAGAGAGTTATTTAGCCTGGAGTAAAGGAGATTAATGGGGGACCTCACTGATCTCTGAAAGGAGGTTGTACTGAGGTGGGTGTCAGTCTCTTCTCCCAAGGAACAAGCAAGAGGACAAGAGGAAACAGCCTCATGTGGTAGCGAGAAGGTTTAGATTGTATATTAGGAAAATTTCTTCACTGAAAGAGTTGCTAAGCTCTGTCCAAGGAAGTCGTCATCCCTTGAAGTGTTTAAAAGTTGTGGATATGGTTTAGTGGTGCACGGTTAATAGCTGAACTCAATGATCTTAAGGGTCTTTTCTGACTTCAGTTATTTTGTGAATTTATGAGTCTAAGATTCTATCTATTAAAATACAAAAGACGAAGCTGTAACAAGGGAAAGCTGGTGTGAAATGAAAACGAAGTTCCTAGGAAAGTCAAAGGGCAAAGTTAGGTCAACACTGGAAAACAATGAACTCTTTTTTCCCTGTGTCCATGTTATATCGGTATATCTGTGAGATAGGCCATGTTGAACAACCCATAGTGCATATAAAACTTATTTTTAATTAGGTGTGTTTCTGATAGGTATGGAAACAACATCTGACATCAAAAGCATCAGCCTTGAGGGTACAATGCTACAAAAAATGCGTATTGGCAACTAGTGAAATTATTTCACTATCCTGTTATATTCCAAGCAGTCAGCTGTATTCAAAAGATGAATTTTCCACTTGACTGAATATGGCAATATGTTCTCAGAACTCTTCCATTATATCTCACACCTAATGTGCATGGAAGCACAGCTGTATTGCAGCAATTCTTTCTGTGGCACTATTAATGAACTGCTTGAATTAATGTAGCTTTAATATGATAGCTTAGTTGCCATTAGGCAAAATATTGGGATAGGAGTGGAGTGGCAGCACCACCCTTCACTGACACCTTTGGGCTGAGCAGTTGAGCACTACTGAAGTATTTCCAGTTCAAAGATCTGACAGACCAGTTCTTGACAGCCTAAAATATTTGGGGGAATATCTGGTTTCAGGGATTAGAAGTTGTCTGGCCTCATCCTACTCTGTAACTCTAATGAATGGTGGGAAAGGGAGGATGATCCTACAAAAATTTGGTTTAATGCACATCTGACATAAAGTCCTGCAATACAAGGCCAGAACAATACCTGCAAGATACACTATGTCGACACTAACAAGAGCAAGTTCTTCTGTCAAGCCACAGCTGTGCCTTGCCTCTTTCATGTTCCTTTCACTTTTCTGTTTGTCTTGAATTCAGAAATTGTGCTTCAAAGTACATCAACAGTACATTTCATAAGCACCCTCTTCTTCCCATGGTACTTTATGTTACAATCCCTTCTCTCCTTTCTTCTCGCACAGCAAGCCTCAGTAACAAATCAGTTGGGTTAGTTGCAGGTATAACAGTAAACATCAGTGCACCTTTAGGGTTCTGAACCTAAACTAATCTAAGTATGATAGAAAAAACAAAACCACTGATATTTCAAGCAGATGTTTAACAAGAAAGAGGGATAAGCTTATGACCTCATCTTCTTTGAACCTGTCTTCAAATGATCTTGTTTCTCTAGCTTGTTCATATACAAGATAGTCACTTGGGAATGATGTAGCAAACTCAGCCATGATTACTGCAATTCCAGAGGGAGTCAGATGGACAATTTCCATTAGCAACCACTGGATAGCTTAAAGGAAAAGCGATAGTCCCCTACCTTGCCCCAAATCATCCAGAAAACCTAGGGATATTAGAAGCTCCAAGCAAACAGAAAGAAACTATGTGAAGTCAGTATTTTAAATTGTCAGTGTTCTGGGAAATACATTCTTCTCTAATAGATCTAAAAGATAGGAATAGATCTTCTTATTAAAATAAATTGTATTGTTGTAAAATCAAACATTAGTGGTGGATCCAGCTGGTGGCCAGTCACCAGCGGTGTTCCTTGGTCCTCCAAGCCAGACTCACCAGGAGCACTAGCAGGTTGCTCCTAAGTCAACAGAAAGTTGTGCCAATTTCTTCACAACATCTTGGGCAGACTAGTCACTCTTGAACAGAAGCTAATATAAAATCACTGTTCCAAATGTCACAGTTGATGTATGGGCAGAAATTCCTCTGTGCTTAGTGAAGAAACCAAGAACCTCAAAATGTTAATTGATTGTAGGCTTTTAGCACAGGACAACTTAACACCAAATCCCATTGTTCATTCACAGGCTTCGAGGAGTTCAGCTGAAAGAAGGGGAACAACCAGTCATCACCATATGACTGTTCATAAAAAGTTTCAGTTAGGATCTACTAACTAGCATCACCAAGAGCCCTTCCAGCTCCATATGTCAGAGAGCAAAAAGAAAGATCTTCTGAAGATATATTGCTATAAAGAGTTAATCTCTGCTTCCATTTAAGCTGACAGCAGGGACTTCTACTCTGATTGTTGTGAGTGGGTTAAGATACTACCCAGGAAACCTCCCTGACCAGACGTGGGTGGCACTGGTGGGTGCTGAGCAGCTACTTTTTCCCACACCAGGACTGCCCTGCATATCTTTGTGTAAACCAAAAGTTCAAAACAATTCAGTGACTTACATAGTTTCTAAATACAGAACTATTTGAAAATATGGCATATACATCTGCCAAAAGTTCAACTCATGGATTCAAGCATCATGCTCACTTTTAGAATACTAGCAGTGTCAGGTAATTGTATGGCTGAAAGTTAGGCATGAGTTTCACAATCAGATGTTCCCGGGCAGTTCAAAGTTTCAACTTGTTGCCTATCTTGTTCTCTAACTTGTTCACCAGTTCCTGGTACAAGCTTACTTGATCTCAACAACAAACCTATTCTTCTTCATGCATAACCTGGGAAAAAGAGTGTTTGAACTTCTTAGCTTATAACACCTTTTTCTAGAAAGAGCGAGGTCAGTATTTGAAGACTGTTAGTAAATGTAGCTTGATTGCTAGGAAACCATATTGCATTAAAATGCTAAACAACATCCCCAGGCTGCTTTTAGTGTCTAATCTGCAATTTCTATTATTTAATGTCTGTGTTAGCATACCCATCAGGCACTGATCTCATCCATTGTCTAAAACAGAGCAAAGCTTAGTTTGTTCTTGGATGAGTGGTTCTCCAGGAGAACAAAATACAAACTTCACAAGACAGCAATCTCTCAGGAGACAGCATTCTACTATGAAAATTTATTCTGTTATCAAAAGTCTACGGCTACTGAACCCCTTGACATGAGAAAATAGGAAAGCATCCAGTTTATGAACAAGATAGCATACTGAAAATTAAACTACATACTTAAAAATTACGTAGCCACCTTAAGAATAAAAACTAAGGCTCATATCATAGAACCTGATATGGTCCTAATAACTGGACATTTAATATTTAAAAAATAAATCCTCAAGGTTTGGGCTATGCAATAATATTCTTTCCCAGGAGACTGAAGGCAGATGCACAGAAAGCAGAAGCATTCTGCTGACTGGAGTTTCTTCTGCCTCATTATCACCCTCTTATTTCAGGTTAGCTGAACTATAGCTAATCTAAGACAGTCTTCATCAGAGACAGAGATATTAAAGAGAAAACATCTTAACCAGGTCAGAGATCTAACAGCAAAAACTCTGTTGGTTCTCCTGCTCTGTTTCCAGGTGTCATGACACAGCCTTAGATCCAATCACTACTTGCTGTAGCTTGCTCTGAAGCCAGGCAATTTGTATATGCCACAGCAAAATGAAGCCCAGATGGATAGAAAGTGTAAATTTGTTTATGTTGATGGTTTACATTTTGTATGTTACAAAGTATTAGTCTTTTAATATGAGAATTCACATCCTATGGGGAATAGTACAAGTCCTGGTAAACAAGTTGTGAAAAGGAAGGGTCACACTGTTTAAGGTAAGGTAGGACTATTATTAACATTTTCGAACACATTTGAAGTTCAAAGTTCCTTATGAAATTAAATCCTACTATATCCATCTTTCTTCACTCTCTCGTGTCTGATTACCTCTTTCCCTTCAAACAGTTCTCTTCAAAGCAGCTGCAGATCCAAATATTAGTTTTGCTTTGCATTGCACATGCAGGGTGAATCCTTCTGGGTTTAATATAATAAGAAAATTATTTATTCAAACCTGAAGCGAAATGCAGCAGAGCACTGATTTAGTTCTGTGCTCTGCTTCTCAGCAGTGCTGAGGGGTCTGTGTCATGTATTTTCTTTCCAATCTGACTTTATTAAATATTTCCGAAGTTTTAAGAAATCAGTTAGGTTTCTATTCACAAAAGTCAGCTTTGTTCCAGGCACTGGCACTTCAAAACAACACACACCACTCTAAGTGAAAAACAAGGTTTCAAAACAAAGCATGTGGCATGAATATTCACATTAGTTTCATGACTGACCCTTACTATATTTATACAAAAGAGCAGCATGTCCTTGAGATGTTTTAGGAGCACAAGACAAGGGCTTCACTGCCCACATTCCTCTTCAAAAGCAGAAGGATTACAAGGTTTAGATTCAACATGTAATGCCAGCTTTTATTCTGTAAGAAGAAAACAGCAGAGCTAGAAGCTGTACACAGCAGTCAGCCCACTGTTCCTGTTGCTACAGAAAATTCCCTATCAAGCAGTCCAACCCAAAAAGAGAGGGATTAACAAGTAGGTCCTGCTTTCTGTGTGCAAGGCAGAGACATGGCAGTTCGTCAAAACTCAAAATCAGACAGTGCCAAAGCAGACTGCACACTCAAGAAGTCCTAGCCCAGTACACAGCCACAAGATTCCTTCTTTCCTGGAAAGGAAGAGCCACTAGGAAAATGCCTTCCTTCAGATCAGGGAATTTAGTAGGGAAGTCTTCGCTGAAACATGATCTCTGCATTTGCAGGCTATGTGCTTCAAAGGCAATCCAAAAACCCCACAAAATTAGAAGGGCAATTTGCCCATCTGACTTGAAATACCGATTTTGTTAATCGCTTGTATTTGAGTGCTTAGAGCCTTCTAGCCAGTAACCACGTCCACAGCTATTATTTGGACAGCAAGTGAACATGACATTGCCTATTTGCCGAGTGTTCTTGTAGTGAAGGTCATTCTACAGCTAGGGATAATGGGCAAAAATGGGCTAAAAGAATGTTCATCCTCCTGCTTCCCTCTATGTAGAAAAATTTATGGAGATATAAAGGAGTCATCTAAGATAGCAGTTGTTTGCAACAGGGCAGACAAAGGGAAAACAGTTTTCCTGAATCAGTGTTATCAAAAAAAATAGTTATCAAAGTCTATTAGAGCTAATTTACGCTGATTCCCAACTGCCAATCAATGCACAAGAATGACACATTTCAAAATCCATGATTAGACCAAGGTCAGACTCTTGCCACGTCCCATACTTTGTTAATTCAAGACTTTGTAGTATGCCTGCTCTTCAGCCCACCACCCTGAGAGTCATCTCTGCCCTGGACATAAAAAGTAGAGCAGTTAAACATCAGCAATCATCTGCATGTTTAATGCCTGAGCTATCAAAGAGCACAGATGAGTTTAGGCCACAGAGGACTGAGTCATGATACAATTCTTTCAGTGCAGTAGAATGGAGAAGTTAAGTGTTTAAGGAGAAAGGGATAAGACGCTGAATTCTCCCCCCTCAAAGGTACCCTAATGTTATGGGTTGCTGACATACATAATGCTTAGGATTGCATATAACATAAGATTAAATTAACTGAACTCAGATGTTTGTGAAACCACTAAAGTGTACTCTGCTGACAGATAACATGTATACTTCCCATGACTTTCAGCCTGTTCAGAAAACCACATTGTTCTGGACCATTATATTTCCCTGTAAGTGATGTTTACAAAGCAGTTGCCGTTATAGCTGTTGCACAGCCTACAATATTTAAATGGTGGTTAAAGCAAGTAGCTTTCCCAGATAAAGTACATTACAAGTCTCACGGTTTATTTCTAGTCTTGATTTAAGCACTCGAAACTGCTTGGTTACATTTAAGAATTGTGTGTAGGTATCATGTTAAAGTAAATACCTATTCTGTTCTTGCTGAGAATCTACACAGATTTGGATATACCAAATATCACTGGAAATTTCCCTTCAACTAAGAGGAACATAAATGGTTCTAATGACTATAGTTCCATAAAAGATGAGCAATTTTTGCAGAGCTTTTTGGTTATATCACCTTCCAGTTTTACCTTCCTGATACCTTTCTCCTTCCAGGCCTGTATGTTACTGTATGTATTGTTATACATCTGACAAAATATGTGTCAAGGAGAATGCAGGATCTTGTAACTGCAGCAGGGTTGTGACAGGAAGGTTTTAAGCTTACCTCCTTTCATTACATCTGTGTTGAGTCCATTCCAAAAAAAAGAGAGTCCCTATAGTCTCTTCACACTCTTGCTTGTATTTGTTCTCTTAGCTGTCAAACTAATGACTGTGAACTATCTTTTGACTCTTGTCATAGGAGGCTGACCAGAGGACAAATCCCTAAGAGGAATCCTGGGGTTTGCCTAGAGCAGGAAGGTTTAGAGTTCAGAACCCACAATGCTATTTTAAAAGCAACAGAAGTGCCGCAGGACAAGCAAGGCATTTGTATGCAGCATAATATCTTCCTTTTATCTGAAAAAAAACCCCTCACCCAAACTCTTGTGTGCTTTGCATCAAAGCACGCAAGATTCTCTCTTACTGTGGACAGGTATAATCTTACAGGCAGATCTGAAAAACTGTGGCAAAACTGACGTAATACAACAAGCTAAAATGAGAAGAGGGGGGAACACCCATAGCAATGAAGTCTAGTGATTCTAGTGGGGTTTCTGAACAAGGGGAATACATTAACAATACCACCTGGTTCTGAAGGACAGTGGTTGATATATGTACAAATAAAGCCTGTTTAGACTACAGGGCTTTTATTCTGGGCACCACAAGAAAGTATATTAAACTATCTTCTACAAAAACAAACAAACAAAAAACAGACCAAGAATTTTATCATCTCAAAAAAAGCCTGCAAAGCAGTGCATGATCAATGCTACAAATTATCCCTGAGCACAGCTTTGACCTGATGGTTATAAAGACAGGCAAGAGAGGACATCTGCTTTTCTCCTGGCATCAGTGTTTCCAGGCCAGGGCTGTATAAGCACCACAGTTTTCCACAACAAGGTTAGACAAGTTGGACCTTGACAGAAGTGCACAGCATGGAGCGTAAGGACACACAGAGTTTTTATCTCTGCACAAAGGCTTTCAAATAGCCAGACTGAGTAGAAAAGCCTTGTGTACTGTGCAGCATTTCAGCTGAGGTAGAGGAAATACCTGAGACCTGATTTGAAGACCTCACTTCACTGCCAAAAAGAAAACATACAAATTGTTGAGGACAACCAAAATCAGCCACAGGCTTTCAAAGCTGGAGCTGAACCTACATCCTTTCACATCTGCAACAGTATTCTGAATGTGGGAAAAGTGCGTGGGTACCTGTTTTTCCACAGAATCTCTGCTTACTGCATAAATGACATGGGTCAGTGAACTTACAGGTCATATGACTCCTTGTGCACCCAAGAGCCTTTGTCAAAGCTGAAATAACCAGGCTTAATATAAAAAGATGCAGTATAAATGCAAAGTATATGTGTGGGGAGTGGGTAGTGAAGAGGGGAACAAAAGACATTTATCTAGAAATCTTTTTACAGACAAGTTGCTGTTTCTTGGAATGACTATTTTGTACTACAGTTTACCTGCCACAGCAGACTCCCAAATATACCACTGGAGTAATATCTGTAGATGTAATGTTCTATGCAACATTAGTATTAGTATTAGTATTAGTATTAGTATTAGTATTAGTATTATTGGTGGTGGTGGTGGTAGTAGTAGTAGTAGTAGTAGTAGTAGTAGTGGTAGTAGCAGCAGTAGCAGTAGTAGTAGTAGTAGTAGTAGTAGTACCTTGGAAAAGGTTATTACAGCAAAGATTGCTTTTGGCCCAGATGCAGAGAAACATTATTCTTTCCCCTGCAAATAATGCAGCATTTAATTTGTCTGTAGGACAAAGCAGACACAACACTGTCAACCCATAGAAGCCCAGTTATGCCACTGAAGAGTTGACCAGTTCTTAGAACACAGTATTTCCCAAGACGAATTTAAAAGAAGCCATCCCGAACAAGAAGCTGCCTAGAAGCTAGGGTGCAAAATATCCTGATGAGAGTTATTCTGTCTTTAAAGTACTATTCAGAGAGATGAAAAGATGAATAAATTTCAGCGCTTTTGGTAATGAAACTTTTTCAAATTAATAGTCAATTTCTTTGTAAGAAACCTACCCGACTAGGCAATGTGCTGTTGTAGCAAAGATCACTTCCCAGATTTGTCTCTAGTAGTTCCAGTCATAACAGAATTTCAAATGCTTCACACTTAGAAAAACGGTGAAGCTTTCTAGAGTTGCTGGAAAACATAAAGACCCAGGTCTTGCAGTCGTCTAACTGGTCTGTGGCCAGAAAGACCAGTTTTCCCTTTGACTTCTGGCAAATGCTGACTTTTTGCAAAATAACATGCACATGGCACACATCGAATGGTCAAAATCAAGGTCTTACATGCAACAAATGCTGCTACAATACTGCAACAATCACGTAGCAAATCTCAACATGAGACCCTAAAGAGGGTAGGCGTGAAACAAAACTGAAACAGAAGTGATTTTACTCTCTTGCATCCATTTGCTTACAATGAGTAAGACATTCATATCAGAGTGGCAGTGCCCAACAGTCAGGCACTGAAGTACTTGTATCTTGTATCTCAGTGTCCACCAAAAACTTCTTAAGAGGACATGAAATATGTTCGCTATTGAGTCCTCCTCCTGTGCCCTGGATTCCTCTGAGTTTGGAAATGTCAGTCTTTGGTCTGATCTTCTGCACTCATTGCAAGCTGATAATCCATCTCTCCAGATGTTCCACCTCTATGGATATTTAGGATTTGCTCACCATACTTCCTGTTTATCTGATTTTCTTATGGTTCCTACTCTGTTTTTCTACTGTTTGCCATGCTCTTAAATAGCTTGGGTCTTCCTTCTTCTAGCCTGCCATCCCCATGTGTTTCCTGAAAAACTGTACGTACTGATGATGGGGTCACAGTGACATGGTTATACAGGTGCCATGGGACAAGATATGGCATCAGTATGGCCCTTCTCCAGCTGTTCCTTCCTCCTGCTGCTCCCAGAACCACACATCTCATTCACATCAGTCCTAGCATTTCTATCACAACAGTCACACAGATTTGTCTCAGTAGAGCTACCAACATCAAAGTGCCTGGGAGGGAGGAAAAAGACTTTTTACTTGCTAAAGGATTTTGAAAACCTGGTTTTGGCACTCTCCAAAATTTTTAAGCTTGACTGAAACCTGTGCCTTGATTCCCCACTGTGTAAATACAGATAATGACTAGTTTATCATCTATCTCTATTCACTGTAAATGCTTGGGAATACAGATTGTCTTCGTTGTGTGTGATAGGGTGCTGAGCACAAGGTGGCACCAATTTCAGCAGGTATTACAGACATAATGAGCCCTTGCAGAGAGGCAGAGACACCTTAGCATTGGAGATGCACAAATCACAGAGATACAAGTATTGTGTTTCAAGGGACTACTTCTACCATAAATATTTTTGTATGTTGATACTCACAAAGCGTCATTACAGTTCCTGTGCAAATACAGCTTGCTATCCTAGTATTTTTTCATAAGTACAGAAGCAGCAATTATCAGTTTATTCAGTTCCTTGCTTTCTTGTACCATTTCTCACTGTATGTGCAAGCTAAGATACTTGAAGCAGGATGGGGTTTTTTTCCCTCTCCCCTTTTAACTGAATACAGTGTTAAGTGTTTGAAACAAGCAAAGGGACAGGTCTTCTATATTCTCCTCACTGCACACTTCCTTCTTGATCTCAATGAGAAGTTTTCAAAGCATCAAGGCACCTTTTATGTTCTCTACTCTCAGGCCTTGAATTCTGCCCATGGGTTAATCTCCATGGTAGTCATCCTACTCACAGGGCATTTAGTCACAAGTAATAGGCTAAGAGTACCTGACCATTTTCTCTGGCTACTGAAAAGCTGTCATCAGCAATGACATTCTACCACTATCAACAGAGGCTGGAGATGAACCACTGGATGGTGGGGCTATGCCAGCTTCAATCCCATTACTCACCAGCTCCCGTTAAGGACAAGTCAGAGCTCACCAGAGATGTATGATCATCTGCACCTCACTGGCTTTCACCCACAGTTCAGGTGCAAAGGGAACAGAGGAAGCAGAGAGAGGAAGAGAAAAGAAACACAGAAAAATGTTTAAAAAGCTGGGGGGTTTTCTGCAGAATGCCTAATATATTAAAACTTTGGATACTGTTTTTTATTCCTGAATTTTTACTGCATTAGAGCATTTTTCTTCACTTGAGCCCATTCCCCTGCAACATTCAGCTCTAATTTTAAGGTTTAGATATATGAAGTGACATCATTTCAACCATGTTTTATCCATAGGATTCATGTGGGTATTCAGAGCAGCTTTCATAAAGTTTTGCCATAGAGATTTGTCTCATTTTGTCTATATTCCATTAGATTATTCACATTATTTTACAGAAAATTTGTCTGGGCTAGTTAAGATTTTCTTTACTTTTTTTAACTTGCAAAAACTACTTATTTTATCAACTTAAACTGTTGTATAGAGCTTTCATTGGTCCATTTATTTAAGATGTGTAAGATAATACTTTAAATAATTATTTTTAAGAAAAAACACTTCATGTTTTCTCAGGTATTCTAGGGTCAATTCCTCATGAATGCCAAAGTGTCCTTATACTGCTTGAAACAATTCAAGAATCCTGCAAAGACATTGGAATTAGATCCATGTATATTTCATTTTTTCCAGCTACACCAGTACAGAATTGTAGGTTTAGTATATTTGGGTGTTTCTGTGGTGAAGTGATCAAGCAGTGCAGCTGAAACACAGCAGATCCTTCCACATATTTGCTACACAATTGGCAAGCCTATTGAAAACTAAAAAGCAGTTGGGTTTGAGGGATCTTTTTCACCACTCCCTACTCTGCCAATGCCTTTGTATACCTGTTAGCAGCAAGAACCAGATTCAGCCCATTTTATAGCAATCACTGACACAATGTGCTTGCACAATGGAAGTTGCTGGTGATGGACTTTTCTGTTCTTGTCCCATTTGATTGAATTAAACTCAACCTTTCTTTACAAGAATCAATGGAGTATTTGACTTAACTGATCTTTCTTGATAAATATGCACACAAGGGCTACAGTGTGCTTTTAATAGCTCTGGTTCAACTTCCAAACTGTGTCAGAAATGCATCTGTCTTTTATAACACCATCTTTATGGTTCAGAACACAAAGAAATTGAATTATAAACAGCGAATCAATGCCAACCTCTTCCAAGCTGCTCATAGGTAGCATAGCTTTAATAACAAAACATCTCCCAGTGTGGTTTCAAAGGATAAAAATCACATCCTACACTGTTCAGTGCTGGGCTGTCTCAACTTCTCCTATCTAAGCACTTGAACACAATATTTTTACTGTGTTTTGATGAGGGGCTGTACTTACACCTGCCCTCAGGTGTAAAGAGAAAAGCAACACCACGCAGCATAAGCACAACACACATGAATTGTTCCTTCTTTAGCTTCAGTTTTCACCCTGGGCCAATTTCAAGATCCTGTTTTTCTCTCACTTATGCTTTTGACACTGTTACTGTGGCCAACTTTTTCTAAAGGAATATTTTTGAAAGGGATGAGTCCTAATGTATTTTATAGTCAGGGGCTGGTCTATCAGATCCAATTTTCTCTTTTGGAGGAATCTCCTCTGGAATGCTTTAGAGCATCTTTGAGTAGGGATAGTGATGGGCATCACATAGAAAAATCCAATGCCATGTTATTATCTAATAGTTTTGGTACTGATTGTATAATCCACTTTACGGCAATGTTAGAGTAAGCGCAAAAAAGAAACCAAGCCTTCTCATTGCATTTTGCCTTCCTGAAGATGTTTCAATAAATGTACCCTTTCTATTAATTTGCAGGAACATGAGTGACATCCATTGATTTGATACTTCACCTGCACCATTCTAAATTTGGAGGTTGTGTTAACTTCCTGAGAAGTGAGGCATCCTTGTCTTGCTACAGAAATGATCTCATTAAGTAAGCAAAGACCTGGCCAAAAGGATAAACTCTGCACAAGTATTTACAGGCAGCTCCAGCTTCCTGGCAACCCTGACAGCTTAGATCGGGAGACAGAACACATCCTTGTGCCAAAAATCAGCTTTAAAATTCATGTTTCACTCCAACACAAGCTACACCTTCAGGCTAAATTATACCTGTGTGAACAGATCCAGCACAAGATTCAAAAGCCACTTACGTCTTCAAAGTGACTTGAGAAGAGCATTGGCCCTGTGGAGTGTCTCTCTGCAGAGGGGACTGTGGTAAACACTGAACAGTGCTTACCAAATGATGGTCTGAAAGTTACTTTAACAGTTCGTCTTCTCTCATACATCTTCCCATGAGATTTTCCTATAAAGTCTATCTCCCTCCAACAAACTATTTTGGGATTGGCAAAAATTGTGTTGCTACAATAGGAAGCATACTCTATTGAACAATTGCATGCAAAAAGCATTTTTCTTTGGCACAGCAGCAGTGAGGAACTAACAGAACACTTCTTGGTTAAACAGAACTTTCATGTAACTTGCCAGTAACTGATTTTGGTTTTTTCCTAGACTTGAAGAACTCCTGTCATTTCACAGAGAAAATGTATTAGCATATACATTTCTCTATTCTTCATCATGCCAAAACTCATTCACTCTTACCAAACCATCTCCTCCAAATATTAGAATTCCCTTTTCTCTGAACTTTCTTGCTTCTCCTAACTCACTCACTCCCTTCCCATCCAATTTTCTACACCCAAGCTAACCCTATAGACATTCAGCTGAGCACAGCGCCCTCTCCATTTCTCATCTCTCAAAGTTACATGTTATTCTCTGTACACATACTCCAGTCTCAACCCTAATCTCTCTTTCCATCAGCAAATCAGTTTGTTTCACTCCATCTTTCTGCTACTCTATCATGACAGCAGCTGGTGCCCAGACCAAGGATCCCACCCACCATTTACAAAGGAAACTCTCAGGTTTTCTTTGACCTTCTGTAACATACTCTGAATGTATGCATGCAGCACAAAATAAAAAAAAAAAAAAGAAAATAAAGACACACTCCTTTGGTACAAATCACACACAGTGACAAATGGCCTCATTCCTAGGGGAGATGTACTAGAAAAGACAAATATATGGGAAACATTCAGAACAAGACATGGGGAACATTTAGAACAAAATATGTGGAACATTCAGGCTGTTTCAGAGACCTTCCTATTGGGATCCAGGAGGAATCTCAAGTTAAATCTGTAAAGAGTTCAAGAGCATGTTTTAATCAATAGATATATGAGAAACTGTATGCAATAGAGTTGTAGGTGTACTAGATACCATTAAAACAGGAAAAGAAATAATCCCACTAAACCTATAGTTTTGAATTTCTTTTGGCTGGTATGCCATTACTTCATAAGCCAATAAACCATGCTCAAGACCAGTGTTCTAGTCAAACACCAGCCCATAAATACACCAAGAGTAAAAAACTGAGCATAAAGATTTATTTGAACTTCAAAAGATTTTGCTGACTCTCAGACACTGATCAAAATTTTCTCTTCTGTGCGAAGCACAGTGTACTTCTGCAGGTCTCCCCAGAAGGCAGATGTAGACATTTCTGAGATTCTGATGTCTGATTTATAAAATCAGCAAATGGTCCATTCACTCCTCTGATATGGATTTAAATGCCTTGTCAGTTTCTGCAGGGTGAACCTGCAAGGTCATGTGAGAAGGTGTTAATCTACCAAAACACCTAGTGCCATTAAAACCAAGTAACTGCTACCCTGCACACTGTCTGCCATCTATGACAGAATTCCACTGGCCATAACAGATGTCATTTAGATTTTCATTCTTCTTGTATCAGAAATTACAAAGTGCTCTACACAGACACAGGTTTGGAAGTGAGTACTGTGAAACTGCAACTTGAAAAAAGAAGTGCAAGCCCAAGATAATGGCCTGTGTAGGTTCATTTGTCTCATGAGAACCTACACAGACAGTTGTAGCAGGAAGCATGTGACACCCAGAACTTGGTGGCATGTTTGCCTATAGGCTGAGAAAGAGATGAAAGACCATGCACAGATGATACAAGTAGCCATCACATCTATCAGTTCACTGGGAATTAAATAGAAAATAACAATAGAAAAGCAGAAAATACAGTAAGATCTTGTTTGAATAAAACACATATTCGGAAACACATTGTAAAGGAAGTAGCTCAAAATCTTTCAGAGCAACTCCTTGAGGGTGACCGTGGTGTCTTAAGAATAGGTGTGCTGCCAGAGAGAATGGAAAAAAAAATTATGCAATTTGACGACGTACTGCCTCCTACCACAGCAGAGGGCTGTGGGCTTCCAGAGGGCTAAGAGCTCAGTTCTTCTCGATACCAGTTGACGGCCACAGCTTGCTGCTGCCAGGAGAGAGCGCCAACAGGTTTGGTCTAGTGCGAGTGAGGGAGAAGGTACCCTCAGCATTTCCTGTTGTGACTAACTGTGCCACTCACATGGTATGAAAAAGAAAATCATGACACTTGGAAAAGATTTTAGGGCAAATGCATTGATCCTCCATTTGCTGTGCAGGCTGTTAGGCCATCCAGTAAAGCTGGGTCCAACAGAGATGGATAGGACTTCAAATACCCATCCATACTATGTCCTACTTGCTGTCTCCCTGCAGCTCCAAGCTCAGTATGCACCACTGCTCATCTGCACCCCTTGCAGGCATGGGGAGCACAGACACCTCACTCCTGGTCCCAGACTGCAGGGTATCAGATCAGTGCCAAGGGCTCTGGGACACCAGGAGAGGGCTTTAGATCTGGTTGCCTCAATCACACAGGTGTTCACAGCCTCACTGACCTCTGCTCTGGGGATGAGATGAAAAGCCTCTATCTTTTGACTTCTTTAAGTATGAGCCAGGGAAAAAAGAACTGACAAATAAAAATACATAAGAGGAAACAATCCTGCGTAATTTAACTGAAAGGGGTATCCAATTTTAATCCAGTAGGTAGCATGTAATTCCAGACCTTTCATTCTTCCATGGCAAGAGACACACTCTTTTGGAACACAGTGAAAAGGTAAGATGTTTTTTTCTCTCAGAAAAGCCCATTCCTGTAAGCCTTCCTTGAGCACCTTGAGAGCCCTCAAGATTACTCTGACTGGAGGAACGAAAGGAACATTCAAGGCTTACAATAACCCTTTTCCTCAAGAGTGAAGAAAACATCAGATGTGGCTGCAGCTTTCAATGCATTATTGATACCAAGCACTTGGCAGCATTTGTTTCAGTGAGATAAATTTGATCTGTGAACACAAAAGAAAGAGAAGGAAGACAGCTGGTCAGACTGGTCAAAGGAATACCTGCTGAGTCCAATCGAAAAACAATATTTTTGCACAAGGAGCCATGAAATGTGGACATAAAACAAAGCATAAAGAGTAGTAATACTTCAAGAAAATGTATTCAGTTACCAATCTCAAGCTACAATTGTAATGCAGATTAATTCAGCAGTTGAGCAACAATGCAAACTAATTAGAGATATTAAACCACATAAACAAATCTTTTATCAAATAAAGCACGCACTATAGGATATCCTGAGGCATTTATGATGTCACTGGGTTTTCAGCAGGGGTTTTGAATCTGTGAATGTAAAAATGTTTCCCGGGAAAGCTGGATACTTTGCATGGCAACACTGATCCTTCTGCCAGCAGGCTGTCTTTACTTAACTACTTTATGTGGACTACGTGGATCTAATTTCTAGTCTTACAAGACTGGGATCCAGAAAGAAACAAAACCAAAACCAAACCAAAACCAAAACCAAAACCAAAACCAAAACCAAAACCAAAACCAAAACCAAAACCAACCAAAAAACAAAACAAAGCAAAAAACAAACAAACAAAAAAGCACCAAGATGAGAAACCTCTGTTTTGGTGTTTTGGTGGCTCAACTCAGCAAAATAGAGAATAATTACTCACACAACAAAGGGTGCAATTGCATGTCTGTGATCTGCACACTGCAATAATTCCTAATAGCTCTGCCATTAGTCTGCTGGGGGCTTGACTCAAGTGAACAGTCAATTTATGACATGATATGTAACAGCAGCTGGGCAGAACAGTAAAATGACCCAGACGATAAGGTCATACAAAGCTCTTCATTCAAAATATGTGTTTTCATGTAAAAAAAAACCAAACAACTCAGAACTGACTTACTTCCAGACTCCTGACAAATGATTTGAAGTGGGAAGAGGGATTAAAGGTGAAAACTGAGATGTAGCTAAGTGTCTGATGCAGCCACCCAAATTCAGCAGGTGACACAGGGGTTCCTGTTTGTCTTTTGAAAGTGCATCACTGCCAAGAGTAATAATCAAAAAACTCAGCCCACCTTCTTTGTGACAGTTAGTGTGGGTTTGCCACACAAGGAGTGGAGCAGTACATCAATTCAGAGTATAAATTAAGTTCGTTAACCCTTCACCCTCTATGAGGACTCCCTTTCACTCCCATACAGTTGTTCTTCAATCACAGGAAATTAATCTTCCCTGAAGTAGGAGAAAGCTGCTGCAATCTAATAATGCTACAGCTGAATGGGAGCTTCCAGGGCAGTAAAATGTGGTTTAATTCAACACTACATCTTCACAACCTCGGCTGATTCATCTCTGTTTTCTTGAAAAGCAATTACTTTAGGAAGGGAATTGGTCAGTGCAGTAGTCTGCTTTACCAGATAAAATATGCAATGCCTGTATCTGTGGAGGGAATAAAGATGGTGGCTCAGAAAAGAAGTGGATCACAGAGCCTGGAAGCAGGTGCGCAGCTTTCCTCCAGCCTCATGGACAGGCCCCATGAAAAGATATGAATGCCCTGGGGTCTGCTATCTCATGGCAGTGCACGCTGTCCGTCCCAAGGCAGGCTCAGGGAGCAGCGCTGCTGGTGCAGTGATAGGAGATTCTGTTTGGCTCCTTAGGTCAGGTTGAGCTGCATGAAGGCAACAACAGGATCTTCAAAGACTGAGGAGAACTGGCATTTTGCAGTGTTCTTTTCAAAAACCAACTTCATGACTTCAGAGGGCAATAGGGAGGGAGGAAATTACCCCAAAAAATCCATACACTAGGACTTAGTCTGTATTTTCCTTTCCCTTACAGAAGGAGGTCTGCTTGATACTGAGCACCTTTTTCAGTAGCTGCAGCTAAACTTATGTCACTCAGCTTGGTCATTCAACAGTTCTTCAAGAGAAGTAATTTATTTTATGCAGCTGACATCTCCCTTTATTTTTCCTCCTCCCCCACCTCAGATTTCTGGGAGAATGCATCACTCGGATACATCATGCTACCCACAGAAATTTACATAATCACCAAGTGACCTAGTCATCCCTGATAGACCTAAGTCTTTCTTTAATCAAATCTGTAGTCCCTCCATCATGTCATCTTGTTAAGTAGGCCTGACTTATCTCAAAATGTCAACAGTCACTGTGACTAATTAACTATTTTACATTATCAGTCTTTTGAAAAGTACTTGAAAAGTCACTGAAGATTCCACTTCAAAACTGTATTGTCAACCAAGAAAGTTAGCACACAAAAGAATTGAAATAAGAAAACTTTTTATTCAGTGCAGAAAGTTCACTCAGCCCAAGAAACGGCATTCAGTACCATACCATCAGCTTCATAAACTTTAAAGGACTTGGCTCACAAAGAATCTTGCTTTGTTTTTTGTGGTTTGCCATGTCCTACCTTGCCAAGCATAAATGCACACTTACATAAACTCTCTGAACAGAGAACAACCTTGTCAAGAACAACCGGCAGAGTTCCTTTCTCTCTGAAAGGAGGCATCCTTTTCTACACCTTACAAAATCTTTCTGAGACCCGTATGGGGTTTTTTCCACCTTCCTTTTTCCAGCTTAGGAAACATGTCACAATGCCAATATGCTTTGATCATCAGTACAAAAACCTCCTTATAATCTCAGTATTAATAAGAGCAATCAGACTCTGAGTGGGATAAAAATAACCAATGCAACAGGTTTGGTTTTTTTTAAACTGGCGTAATCCACTAACACATGCAAAAAGATGCATTCATTCAACCATAATAGCAAAAGACAACCCTTTCCTTGAACTGTAATAAAATGCCCATTTATGCCTGTCTCTGTCTCAAGGATTGAGCAAATTTATCAAAGATTTCCAACCAGAGAGTATTTTACAAAAGAATCAGTTGAAGAAAACAAACTGTCTCTGAACCGGTTTGCACATCAGTCCAGCCAGACCACATCTTGGCTTGACACGTATGTCCTACTGAACACACTCAAAGCCATTAAAGATGCTTTAAAAAAATGATTTCAACAGATGTTAGAGAATCTGCATTAACTTTTATGTTTCTTATTTACCCATAGAATGGGTTCTTTGTATCAAATATCTTCTGTTGACTGGTAGAAGCATTGCTATTATGGAGAACTAAAAATAACTCATCTTCTCTAAAAAATACAGCAAGTGGAACTAAAGGAAGAATGCCAAAAACCTAACTGCTTGTCATATGTACCCCTCTGTCATTCCAATTGTTTTATACTGAGATTATTTTCCTTTGTATACACAATAAATCTTACAGAGCATGCATTATTTTTTATACAGGGAAATTCCATATACTTTCAGTGGAACTTAAGTGGAAAAATACTACCTTAAGTATATATTTACAGCTAACTGTAGCATCAAATGGAAAACATTCTGTCTGATTTCCTCCTCTTCTCCTCTCATCACTTTTAAGGTGAGAATTGGCCCTTGTTATTTTTTCCACATCTGCAAAATGCAAAAGCCTGTTTTTAGAACCCCAGGAGATTTTCCTGATGGAAAATCCCACTATGCTGTTAGGATGTTTCTGCTGCCTGCTGTAGGAAGCATCTGTATGCAGAATAAAACAATGCCCTTTTCCCAAGCATATTTGAACTGCACAAATCAATACACTGTGTTAATATGATCCGATTTGTTTCATATCTTCAGTTCACAATTAGCACCTAGAGGAAGATGAATGAATCCTGTGCTCTCAGAAAGAATAGAGAGTGTTTCTTCAAAATACACTGATTGGTTTGTTAAATGTATTTAAGTTTGATGTACTTAATTGAAAAGGTATTCCCCTTGCTATGTTGGTTAGCTGCATGAGGTTATCAAATCTTTTGCGCAAACCTTTAGCAACCCAATTTTGTTACAGAAATAGCTTAATTTCTACAATTACACCTGTTCTCTTTGTCCAGCTGCAAAGGGTGGCTAATAAAGCTCTTAGTGCCTAGAGATGAAGTAAGCTACCCTGGCTCTATCCTCCAAAATCCTCTATGAGAAAAGGGGAACTGCTACATAACAGAGCTGTCTCTTTTCTTTCCCAGGGCTTTGATTAAGGACAGAAAATGGTTCCTCTCAGAGCAGAGGAAACGGTTGTCAGTAAATACACACTGAAAAACAACATACTGTGATAGCGACTGATAACAATGGACACCATACACATTGCAACAACAGCAGTATAACAGTGGTCTGGATATACATAGGACTCCCCCTGGACCTCCACAAGTTGAGCAAGGAGAGCAGTTATTGGGGGGCTGAAAGATGAATGGTGAGTGACAAGCATTTACGGAAGAAGACACCTCAGGGGAGTTGTGAGGGAGCCTGCACACTCCTGACAGCCTGGAAATTTATCTTACAGCCTGTAATACTGGATTTACTAGTGGTTTTTCACAATCTGTGTCAGGGTAGGAACAGAGATGCTCATCCCCTGGAGGAGCCACAACAGGAGTGAGTCAGGCCTTAATAGCCTTAGTTCTCCTCCTTTTCTCAGGGGAACATCAATTTGCTGCTGGCTGTGACTATCTTCTCAGCTCTGTGCAGATGACCAACAGCTTGCCTGGGAACATAACCCAGATTTCAACAGTGTAACTGTCATGTAGGCAGATACTGTCCTTGTGCACAAAGACCAAAAGATGGGTCCCAGAGGAAGCATAGCCAGGATTGCTTGAGGCTTTTCAATAATGGAGTTCAACAGGACCCATGGCTACTGCCAGCAAACATTAAAAGCCTGTTCACGACCAGTGATGTCCCTCAGGGCATCAGCATGCCTCTGAGGAGGATCTCAAGAGGAGCCAGTATGGCTGCGTTAGTGCTGATTAGGGAGTAGAAATCCTTTGAAGAACTAGCTGAACAACTGGCCTTATCCTCCATATAGCATCTCACAGAGTGCATCAAGTTTAGCCGTCAGGATATTTGTAATAAGCCTGGAAGAAGGCTTTTTATCACCTCCAGCTGAGCAGGAGTCACCCTTCTCCATAGATAAGCACTGGTCACAATGACCCAGGCATGATCACTTCTAAGCTGGATTACTCTAATTCGCTCTATCAAAGGCTGGATGCAGACTGCACCAAACTTCTGTTTCTCAGACTGTGACGAGAGTAAGTGAAGGCTCTGCTCAGTTTTATCCACTGAAGGCCAATAATTTTTAGAAGTTAGATTACAGCTTTGGTCCTTGTACTCCACACAGATAATGCATGGGCCAAACCATTTGTCAACAGGCAATATGCCTAAAAAGCCAGTTTTCAGCCCACCATCTACCTAGAGACTGCCCTGGAGCAATGCAACTCCATGCAGGCACATGACAGCCAAAACCAAGAAATGCTCAAGTGAGACGATCCAGGTCTAGAATGAGGCACTACAAAAATATAGTTAAATTAAGAGTTCACCATTTTTAGGAAATTTTAAAAATTCATAAAAAACCTTCTCTGCTCTCATAGTGCTGGAATTACTCTGTAAAAATGAATGGCATCTCATCCTCAGAGACTGCATAGCTTTTTCCAAAGTTTGCGTGGATTTGTCCACACAATGGCAGACACCTCTGAACTTGGAAAGGGAATTATTCTGCACTATGGACATGAGAGAACTCCAGTGGAAATTTTCACAGGTAGGAAAGTAGCAGCCTGAAGTGGAGCCAGAGCTCTTCTCCCACATAACCCAGTGCCAGCTGATGTGTGCTGAGATGTGCCAGGTAAGGGCACTCAGCATCTGAAAGGACCTGCCTATGACTAGTCCTGAGCTGTTGGCCCCCTGCAATAGATTTGCTGCTTTCTTTGGAAGAAACTCCAGGATCTCCACTAGCAGTACAGTTTACAATGGGGTCAGAAGTTTATGCATAAAAATCATCTAGCTTGGTGACCGTGTCTGGAGGACACCTTCTTGTTTGCAAGGATGAAATAGTGCATTATAAGGGCATGAGGCAGAGTAATACAAAAGCTCGTTGAAATTAAGTATCATGAGAGGGTTACACATTTACTGAAGTATAGTACAGGATAAACAAAAGAGGTTATTCCTTCACGTTATTAAAAAAGAAGGAAGAACCAAACCCACAGGAATCAGGAGCCATGACTCAAGAAGTAAGAACAAGACACTGTAAGTCAAACTATTGAAAAAAACAAACTGTTTATACAGCTAAAGAGTAACTTTGATTGAAATTTGTGCTAATCTTAGTCACTAACATAGTAAAACATCCGCCCATAGGTTATGTTTGCCCCTTACTCACATAAGCCTCTTCCTTGTGGAGCATGTGCCATGTAACATATGTGCACAGTGTCAAAGAGGGACTGGCAAATGCAAAGCAAAGGACTACAGCTTTAAGTTGTTACATATATGGGAAATGCCAGTTTTTCATTTTAAAAGTTATACTGAAGGTGTGCTAGCTTTGTGGATTTACCACCTAGCACTCATCTCTGCACAGACACGAAATTAACAAATCTCTCAACTCTGTGTGTGAATTGGCTTCATACACACATATGGTTTTCATTGGGTGAAATAACACATATTTGTGACCACAAGCTGAGAACATCATCTTTAAAGGTGTTGTGGATGGTTTCCAAGTAGATAACTTATATCTCTTCACATCCAGAAAGCCAGTTTGGTTTCAAAACACATCTTGTGCTTCATATGAAATTAGGACGTCACAAAAGCACCCCTGAAGTCTCACTCTTGCTAAAGGTATCACTTACATAGACTTAAGGTAACATAGTGTTTCCTACCCAAGTATGTTATCTTACATAATTTCTTCTTCTTCCTCTTTTTTTTTTTTTAATTTACCTCATAGTGTTTCCTACCCAAGTATGTTATCTTACATAATTTCTTCTTCTTCCTCTTTTTTTTTTTTTTAAATTTACCTGAGTACTTCTTCGTGTTGCTATTAAATTTCCCATTTATGTAAGTAACCTATGGTCTTTTCTGGTTTTCCTCTTCTTTCTCTCTCGCAATTTCAACTGTTTTAGACGTCTGTCCTGTGAATGTTCTTTGCACATTTCAGAGGCAAGATAAAAACCCTGCAGCAAGTCAACAGCAGATACTACTAAATGGAGATACTTGTTCCACACCATGATACACCACAAATGAGCAGCAAAGCCTTTCCCTGTACCCAGGCTCCTACTTGGTCTATGTGGAGGATTCCAGGGGCTCGAAGTAAGGAGTGCAATGACATATGTTGTGAAGATCGGAGTTGTGCTGATCTGGGCGAAAGAGATAGGAGAAGACAGTGGTTATGAGATGTTTTAAGTTAAAGGGTACTGTGAGAAGATAATTGTGCTCTCAGAGTTCAACAAGAATCATGAAATGCACTGAATCTACTGTTTCCTCCACCACATGCTTTGGAGCTCAGTATAAGTAATTTTAATCCTTCGGTTTAATTAAAGAGGAAGTGAACTTTAAGGTACGTCTTCTCTTGTGTAGTCACAAATACCCAACAAACAATAGCAATTTGACAAATTGTCTGCCTAAAAAATTAATTTAGCTAAACAAGAATCAAAGTAGAGCCTGCTAGATGTAGCGGAGTTGTAGTCCCTCCAGAAGGACAGTCAAACCTCAGATATGTTGTTATCCAGTTCCCAAAGGAAATTAAGCACATTTAGAGCCAACTAGTGATATTGCTTACACAGTTAGCAAGCAACTCAATGGGCTACAGCTTGAAGAGAATGCACAGCCCAGCTCCCTGAACAGCTGAAGTTCAAGTTGCTGGCTCACAAGACAGTGTGAGCCACTGGGTGTGCCATGCTTTCTTTTTATCTATGCTATCTTAAACTATCTGGCACAGATAAACCAGCACCACGCTGTAACAGCACCTTCATTCAGCTGCGGGGAGACACCCTTTACTAAGTGGTAAGCACCACCTCTCTGTCTTTCCAGAAGTAAAAAGCTAAGTAATAGCAGAGGTTATTCCTAGACTTCTGTTTATTTTGACACTCTCTTTGTCTATATTCCTTTCTGTAAGTGAAATCAGAAAGGTTCTTTCCTAAGCAGAACCAAATCCCTCTACACAGGCTACAATTTTTTAAACGAAGCAGTTGTGACTACTATTGTCACTACTCTTAAGCAAACAGCCTCACCAGTCAGCTGCACTTTAAATCCGAAGAGAACTCAAGTGGCTGGAGAGATCTCAGCTATATTATAAACTAGTGGGCTTAGAATCTTGGCTGCTTAAAGCACTGGAAACAACACTGCTGTTTGCAGGAAGGAAAATTAAATCTAAAGACAGGAGTTCACTGAGTAGCTTCTCCTATCAATAAGGGTCTTGAAGCTGTCTGGCTCAGATCCAGAAAAAACTGCTGTCTCCAAAATTCCTTGAATCCCTAAGGTCTGTAGCTAGAGAATTGAACACAAAGTCCTAAAAGTGCAAGAATCTAGTAAGGTTCGTCAGTCATTCTTGACAGCATTCTCAGCAGCTTTTTGGATATCCACTGAAGATAGCTACTAGGAAAAGCTGTATAGTTTGTGCACTGAGCCATGCCCTGACTGATTGGAAGTTCCAGTACATGAGGTAAATGCAGACACTATGATTTGATCAGCACTAATTTGTACCATATGTTTTGGGAATACCCATAAGTCCATTTGTTCCAGAGAGGTGTTTAATTAATTACTGAATTAATTTTTCCTATCAGTTAGAATTACATTACGTGCCACCTATGTAATGTAAACCTTACAAACTGGAAATTGAGTAACTACATTTTGGCTCACACTAGCACTAATCATTGTCTGTGACAGCTTTAACAGACTGGCCCCTCACAAAATAGATTGTGTATCACATCACATCAAAAGTGCCACAGATGAAGATCTGAAGATACAAGGTGTCTTTTCAAAGTATTTCAGTAAACTTAACTGCTGTCCTATTCCCTAGCACACTAATCTGTTAATCTGTAGCTCAGCTGTTGGTAGGTTTAAGCAGAAAAGACCCAGATGCAGCTGTGCTTTCCTCAGCATACCCAGGAGGACAGGAGAAGCAGGATAAATGCCCTCCTGTTTTACTCTTCCCCCTAGTATGCTGGTGGACTTATCCTTAGCTCTCGGCAAAGGTTAGAAAAGTCCTAATGCTTTTTCACTTTCAGTAGCATCATCTGCCAGCTCTGTATCATTCAGGTGCATTCTTGTTCAATGGTCTCCTGTCCTGATAATGCTACGTCATGGCCTTTGGCTGCAGGCCTGTTCAAATTCTGTCTTGGCATTGTCCTTTTCCACCACACATTTTAAACAATCTTCCCAGAAGTTAATAACTTGTAGCTTCTAACGCTGAAGGCCTGAATTTCACCATCTTAGAAGATGAAAATTTTACAGTCAAAAGAGAAAGATATTTTTGTAATCACTTCCTGGCCAATTCCATATAACCATGACTAGAACCGAGGAATGTGTGATGGCTTTAGTTAATTAAGTACTGTGCAAGAGATGGACTCAGTAATCTTTATTTCAAAGATTTGGTGAAGATTATAAAGAAGCCTAAGATGCTTGTTTTACACTCATTTTATACTCTGTTGTTAGCTCTCTGCTTTTCTTTGACAGCTGTTCTAATAGAGTGTCCTCACAGCTCATTAGCAGCTGTTAACCATGAGAGCAATGGCTGCTCTCTTGACTTTGGAATCTCTTCTCATCTCAGGTCAAGGAAGTCCAGGATCTAGTCTGAGAATCTAGGAGTGCATAGTTTGGAGTTGCTTGAAGACAGTATTATTTTATAGCTTGCCCCACTCAGAAACACAGGCTGTATCTTATGTCACAGTTTTCTACAGTGCCGAAAGTGATGTGTGTCATTAGCACCATTGCCTTACAGGCTTACACTTGGCTACTGCTTTTCAGAGAGCCTCGAGAGCCTGTCCAGGTACCCCTCCTATAACACAGAGGTAGTCTTTGTTTTTTGTTCTGCTACCACTGGCATCCTTAATAAGTGGTCCTTAAAAAAAGGACATTTGAAACAGCAATTTTGAGATAAAGTCTGCAGCACATTGCACGTAACATCTGTCTCAAAATCCTCATGAAATTAGCCATAAGTAGCCCATCTACATGACAGAGTTTTGTTTGCTAGTGGTGTTCATGATGATGATGATGATATTGATGATGATGATGATGATGGTGGTGGTCGTGGCGGTGGCAGTAATAATTATAGCAACCACAGCTGATGTGAGATAGGCAAGGTTTGAGCCAAGAGAAAGGGACTTGTTGAAAGTTTTGTCTTGGAAAAAGAAGTGGACAAGTCAACTTCTCTCCTTTTTTAGCAGAGACTGGCAATATCAGACATAGTGTTAGACACTTACTGTAATGATTAATATCTTGAGACTATTGGTTAAATAACATGTTTTTAGTCTTGCCTTATGCTTCCCATTGAGACATTAGTGGCCACTAAAGCACATTACCATCACTTGACGAATTTTATGATCTATCACACACTAGTTGCTGGAACTGCATGAAACGATATCCTCAGCAGTGGATGAACGAAGAGTGTGCTCATTTGTGTCCTCTCTTTTGAACAAGAGCTCTTCCACAAGAAACCCATAGAAAATGTTTTCAAGAGTACACATATAGTTACACAATCAGTCTAATCTGGTGGTCCCAAGATACTGTGCTCTCTAAGGGTTGTCTGCAAAGGGTCTTTAATATCTCAGTCCACGGATGTTTGAACCAGAACATAGCTTGCTTGGTATGTCCTGGTCAGTTCCTGCAGGCACTTCACAATTCATTCAAAACAGCACAATGGACGTATCCCTGAGCTTAGCACAAACCAAGTTTATTTTGGGAGACATCTTGTTTTCTAGCTCTTAATTCTCTCCATATACGAAAGAGAGGATTTTAGTATTTATAAGAATTTAAAAAATAAAAATCATCCCAATATAAGTAAATATACTAAGGTACCTAGAAACAGTACTCTGAAGCTTATTGTCACAATTAATTACTGTGAAGGATGTGATCCCTCTTCTTTCTTTTTACTATCACCATGCAGTCTACTCATCCATCTGCAAAACCCAGTACCCCAAAATTTTTGGAGTCCAGTATTGCATGGAACCCAAAACTCTTTACCAGGGCATGCTGACTGAAAAAAGCAAGTGGTGGAGTTCCTTCATCTCTGGAAAGGGTATCTGTACAATTCTGTTTTATGCAGTAGAATCGGCTAGAAATGGACGATACAGAGTAGGAATTGAAGGAGCTCGATGTTAAGAAAAAGAAGAGCCAATATGCAGAGAATTAACATGGAGAAGCACACTTGGGAAGGGCTATCAGGAAACACACAAATCACTGGCAACTCAATCAATGGAGAAGGTGTTGGAAATAGAGAAGGAGCAGAGAGCAGCAGCATGCCCTAATAACCTTAGGCCATTTATATACCTTTCTGACTGATTTACTCTTGGCTGGTCCTCTTTTTCCATGCAGAACAAGGATGAAAGAGACTGTAAATATGGGCTTACAGTACTGACAGACACTTCTTGTTTTCCTCACCATCCCACTAGTGGTGGGTTCACAACCAGGATAAGCCAAATCAATGCCGAATGCTCACTTATGTTGCATATAACATTTATCCCACTAAAAAAAGAAGAGCTTCATTTTTACAACACAGCCAGGGTAGCTGCTAATGCCAGCACAAAAGAGGCAGCAGGAATGTATGGTCTGGTAGTCGAGACCATTGTGAACTTGCACACTGCTTACGGACAGGGCCATTGTACTGTCTCTCCAGGAGCACTCCGTAAACAGAGAAATGCATGACTGGCTTTTGAGAAACCATGGTTTATCATTTGCCAAACACTGCTTTGTTCTGATGTAATGCTCCTCCTTGCTCCTCCAAGAACACATCAAAGTGGTGTAAATCATAAGAAATGCAGACGGGGTATATATCTGTGTAAATCACTGCTGGTTACATAAATCTCTTCACTAGTGTGACAGCCTGGAGGAAATTACAGCTTCTGAGCATTTTATGGGAAGGGTATTCTGCTCAATTCTTTTCAACTGAATGAATAAGAAGATACAAGTGTTTGAACAAGACATGTCAGAAGTTTCCTGTAAAAGTATTTTATTTAGTAGATAATCTACAAAAAGCTGATTTTAAATCTCCTGCTCTGTCAAAGGTTAGTTATTAAAAGAATCATATTTTCTGTACAGAGACAGGAAAAAAAACTTAGTTTATGTCATTTAAATGCTGTGGCAAAGACCATTAATTTCGTAGATGCAAAAATGGACTATTTCGGGTGCTGTTTAACTTATTTCCACTAAGAAGTTCCAAAAGTATCAGTAAACTTCAACAAGGCTTAGGATGGAGAAATGATGAGCCTCACTTCATTCAGCATTCTGGTTACCCACAGATTTTTGACATGGAAATCATAAGCAAAGACTACAATGGAAGCGGGTTTATAATTCAACTAAAGTATATACATGTATATATATATATATATATATATATTTATGCGTGTGTTCATCAATACATATACACGTATATTTGCCTATATATACATACAGAGATAGAGAAATTATTCCAGTGCTCAAATCTGTGATGATTACAGTAAAGTTTTTCTCTTAGGCTAAGACCAGAAACGAGACAGGAAGAGTAAGAACCTGCATTAAGTCCTGTTGCTAAAATACCTCTAATCAACATGAAAACAGCTGATGAAGGTGTCATGTGCCATCTGTTCATACAACATAATAAAGCAGACAGATAGGATGGCATATTTCCCTAATTTTTGTCACCTTTATGTGACAAAATTTCTTTGGATCACTACAGCTGAAGCAACACCACAACTAAATAACTCTGGAGATTTGTCTCAGCTTTCCTAGCAGAGGATAAGCAGAAAAAATCCCACAGCTTCCTGAGCAGCCCTCCTGTCTGAAAGTCATGTAGGGAGGTACAATCATTCATGAGCTGTACTTACACACAGACTAACCCTAGACAAAGTCACCAATAGCTCCATTTGTGGATAAGCTCTCAAATTGAAGACCTTTGCTTAGTGTTCAGGCTTTGGAGATCTGCATTAAGGTGTGGGCTGTGTGCCATACTTAAAATTCTATTTGAAAACCTGGTCTCCTTGAATCTCAGCATATCAAGGCAGTATGATACATCTGGATATGGAGATGGTTACAGGCTGTGGCAGAAAGCATCTGTTGGGCCATGCTTTAAGGCAGAGCTTTCTGTCCTTTTACATTTACTGCCTCAGGGGAAACAACTGCTAGCAACTGTTCCCAGTACTGTGTGAACTTCCAGCGCAAATAAAAACTGGGGGAAAAGAAAATAAACTTTTGAAACTGCATCTTAGACTTCAGTTTTCCATTTTAAAAAATATATAAATTCAAAAATATTTTAATCAGATCTAAAACTTGTCCATTTTTAATCAGTATTTGTCAGGAAATGTCTCACTGACTAAAATTCCAGAGAAGTACCTCTTGATCTTCATAAAAAGTAGCTCTGGTAATATAAATGTGCACAATTATTTTGGATTTTTTTTTTTAAAACTGTGATTTAGAGCTGTTGTGTTGTTTGCATCCTAGCTACTAAACTATTGTGGAAGATAGCTCACAAGATCAAGTCTTTGCTACATAGAAACAAACTACCTGTCCCATTCTTGTCTTTTCTATTGAGGGTTTTGTAAAAATTATTTTTGGCAACAGAAATAATGTTATTGCTGAGAGGAAAATTAGTCTTGTAATAGAAACAACTTCTCACCCATTCCACCCATAAAATTTTTCATTCTTACAATAAATTCTTCTCAGGGAACTAATTAGGAAGTTCTTTAATTGATGAGAATTCTGACCATTAGGGCATTTTCAATTTCTCACAGCATCCCAGATGACACTGTTACAGAAACACATAACTGAAAAGAGACTAATTGGAACAATTAATTGAAACAACATACAGTTAATTTCAATTATAAGAATCCTGACTGCTCCCTTGTCCCTTGCTGTGTGGCCTGCTGCACTGGGGTGATGTTCCTACAGACTCCTCAGCAAAAGCTGTGTGAAGATCCCATCTGCTGCCAATTATTCCTGTATTTACTAATTGTATTATCATAACACACATCAGCACTATTGCTGCACACAGTTCCCCATTTAAGGGGTTCTATAAAAGCAGAACAGGAAGATTTGTGACTGTAGACAGGAGAATGGCTTTGCATGCTTGAATTACGCATTCAGTCAGGAAAAAAGTTAAGCCACTCGCTTGAATACTTTGGGTTTTAAATGTTCTCCTCACAAATTTCCTCAAGACGTGTCAAAGAATGCTTCTAAGCAGGAAGTCTGTTTCCAGCTAAACATCCAGCTCTGATACTTAATAAGCTCTGGGAAAATGTTCCAAAATCTGCTTTTTACAAGCAAAGGTTTCATGCTCCAATTTGGAGGCTCACAAACATTGAGCTACAAAGTCTTACCACCTGTTCATCCTAAAGCAAGAGGCTTCTTACTGTCATTTTTACAAGAAACAAGTGTGTATCACTGTCTGTGGCACCCTGCAAAAGGGTGTGTACTCATACCCTCTCGGCTGATCTCAAAGTGATCACCCTCCCTTGCTTTACCAGTTTCTGCTAGCCATAATGGTTAATAAAGTTATGATTCTGTCAAACGCATGCCAAGGCTTCCACTAATTTCTATGGGGTTAGGATTTCCTGCTGCATCATGTAGTGGATGCAGTAGCTTTTGCGCAGTGTGCACAAATACCATATTCACCTGCAGAAATTCTCCAGGTTGTAGCTTGAAAAAGCACATGACTCTTTCATCTTTATAGACCTGGTTTTGACCTCAAGAATTCAGCAGTGCTACAGCTTCTTATGGGAAAATCTGTTTGATTTTTTATACTAGCATTCATTTCCTATGCCATGACTCCTAAGTCTGCTACAGGGATCTTATATAAACAGCCTATTCAGCAAGCTGTGCTGAGTATGGGACATGACTAATTATAATTTTATATGGTTGAGAGAATCAGGGCTGTACTGTCAAAGAAAGGGCTGTCTGGAGAGTTACATTTATTCATAACACATACCAGTATTTTACCTCACTTTCTCACGTATTGTCCTCTCTGCAACAAACTAGAAAAACCATTCTTACTCACATCAAATTAATTTTTCCTTCTGTATGATTCCCCATGCCCTTCTCGTGGACTTTCACAGTTCCCTATAGGAAATACCATAATTTCACAGTTCTCTTTGCAGGAAATACCATCTGAAACTCTGTTTCACACTGACATAATCTCTTCTGCTGGTAGCAGAGTGAGCAACCATCCTGATTATCAACTGTATTGACAGTTCCTGGGCCTTTGAATCACTGTGAAGACACAATCTATGGACAGCCTGAATAATGATACTGTCTTAAATGTATGCCAAATTCTAATCTTTCATTTTGCAAACCACAGATCACTCTCCATTGAAAAAGTAACATTTCTGTGTAAATGCAGGCTATGCAGATAGGCTTTACATTGAAATAAACCTAGTCATGTAATGACTTTCTGAGTGAGCAAAATTAACCCTAATGCCTGAGAACCTACATCAGGAATATGGCCTTGTATAATGAAGTGTGCCAAACATGTTTATTGAGACTGGTCATGATCGCGAAGTACAGTCTTAGGTAAGACGATGGTGCACTGACAACAGCTGGCTGCCACCCAATTGCTCTCAGTCCCCCTCCTCAGCAGGAGAGAGAACAAAAGGAAGATGAAAAAGCACCTGAGTTGAGATAAAGTCAGTTCAGTAAGCAAAGCAAAAGCTGCACCTGGAAGCAAAGCAAGAAAAGGAATTTACTCATTACTTCCCATCACCAGGTACGTGTCCAGTGCAGGGCCTTGGCACCTGTAATGATCACTTGGGATGACAAATGCCATAACTGAGAGTGTCGCTGCATCCTCCTCTTTTGCCTCAGTTTTTATTGCTAACCATGGTGCCATATGGTACGAAAGAGCATCCATGTGATCAGTTTGCGTCTGCTATCCCAGTTGGTCACCTCCCAACCTCTTGCCTATTCCCAGCCCACTGGCCTCATGAGGTGGAGGGGTGGTTTGGAGGGGAGGCCTTGACACTGCAAGACAGTACACATGGATAGTGTTCCTAGATCAACAGAAACTATATAACTGCCACAAGAACATGTCCTACATCCTCTGCAGGCAAAGGGAAAACCTACATTGCAGTGAACTCTGCAAAATTCCACCTGTCAGAGCTTAGCAAAATTTAAAATCACAGGGAATTGAAAAACGGGATACAGGAGATTTCAGAGTTTAATTAAGCCAAGGTATCAAATAACAGGCTACACACTGCCAAGCAGGTAGCATACTGCATCTTCAAACACAAAGGAGAACTTCCATTGCCTTGTTTCCATCATTACTTTTCCTCATTTTCACCTAGTCTAACACATCTCTATGGTTAGAGAAACCAACTGGAATGTCCGGTACAACTGGCCTATGCATGAGCTTTGCTAAAATATCCACAGCTGCTGAGCCATTAAAAATCAGTAGGAAACTGACTACAGCAAAGAAAATACACTGTGAACTGAAAAACCTAAATGAAAGAATATTTCATGGTTTTGTCTTCATGAATGCTTTCAAGGGTTGATGAGAGGGTCAGTGTTCTGTAAGCCTCTTGGCTCCTCTGTTGAATACAGCATAAAGCTCAGGATCGCAGTGGGAGATTTCACAAATTGCTAAAAATCTGCCAGTGGTAACAGGTATGACTGAAATAGATGCCACATATTTGTTTTATGTTTATGTTCACATCTAGATACAACAGCACTCAAGATAGGTTGCTTTACATTTATTTTTCTCCTATGAATGTGTTTCCCGTTAGCATGTCTCTGCTATTCAGTAGAGACAAAAGAAAATTGAGAACTTCCAATTGTTCACACAAGAAGCAAGATAAGGACAATAAAATCTCACTTACTGGCATAAAAGGATTGGATTCTCATAGAAGGAATTTGCTTTGTGATGAAGTCCTGTTGCACAGTTGGTTAGATGCAGACAAGAGCAGCTGTCTTTTAAAACCATAATAATTGTTATAACTGATGATGACTGGAATCAATAATCTGATCTACAATGCCAAGCCATATGATCTTACATTTCCAAGGCAGTATTTAATGTTGCTCTGTCTTTATGTTTGCAATACTGTAACCTAGGCAATATTTCAGAAATACTGATTTTTCTTCTGAGGCCTTTTGGCAATCTGAAATTTTAGGCATATATTACTTCGATTATAAATAGCCCTTCTCAAGTAAGCTAACACAGCAGTTGCTTCTGTATGTAACGATGAGTATTGTGGAAATTTTTAAAAATCTATAGAAGCTAGAGTATTCTCAGATTTTATAACAGGCTTTCATGACTTCCAATAGTCTTAACCAAAATGGAACATTCTTAGATAGAGGAATTTATGTCGTTGTTTCAGCCCTTAATCCATTTTAGTTTTCTTGTGGGCTGTATGTACAAGAAACAGAATCTGTGCTTCTGCTTGCAACACAAAGTATTTATGGATGATTCATTGATCCAGATGTAATGATAGAAAGTCACCTAAGTGAGCAGCAAAACCAGACTGTACAAAACTGGACATCAAGTTTTGCTTTGTAAAAGATGTCTCTGGCAGAGTGTAACACATGAAAAAAGATGGAAATCTGGTTCACCCTCAGATGGACATTGCCTGTCTGGTGTGTGTCAACATTTGGCTCTTTGTTTATCCAGTAACTTGGTTATTGTGGTCAGCTGCCTATCCCATTCCTCCTCTGCTGAGGCAGGTATAGGCACAAGTCCTCCATCTCTCCTTGGCACTCCTACACTGCACTGGCAACAAAAAGAACCTTGATAATTCAAGAGTTGTAAACATAATTTGACAGAACTCAAGTGCATCTCTTGCCACCTTCACTATGCCACAGTGATATAAGGCAGCCTTCTTGTCAGTGAGGTTGGTTACTATGCAACTTCTATGCTTGTGGGTAGGACAGAAATAATAAGAGCTGAAAAAGTTACCCCCAGAGACAAGTCAGTATCCAGAACACAAGGCTAATCATACCTTTCTGTTGAAACACATTATAAATACGAACACAAGTAGATCAAGAGTCATTGCAGGAACTCAAATCTATGTGGAAAAAGAACAGTACCAAACCTGATGAAGAATCTGGGACATGGTGCAGGCACTTCCATGTATAACATTTCATTATTTTTTTGAGTTTCTATGCAGACCTATGACCCACTTCGGTTCCCATTGAATTCCACGGCAGATTTAATAGGTGCTCTATTTTTTCATTTTAATAGGCACTCTATTTATAGAAAAATGTGTAATTTAAAACTACGTGAATTCTAGTCTTGCTTCACCTCTGTTCCTCAAGGGATACTTCTTACTGAAGAACTAAATACTATTCCACAGCATAACAGTGACAATAACCATACACAGTGCCTAAAATGCCTGTCATAGTATGTTCAGCATTTTATCTTACACTGGAGAATAGACTTTATTTCCCAGCTACTAAGATATCATGATCATAGTTTGTCATTAAGGCTGTGCCTGCTTTTGAAAGACCATCCATCAAAATAAAATCGAATTATTTTATACTTCCCTATCTACAGCTTCCACCAATCAGTATTTGTCAAAGCATAACACTTTCAGAAAAGGCATTGATGACGCATGAAAGCTGCAAAATGTGGACCTGCTTCGCAGTAGTGAGTCTTCTACTCTCTTCAGCAACATGTCTTAAAAGTTGATTCTCTGATACACTCCACTTTTTAATTTAAGATGATCTGAAAAAAACCAAACTTTTCCTGCTACTACATCTGGGAAATATCAAGGTCATTTCCCTACAAAAGATTTTACTCTCAATATCGCATAACTCAAAGTTCAGTTCCTATGATTGGCCTAATACAGCTTTCAGGACTTCAGAAAAAGTAACATCAGGAAAAAACCCCAACACACCTGTTTCATAAAACTAAGTACTTATACAAGAGGAAAAAAAAAAAAGGCAAGCAAAAACCCACCACACAAATATTGTACTGACACTTAAGCTTAGATTCCAGTTATTCCTATTTCTTGCAAATCAGTGTCTGGATCCACTGCAAGCCAGACTGGAACTCAGAAGCAGTGCCCAGAACACCTGAGCTATGATGTGCCTCAGGAGGGGTGTAATTTGATGTTGAGTCATAGAGGCATACTCAAAGACTGGTAGGCAGTATGCAGGGACAGCTGTAGAGGCAGCACAATGAAAGTCGGCGCTGCACTAGAATGAGTGGTTTCACCCTCTCCTTCCTGCCCACAGCCACTTTCACTCTTGTGCCTGTACCATCTCTCGTGTGGCCACACAGAGGGGCTGGAACTCGGAAGCTGCTCAGCTGAATGCAGGCAACAGGGAAACAACTGGTGTTTAGCCAGGTGGTCCCCCAGCCCAGTTCTCCATGTGGTTGCACAAAACTCATGCTTGCCATGGGAAGGAGCAGTCAGGCACAGTGGCAGGCACAGTGCCATCTCCTCTGGGGCAGCCTGCACTGCAGCTGACTGAGCAGCCAGTGAGCTGCGAGTGGGTAAAGCTGTCCTGCAGGTCAGGCGTGCCTGCAAGCCCTATGCAGGACAAGGCTGGCATAGCAGTACTTTAAGTGTGTGTTAGCCTGCCTTTAAGTAAAAGCCTTTAACCCTCCTTTCCATGGCCTTTAAAAGTATATGAATGACCCAGTCTACAAGTACTACACAAGCTTGCTTAATTAAAGTAGTTCTGTTCAAAAGAGCTCCAGAACATTCTATTCACTTTTCTTAACCTCTGTTGCTGCTGATCCTTGTAAGCTCTTATGGGATGTGGATAAATGAGCTACAAAAACTACACAGGAGCTCCCTTTGCCTGCACACCAATCTAATGGGCCTCCAGCCAGCGCTGAACTGAAAACACTTGTGACCTTGCTAGGGTGACACTGTGCCCAAGCTAATAAGCTGTATGCAGAGGCTGAGTGTTCTGGGCTGGGCTTCACAAACATGCTTTTGAACTGGAGCTGGCTGGTGTCCAGGAAGCCAACCACACATGCAGAGGGCATTCATGCATGAGCTCAGCCAACCGCAGACACTCATTCACGGTATCATCAGACTGCAGCTTCTCTCCACAAGATCTCAGTATCTGCAAGGCCTCTATTCTAGATTTCAACATATATGCAATGTATTTCACCTAACCTTCCTTTCTGAGACAACGGAAACCTCCTGCTTTATACAAGCTATCCAGTCATCTTCTGGCATTGTTCACTCCTAATAAATCATAGGATTGACTTGGCTGTTCCTTGCTGCAGGGATCATCCATTTCCATGTGGTTTGAGGAATATCCCTGTAATTACCATTGTTTTGCAAGGCATACGAGGCATGATGATGTCTCTTCCAGTGTGTAACTTTTGCTATGTCTCACAAAGCTAAAATTTGGCCATATTTTTTATTAAAGAAACCATGCATTATGAAAGTCCTGTTCAGCTAAGCTTTTTTTTTAAGACAATCAATAAACCTATACAAATTACGACCATGTAATATAGTTAACAAGTGTTTTAGTCCACATTACTTTAATCACAGTTCAACATAAATAGACGCTAATACATTTTCTAACTTGGCCATCATTGGTTTTACCCAGTTCTTACTGTACATTTCATCTGGGCTGTTGCAATTATTTACCACACCCCCACAAACACAAAAGAAAGTATTTTTACTACTCGCATTTTTTTTATTAATACAACTGGATCTTAACTCAGCTCTTTCACTCCCCTTCTTCTTTTTCTCTCCTCTCCAAGACCTACTGACAAAGCTGGATCCTGAAAACATGTAAGGTTATGCAAACAGAACACAAAATAAGTGTAGAAAAAGAAACTGAAAAGCAAGACTATTCTCTGCCTATGCATAAGAATAAAAGACTATACAAAGTATAGAGCAGAAAATGGCAGCTGTAATTATATGTTAGAGAGTACTTCCAGCAGGAACAAGTAATCTAAAAGTCAGAACAGGAATGGGAGGGAGAAATAGGCCTACTTTGTGTAAATCAGATAGAAATCAAAATGCGGTATTTCAAGCGGGGAATAGGCACACCATGTATGTTAGGCAGCTATCCTGACAACTTAGGCATATCTGGCAAATATCTGCATGCTAGATGAATGTTGAAATTTCCTTTGAGAAGTAAGCCTGTACAACTAACACATGTAATATCTCAAAAAGAAACTCAGAGATTTTTTTCTGACTAAGTTAGGATATAATTCTGTGCCTTTACTGTGTAACATCTATCTAATGTTAAGAAAGGCCAGTTAAGACTTACTTAATTTTACACATACTTGGTCACAAGCAGTTGCCTCAATTTTTAGAAATTGTCTGTATTATTTGCCACTATGCATCTTGCAGCCTTCTCGGTATTCATAATACCTTATTTAAATTGGAATTAGGACGTGTGACTCACAAGCTTGACACTGAGAAAACAAACTTCTATTAAAAACGGTACCATTATTTATGTGTTATTAAACAGCTGGAAAAACTCTATTGGCACCAAAAATAGGTATTTAAGCACACCAACTAGCACAATGAAAGCAGAAACTTTAAAACTATTTAATTAAGCTTCTGTGGTTAATGGCTGAATTCAGTTTGCCTGCACTGAAGGAAACAGCTCAGTTACCCAAAATCCAATAGCAAAAAAAAAAAAACCAGTCAATATTTTTCTCCTTCGGGAATGGGAGCAAGTACCAGCTGCCACACTGTATACGTAACTGAGATCTGGCTCGAGGACCAGTATTCAGATTTGCATAAGAATGAGCAAGGAGTGTTTTTAAACTGCCTACGTGACCCAGCAACATAAGTGCTTGTAGGGAGAGTTAAAACAAGCAAGCTAAACTCGATACTTTAAACTCCCCTTAGGTATCTCTATCCTGACTCACTTAAATATGCCTCTAGGAGATGTCTTCGACAAAAACAGGGAAATCTGAGCACAGTGAAGAACCCACTACATAAATGGAGGGATTTCCATCACCTCCAAGGAGGGTAAGAGCTGGGCTTACATGTAAACAGAAGCATTCTTGCAAGATTTGCAGTTTAGCTGCATTTGATGTTAAGAAATTCCTGCTAATGTGACTTCATTACACATTACACCAGTGCAGCATACTGCATTAGAAAAGAATAGCTTGTGGCCATGTTTTTAATATGCAGTGCAGCTAATCTAGTCCATATGGGAACATGCACCAGCTCTTTACAGGGCTCTAGCTGTATCACTCAGAGAGAAAGGATCTTAACTGCTGCTACCCAAATTCTTTGCTCTGTCACAGAGGTCCTGCCATGACATTGGGAAGGTTATTGAATCTCTTGTGCTTTGGGCTCCCTCAGCCTGTAAAGCTAAGGTAACAGAGCATCCCAACTCCCATCCCTACCCTGATGGGAAATACATTAGAGTCTATGAGCTTCTGAGCTTCTGATATAGGCCATGACTGATTACTGCAGCTACAACATTATCCTTAATCTAGGCCATTATGAGTAAATTAAGGCTCCTTTGTGTCCTTAGTGTTTTGAGACACAATTTTGGTTCCAAATAAGGAATTATTCCTTAATTAACAAAGTCTTTTCAACATCGTATGTTTTTCAAACCTTTCAACATGTGAATAACAAACCAACCAAACCAAACCAAACAAACAAAAACTAAATAAAATAAAGACTGTCTAAGGTGACAAATATTAATTCAACTGAAATATTGTATCAGTTAGAAACAGTAAAGTAAATAACACTGAAACATAAATACCTGAAACACAAATGCTCTGACCTTCTGTCAGAGATGTGTTTCTGTACCATAAAAATGCATTCAGCTATCCTACCGTACTGGATGTCAATATGTAGGTCTTTCTTTAAACTCAAATTAGATTACAATGTTAGTAGGTCATAATGGAGGTATTGTTCTCATAACATGTGCTCTCCTGTGCCATTCCGCTGCTGATAACTACTTAAATCAAGGAATTTAGGTGGAAGTAGAATGTTATACCTTTTATGTCAAGCCATTTAACAAATGTGAATGTAAAGAAACAATACATTTTACATCAGCAAGTCCTCAAGTAAGTGTTTACTTCTGGCAGTAACAGTGAAGACAACAACCTCAGGCATCTTTCTGGTGAGGCAAACTCTACAAAAACTTATGACGTCTGACCTTTCAAATCAGAAATGTGAGGTTCACCTCTAGAAATGAGAACAGGGGAAGAAGTGAACTTGGCCATGAATGTTGTTTTACCACATTGGCCCTGCAAACACAGTTTTGAGATGCTCATGTTTCAATGACAGAAAACTTGCATTTCTGCACAAACATGCTGGAGTTACTGAACAGAAAAGGTGGGACTGGAAGAGAAGTGAGATGTTTATATACTGTGCCAGCTCTCTGCCCTGTGGCCTGGTGCAGTGAGGAATTGCAGTATAGAACTCTACCTGCTACCACATGAATCAACCACTTCAAAATAATTGCCTAGAGCTTGCAGAGGCCTTTAGTACAGGGACAGATATCATCTGACTTTTTTCCCGCTTTGCAATCTGCAAGTGCAAAAGTACCATGTCATGGAAAACTTTGCCTTGGAAATAACAGAGAGCTGGGGCAAGAGCCTGGGAGGGGTCTGGCTCATTCTCCTTCACCAGAGTCGAAACCTGAAGTGGGACAAGCTGCACACGGGAAAGAGAGCAAGCTGCTGGCTGCCATCCTGCTCTCTGCTTCCTGCCCTTTGGCTAGCAGAGCGTGGATTTCATCACCCACCTGCGTCACAACTGCTACAAGTAAGGAGCCCAGTTGGCAGTGTGTACACTGAGCATTTTATTCACAGGACTCAGATCCTTTTGACTTCTGGTGTGAGCTTTTGCCAAGTCACATTTGGATCAATTCATCAGGTGAATCTGTGCATAATCCTAGGACTGCTTCTGCCACACAAAAAAGCTGTAACTGAAGTTTTCACCTCTGCTAAAGTGCCCTTAAAAATTTCTTCATACATTTGACAGGCATGCTGTAATCATCTGGCTTGTTTAACCAGGAATAAAACTATGTCATTTAAATTCGCAAAGATACCCTCACAGACACTCAGTCTTGTCCAAAACGTAACACAAATGTAGCATCCTTAGCACAGTTAACTTCCTCTTTATAAGGCTTATGCATCTTAAATATCAGGTGGAAAACTGTAGACAACAAACTAAAAAGCCAATCATGTCCCACTACTGCAGAAAAAGACCTGGAATGTCCATTGCTGGAAGGCTTTAAAAACATGTTAAGACATGCTTTTTCCTAAGTCAAGAGCAACCTAGGAATATCAGCCTTCTCTAGAGACAGGAGTTGGATCAGATGACTTTGGAGGAGCAGTTCTAGCCCAGTTTTTCTGCAGATCTGTCTTGCACTACTTACTGCTAGCTGCACTTAGCCAGATGTAAGTGTACAAAGGCAAATACTAACATCAGCCTTTGTTCACCCCCAAGTCTGATAATAGTCTCACTGGAAGCCTTAAAAAATTCAGTGAAGATGTTACAATTTTATTTATTATGTGACAAGGATTAATTATTAATAATCACCAGTAATGATGAAAAAAGCTATAAAATAATAATATATAAGAGTTAATTCCATCATAGCGGTAAGACAATTCTCTGATGATCTACATCACTATACTTCAGGTTTCTAAGGAGCAGCTACACTTTACCTTTACAAATATTTCTTTTTTGAAGTTTTTTTCTTCACTTGGGATGATCTGTCTCCAGCTTACAGACAGAATGTTATATACTATCCTCGTGCAGGCAGATACACAGTTGCTTACCAACACGTTTGCAACACTGACAGACCATTTCAACTTACGGATATTACAAATGCTTTTTGTTCAAGTAATGGACTGGACTATTAGTAAACTCTTCAAAAATAAGAGTGAAACTAATTAGTTAAGTGACCATATAAGAACTTCCCCAGCTGCTAATGCCAGGCTAAATAATACAACATCCTTAGCCAAAATTGGAGCCTGGGAAGAAAGTTTGTTGCTTCATTTACAGCCATACTAAAATCAGGAACACAGCAGCTAGCCATACCCAGGCAGCTGACAGGTGTGCCTTTGGCAAGATGCCGCTCTGAGAATTGTTTAGGCCCACAGTTACAAAGGGGGGGAAAGCAGAAGACCTGAGATGTTGACTGAACCAGAGGCCTGCAGTTCGACTACATAAAAAGTCCTTAGCTTTCAGAGTGACTAGCAAGATGGCTCTACTTAAGGTCCAAATATAGAATCTGTACCCCAATATATAGCACTTATGTGTTGACTGTATTGAAGAATCTGGATTTGAATTGAACTAATGGGGAAAAGCACATCTAAAACTGCATAGAAAATACTCATATCAACATTTCCTTAAAAAGGTTGAGATAGGATCTCAGTTAGAAAGTGTCATCCATTTGGCACAGGAGAAATTCAGCACTTCACTACTCAGGAAGGGTTGGCCCTGAAACATAGAGATGCTCCTGCTTGACAAGCCTCAGGATGTGGGAAGATTTAGATGCTTACGCTTTTTCAAACCCAAGGCTTTCTCCCTCAGATACACTGTTCCTGGGGATCACTAGTCCAGAACCACCTTTTGAGGCAGTAACTGCACTGACAAGTGAAAACAAATAAAATAGGGCTACGGACTCCATGGCGCAGTGAGGCAGCAAGAAGTGGATAAACAACCAGGGCAGCTTAACATGGCATTTGCCTTCCTGCTGAACCAGTCTTGTGGCTGTCCCTCAGGCTCAAATGCACGAGTTCCTTCACAGAACTGTCACAAAGCTTAAATTATTGATATCTGTGGAGCACAGCCTGTCGGTAGGTACCAAAGAACGCTCTCCCTGAAAAATAAATATGAAAGAGAGTAGATCCTGCAGCCGCTTAAAGCCTGCTGACAAAGGGCTGAATCTTGCTCTGATCTTAACCCTGCAGATGGGCCTTCCAGCTCCAGCTGAAAAGCAGCACGCAGCACCAAGCCTGGTCACATTTCCATTTTGCAGTTAAACAGCCATGTTCCCATGCTGTAGTTTCTCACTGGGGCTGCCTATTTAGAGCCTAACACCATTTCTGAGCTAACTTTCAGGTTAAAAGCAGGAAGTCTCATTGTTTGTTACTTGCTCAGAGCAGCGTAACAACCATGAGCAAGGGCAAACTATCAAGTATTAGTTGTTGAAACCAGTGGACAGCCTGGAGACCAGTGCATGACATAGACCTTGGAAACTCACACACTTCGAAATGTACATTTCCTGCTTTTTGCCATCACAGGAATGATTACCTAGCAAAACCACCAAAGACAAAACAGGTGTGTTTTTTCTTGGCAATTTGCACTAATGAGAACTAAGAATTTCTAATTCCTAATAGGAGAGGAAAAGGGATCAGGAATTTTCCCAAGATTTTTTTGGTGTTTTTCCCTGGAATGAGTTAACATCACAAGGGCTTGTGCTATATCCAAGCAAATGCAAGCAGATCTTGACTCTCTTTTTTTTTTCTCCAAATAATTCAAATAAAGCCTAGATAAGCCCCACAGCTGTATTCACCTGCTGGAATTAGTCAGGAATAGATGGTGTCACTAGCACAGCAACAAACAGAGTGAGATACACAGGAAGAAGAAACAGGTTAGGGTCACACTGGACCTTTCTTGCATGCTTTTGCTGATGCTTACACAACAGATAAGCACTGCAGTGCACTTGAACATGACAATGAAGATGATAATGAGAACTTACTGAGTAAACAACAGTGAGAGAAAGATGGGGCATGCTGGGAAAACCAGAGCAGAAAGCACACTTAATTTCAATGGAAAATGAGACGAGATAGACCCTTATCTCACTGAAGACACTGGGGTTCATGATCCTGGCTGCAAAGATGCATTTCAGTAAGATAGCCCATTGGAACAACATGACTGGCAGCTGTAAAAGGATTTATGATGATGTAGAGAAACAGATTGACTTTTGTAAGCTCTTGAAATAACTAGCAGCTGGAGAAGCTCATCTACGTCACCTAATCTGTCCAGCTCCACTTTGCAGGAATGCTCATGGCCTCAGTAGCCCATCTGCAGTGCCACTGCACTGCCCTCTTGTTCACTGCACAATTAGTCTCATTGTAAGAAACATTCTCTTATGACTTGAGATTTTCCTGTTTCAGCTTCAGGCCATTGCACCTTGTCTTTCTTTCTTCTGAGAATGTAGGTAATTCCCTTCTTTCATTTATACTATTATCTCTGCAATTATTTATAGTCTGTAACTGTAAATCTCCCGAGTCCTCCATTTAACACAGTTCTTTCAGTGTCTTTTTCTGCGGTTTTACTTTTCTATCATCATCCATTACTGGCTTTGTACCATCTCTATTTCTAATAATTGTTATGATTTGGGGACTTGGGTAAATTCACCATTCCAACTTAGGAAAATCACAGCTATATGAACCAGAGACTCATTATTTTAATACTATTACTTGAGAAAAGGTGGTGTGTTTTATGTGACAATGAGACTCAAAAAGCACAGGCAACCTCATTTTCGTATGGCAAATCACACAACCTAAACTTGGAGTGTAGAAGCAAAGCTCTGAGAATTCTCAGAATTAATGTCCAAAATATTGCCGTTTCCTTCAACCATATGCTAAGAAATACAAGAGCAAGCAATTTTTTGCTAAATTAATAAATAGTAATGAGAATATCAGTCTGAAAGCAGGCTCTGATAACAGAAATTATTAACAAAACCTTTTCTCTAGGTGACAGTGATTCCCTTCTACATACATCAATAAAAACTTAAAATTCTAATAGTGGTGTGTATTTACCTGAAAATAAGCCAAGAGCTCCAATAATAATAATAACTATTGGGAAAGGCACAGATACCGTTTATTCTACAAAATGGTTGATGTATTTTGAAATTTTCCTAAGCTTTCATTTTTGAAAAAAAAGAAATCTAAGAATGTATTAACTGCTGTTCTGAGGACTGAACCGTCCAGCCACTATTTCTATTGTATTTACTACTAAATTACTTGAGCCCTTGCCAAGCATAGATAAATATGCCCCCTGGAAGTGCTTTCTGACACAGGGGGATGTGTTTTCCTCCATTTTACAGGGCAAAAAGGCATCAAAAAACTGATCTGCACAAGAACATTTGAAAAAAATTTCTACAAAGCCAAGCCATAAACTGAAACTAGATATCCTGAACTGCTGTTCAGTATCTTCACAGCAATATTCTTAGAAAAAAAATAAACAAGGTAAGTGCATTTGAAAAGCCTAAAGAATCACTTGTTATATGCAAATAAGATTTCTCTTCATGTAACAGGAGATGCTACGTGGTATTGACACTGAAACTAAATGCAGAGATCATGATAAAATGGATTTCCAAGGCATAACAGACACATGATAAAATTGCAACCATGACAAAAACGCAGCTTTGAAAAGGTACTTATCTATATTTTAAAGAATGCAGGTAAAATGAATTAATGGTTATGACAGTGCAGTAGTTTTGCATACTAATAATGTGACAGACTTCAGGAAAAAAAGATCAAAATCAGTCTGGAATAGAAAGATTCTAATGGGATAGAGTTGGAGTCTGATATGGGCTACCAGACAGGATGGCAGGCACAGCTCTACAGTGTTACATGGGGGAAAGATACGTCAGGGCCTTGTATTTTTACTTGAATTTTCCATATGCAGAAAAACATACTACTGATTCTTGTCCGTTCTGGCTACTTCAGCACACGAATTATGGGTCTATCTTCACCAGGTAGCAAATGAACCAACACTACTGTGGTTGAGTTTTGTTTTCTATTAAGATTTCCACATCAGACCTGGTAAAATCTGATCTGAATGATCACCAGCCAACTCACTTTAAATCAAATTAAATGATACACAGAATTAAGTTGTCTATTGTAAAAAAACAAATTTTAAAAATTTGAGACAACTAGAAAGTCCAAGAGTTTGCAATTCCTTCAAATGCTCATTAAATGTATTAATAAACAAAAAAATAAAGTCCATTGCGCACATATTGAATATGACACTAAGATTAAAGATCCTCTAAGTATAGCTCTGTAACTAAATTAATACTTGATTCACTTTTCAACAGAACAATGACTATGCTGTCAAGTGTAGGATGGTTAAAAGAAAAAGAAAGAAAGAGAACAAGTGGAACAGAGGTGAAACTCCAAAGATCTTGCAGTGGTATAGCCAGTCTCTATCCTAAGATGTGCTTTGGAAGAACAAAATGAACACTGCTAATATTTAAGGAAGACAACGGGAGAAGTTTCTCCAACTGCTCAGCCAGTCATCTACAGTCTCAACTTCAATAATATACTAAGTTTTAGAACAAATACAGAAGAGAAAACTTGATAAACTTCATGTGTGCTTGGAAAACAAGAGAAAGTAATTGGGATTTACCAGAATTTGATTGTACCCAGCTAACTTCCGTCTTCCTTTCAACAAGCCACCTGAATTCTTCAACTAATTAGCTAGGTCAAGTCCACATGTCACTCAGTAAAGAATCTAAATGAGATGAATATGGGAAACTGTTAGTTAAGCAACAAATGCTGGCAATTTGTACAAGAGTTGCCAGATGGGGTAACACATATAGCTTAAAGGGTATATGAGGAGTAATGGTGAAAAGAAAACTTTAGGATAAAGGAGGTTACTAAGAGGTGATCAGCCGTGGGACCTATCACATAGTATTATCACCAATCTTAAATATCATCACCAACAATCTAGCCACAGAAATTAGAAAGGAGGTTAACAAAATTAAGGACATGAAGTTGGACAGTGCACTTTAATAGAAAACTGACATATAAACTAAGTAATAGAAATTGCATAAATATCTCTGAATGGTCATGCAGAAATGTCCATTTCTCCCCTTTGATTATAAACATAAACTTGCTTCTCAGGATAAATACTTGGGGCAGGTGGATATGTACAGCAGAGACCACGACACCATGCAGCCAGGAGAGCACAGGATGTCAGTCAAGGTACTTCCAGCAAGGAAAATTACCAGTGTCAGCTCAAAGTCAGCATAGAAGACTTGAAAAAGTCTCCCTATTGAGCTCTGCAAGCCCTGGAGCATCACCTACCTTCCTGTTCAGTCAAGCCCAGAAAAGGTGGATTCAAGCTGGGAGACAGTCTGATGATCCCAACCAACCATGATTAGAGGAATGGTCTATCAACAGTGAAGAGCCCAAAAGAGTTTGGCTAGTTGAGCTTGGAAAAGAGAGTGCTAAAAGAGGACAGGGAAGAATGTCAGGCACAGTCACTGAACAGAAATAAATGTCAGTCTCAGAAACAACAGGAACAAAACTAACAGAATAAATAAATTCTGTGTGGAAATTAGAAGGAAACTAGGTAACGCAGAAACAAGACATCAGGGTACTCTAAGATAAGGTTTACAGTAAACATCATTGTAAAGAAAAAATAATCAAGAAACCCTCCTTTTCCTTTTGAAACCAGTTCTAACAAGGAAACAATTGACCTTAAAAGGATAGAATATACTTATATCTATCCTATCTGGGTATGTCCTAAGATGGCCCAGGCATAAGAAAGCTGATTTTCAAACTGCAGAATTAAAGTTGGAGTCTATGTACTGCTATAGGCAGACACATTTTATTATACACATTATACTACTGAAATAGATTCGGAAACTGTATTTCATGGCATCATTTAATTTCACAGAAGCAATTTCTTTGTAAGCAAAATCTAACAATGTTTCAGTACACAGAACAATATTATCTTGCATATAGATGCAAAGGTATCAGTACTGATCAATTTCAATATAAGTTAAAATTTAAGGGAGTGCTGTTATATTACGTTTCCTCAGTTTGTAAATCTGTCTACCACTTCTTGCCAAATACCACCTGCATCAGAGACAAGCTTGACCATTTGCCTGTCAAATATTACACCTCTTCTGTAACAAGGGTATCCAAAAAAAGACTGTGAAACTTAAACATATGGGGAAGAGGAAGGGCTAATGAACGAAAATGGCAAGAGTTTACAACATCCTTAGTGATGAAAAACGACATTTGCATTTAAAATGTGAGTAGGCAATGCAGAGTGCAACAACAGATAATTTTTGCAAGAACTATGGGACATGGAAAACACAATCCACTGTTAAGTCCAAATAACTGATGAGCACAGGGCAGTTCTCTTACCATGTCCTTAGTTTGTTCTTTTTTAGATCAGCAAGTCCCACAGTCTATCTGCAAAGAACAGTGAGAATCTCCCTAGCACGGTTTTCTGCTGCTTATCCTTACACAGAGGTACACACTGGTTTTCTGCAACGTCCGCTTTTGTGTGAACCAAGAACATATTCAGGGATTTTTATATTCAGGTTAATACACTGTATTCTGTTTCCACATGATCCTCCAAACCTAAACATTCCCAAAATAATGCAAGAACATCATGGCCAACTCCAAGCTTGTCAGTAATGTCTTGCTCCCCTTTCTATTTCCTATGCTCTACAGGCACAACACTGCAATCTTAAGTTTTAACCCACTTAATTAATCACATTTCTTATTTTTAACACATACCACATCATTTTTCATCCTCAGTAAGGAAGAAAACAAGTATTCATATCCTTCTCCACTTACTATAGAGTTTTTTGGAACACAAATGTCAGATTTCCCATGCACATGCATGTGTACTTCCACAAAGGTGAACATATAGACTGTTAACCAGCATACATGAAACAAACTTCAAATTCCTCCTTTTCCACTGGAAAACTTTACAAACACGCACTTCTGGTGGAATTTTAATATGTTTTCATACTAGTAGGTTTTCTCACAGGAAAATCTGATCAGAATATATTCCAGTTTACATAAAGTAAGTCTTGCAGTATCAGCAAGATCAAGTTTTATTTCGTTTATTACTAAGCATACAGAATTGGTGTCACATGAAGGCATGACATTCTAAAGAGTTTCTCATTTTTAAAGATAATTATGAAAAACACAGCTGAAAAATTGGTAAGGGTATATTTTGAAGCCACATTTTGTGCCACATCTAACAGAAATTGAGGCTCTTTTTTCCACAACTAAAGTTTTATCACATATTACTGGAAAAAAACCCCAAAAAAAAAGGATAATGGAAATTTTGGTTCCAAAGCATGACTTACAATTCTCTCATTTCCAGGCTTACACACTGCACAGTGCCACCAATGAAATAAGAACTTGGGTTTTGAAAACAAATTAAATACTTCCAAGGTTCTGTTCCTAACATGACATGTTCCTTCCTATTATGAAGTTTTCTAATACTGTAATACTATGCAAAATGCATTTGTGTTCACATCACACATGCTCACAAACAGGGGATCCCATTATTAAGTGACCATACAAACAAAACTGACCAGTTTGTAGCACAGAGGAGGAAATCCTGTCCTCACAGAAACCAGCAGCAAATTCCAATTGATGTTGATATTGGGAATTGTATCCACTGCTTTAGCCATTGTGAAGAATACAGCCAAAAGAATTAAGTATTATTTAATCTCCTTCAGAGATGAACTACACATTTCTTGTACCACTAACGATTAAAAAAAAATTTAGAAGTGGATTAAAATCAGCAGTGAAACTTAAGTTCTACCTCATTTTTACAGCTCATGTGATGATGGTGGGAAGGGTAAAGAGGACTTTTCTGTGAGTCTTGATTTACTCCTAGGTATCCTGAGAACACAGGAATTCCGCATTTTTACTGCAAAGTTGTGTATGTGTTTCTTTGTTCCCCTTCTTTTTGTGTAAAGCTGCAGACAAAACACAGAACACAGACACGAGTAGGACTTTTTAACAAGGTATAAACCTCCATATAGATTGCAGAGAAGCCTTCAAAAAAAAAAAAGAAAAAATAGGCCAATTTATCCCTTAGATACAGACATGCAATCACATGAAACAGGATTCATGCACATACCTATTTTAAATTATTCCCAAAGGATGCATTCTCTCTCTCTCATCCTCTGTACAACTCCTCTGAAGTCAGTAATACAGATCCTGGCTCTGTACTTCCAAAATATAGCCATTGATACACCTCCTTCATTTACTGTCATTTCAGGTCTGCAATCTCATAAGCAGTTAATGTCTTTAATGCCAGCAGACAATGAAGAAAATATTTCTGCAACTGATCCTAACACAGGGTGCTATCCCATAATACATAGCTGCTGCTTTTTCTACCCATGAAGCTTTCCTTTTCTTTATCAGATTAGGCTGAATATTGTAGACACATCCTCACTTCATGTCCTTCACCAAAGGAGCCGAAGGCAAAAGTCCCATTGATTTAAGACCTGAGGCTGAATTAGTAATCCTAGTGCTTCAGGAATTCATTTAGAAATGGAGGCTATATGGTCTTTAAGGCAAAAAGAGAAAGGAACAAAACACACTGAATTCATATTACGTGTACTCCAGAAGGTTCTTTCTGTTCTTTATTTTTTCTTGTAAGTTGACTTTACATTCTACAACCAACGGGGTAAACTAATTATCCCAAAGGATCCAAAGCAAAGGATGGAACCACTTACGCGTTTTTTCATAAGTCCAAATGCATTAACAGGTGAATTGATGTTGGAAAGTCTCAGGGAGCCAATATCTGCCAAAATTCCCAAAAGGAAAGGTAATACGATGCCTTTTCTTGTTGTGCCATATTTTAAGGTAAAGGCAATGACTAACTGGTTCACTTAGCTTCTTGGCAATATTTTCCAGCTTTTTCAAGGGAACATCACATGCTCAAGAATATTCACCAGTTACAGCCAGAAAACAGGGCAGAGACTTGGAGACCTTGCTAAAAACAATTAGCAGTAATAAAACAATTATGCATAATATCTAATACCATAAGCCACCTGACTATGGGAACTTGCTTAACTGAGGTGGCAATGCCAGCTTTCCCTTCACACTCCCTCTCTGTACTGAGGTTGTGCACTTTCTTATCTGCCTACTGTCTGCAGCTTCCTGACTTCCCCAAAGCTGAAGAAGTTCAACTCAAACACATATGGCAAAAAATAAAGACTGCAGGTCACAAATGGAAACAAAGCAAATGTTAATGCATTTTCCCCAACATGATGCAAAAGGAGTTACAATTACAAGAGCCAGCTCATATTCCCTACAAAATTCAGCACCCTTCCTAAACCTTAGACCATCCTGGGTGCTTTGCTCCTACATTACCACTAGCACAGTAGGGCTGCTATTCCCGCATGTGCGTGTATTTTCAAGAGACAGAAACCCACAATTTTATTCTATTCTCCTGTACGGATATATATTCTGGCTTGTATCCTTGTATGAACTAATTACTCTCTATTCCATTATACACACGGCAGACCCCCCCCAGATACCTTCCCATTTCCACATGAAGCAAGCCTTTGAAAGACTATAGCTGCTGCAAAGGCATGAAACCTCAGTGCAGATGGCTCCCATCTTGCAGATCATCTCATAGCATCCAGCAGGATTCCTGTCCCTTTCTTGAACAGAACCCTTGTAAGGATGGTGCTAAGGATGGAGAAAACTTTTATGTCTGAGATCCCTTTATGGAGATTCCACCAAAACCTGTGGATTACAGGATTCATGCACTAACTTACTCAACTGCTTTAGTATAGCTGAAACCATAAAAATTATTTTACAGAAAGTTCTGCTTTGAAGTCCAAATCCTGGGGTGTAAAAAGAGCTTAGGTATATCCCAGATAGAAAGTTGGATGCCCATCACAAAGCCAGCTGCAGATGCTCATGGAGCAGCAATAATGCAGGGCACAAAGAATAATTTTTCTCCCTCCAGCAAACCTGTATCTTCCACAGACAAACAAGGAAGGCCATCAACTACCAGGATACACCAAGGTATGTCCAGCTCTGTACTTCTGCATGACTGGAGTCTTCTTGTGTATTACTGCACTCAGTATATGGCTTATAAAATATTTCTGTAATGACAGCGGGACATTTGTGAAAATGCTGTTCAGCTCAAAGCACGGCAAGTCATGCAGCAGTGAGCATCTGACAAAAGGCAGTATGTTGTGCTGAAGTTTTGCAAGAAGAATGATGTTTTCAGCATAGTACTTACACTAAGCCATCTTCCTGAGGACCCCAGTCAACCCCCTTGTACACAATAGATTTTTCTTGCTTGCAGCAGCATATGTTTGCAAGAATAAGGCTGTAGCATCTAACGCCACATACCAGGCAGGCTGGGAAAGCAGTCTTTGCCCCTGAGGCCATGAGGCGGAAGGGCTTTATGGAGGCAAACACCAGGAACTGCTCTCTTCACATTTACACACATATGAGAAATATAATTCCCAGATGTATTTCAGCGACATGAAATAAAATCTTGACTTTTTAAACAAGTCTCTGATACATCAACTATTTGCCCATTTGGATGACATGGACAGTCATTCATTAAAAAGAGATAATCCACTCCAAAGTTATTCATGCAGTAGTATGGTTTGCCTTTAGTGTAGTCATGATACAACTGGATGTGAGTCAAAAAGGGCTTCACTCTGCAAATAACATACAAAGAAATATGTTACAACACTGAGGAAACATGGAAAATCAAAGATACTCGCTTCAATGGAGGAATCATTCACGTTGCTAGAAAAGACCTAAAGTATTAGGCTAATAAATCAAGATTTCGCTTCCAAGGAAAGAAACAGCACCCAGCTTTTTCATCATTTTTGGATGGAGCTGCTTGCTGAGGTTTGTATCTGCACAACAGTAATAAACGCACAGCACACAGTACCACCGTAAACTAGCAAGCCTATAAAAATACTTTTCTTTAAAAAAAAAAAAAGGAGATGATTTTATAAAGCACAATTTCGAATTCTAAAGAGTGCCGTGTACAACCCCAACTTCGCATTTTACCAGCCCTTTTTTCTATCTGTATTTCACCGAGACGTAATCGGATGTATAAAACGCTACAAATATGGAATAAAACTACCAATTCTCCTTCTTAAAATAAAAGGTTAAGCTTGTAATTACAGGACTTTGATATATCGTTTTGTAAAATTATTAATTGACTACGATCCCTCCATCGGATAACGCAGAAGCGCTTTTCTTCTCGAGAGCCGCGCCCGCTTCCTTTTAAATCAAGTTCCGCTACAGAGGGAGGGAAAACCGCACAAACACGCGAGCACGTGCGCATGGGGCGGCGGGCACTGCGTGGAAGAAGCGCTTCTTCGGAGGCAGCCAGGGTGCAGCGGGGGTTTCGGCACGCCTTGCCGTGGCGCCCGATTTGGGGGAGCCGCATCCCCCCTCCGCGCGGCCGGCGGCAGCGGCGCTGGGGAGACGCAGGGGAAACAAAGCCGCCG
>VZTE01004355.1:52446-106919 GCA_013397775.1 Eulacestoma nigropectus | reverse complement strand
GGGAGCGGGGTGGGCCCGGGCTGCCGGGTGGGCAGGGGGCGCTGCCGCCGCGCCTGCCCCGCCGCCCCTCGTGCCGGGCGAGGCGCCGCCTTCGCCCCGGGGCCCCGGGAGCCGGGACGGGGGACCGAGCCCCGGGCAGCACATCTCCCGGAGGCCACCCGCCGCTGCGGGAGGGGCCCGGCTTCCTGATCAATGCTAAGGGGGAGGGTGTGAGTGGCTGGGGCTAACGCTGGAGGGTCGGGGAGGATTGGGGCTCTGTTGTGGAGTGGGAAAGAGGAGCGCTTGGGAAGCTTGCGGCGTTAAAGGCGCTGTCAAACTGCGGTGCAACTTAGGCTTTGTGTTATCCAGCGGTGTTGGCATGGCTCTAGCTCAGGGCCCGGGGTAACCACCGTGAGGGATCTCCACCTCGTGGCAAGGCTGAGTCCTGCCGGCGCCGGGTCCCTGCTCCAGGGGCTGGGTGCTTGCCAGTAGCGCTGCTCGTGGCCAGCTCCAGGGCTGCCTCCCAGCGTCGAAGCTGTGGCCCCTGTAGCAGGGGTCCTGCACACTGAGCCAGTTGGATGGTCATTTAAAAATATTTTACTCTTAAGTGGAGGTAGTAATCATTTGGCTGACTCCTTTCTTCCTTGAGGAGCTGAGCTCTAGCCTACTCTCCCAGGTAGGAGGTGGGCAGTTGAGGTCTGCATTGTCATATGGCTCTTAAATCTCCTGACTATTGCCCTAAAGTAGGCCTAAGTGTCTAATCTTGGCGGTGTTTCCTATAACCGTGTGCAGTACTTCAGACACCAGGTCTGTCGGGTAGAGCCCTGCCAGCACGTTGTTGTATCTAGTCTTCATACAAAGAGAGAGAGGAGAAATGTCTGCCTAGTTACCTCTCATCTCCCAGTCATGTAGGTTGCTCCCATGCCTGGTCCGCAGCAGATATGGTTAAACAACTCTAGAACGAAGGAACAAGCTGGCTGGCACTGAAACTGCTACTGCACTGTGCTCAGGAATCGTCACAGAAGATACGCAGTGGAGGGTAATTAGTAGACTAGCTAACCAAGTTATTCTGATTGTTCCTTCAATTTCAGTTAATGGCCCCATCAGCTCTCTTCTACTAGTAGTTGCAATTGCCAGGGTCTGGGAAAAGTCTAAGCTAGTTCCTAATGTGAGCTCTCACAAGGTTTCCCAATCACGGTTGGAAGCTTTTCTGGGACTTGGTGTCAGATGACAGTACACAAGTGTCACATGTTTGAAGCTGCCCAGACAAGTAATCTGGCAACTTGCTTAAGGGGCTGAGACTAACAGTGATAGCAGAGATATGGAGAAAGGTAGTTTAACTTGGGTAGTCAGTGTAATTGTGCTCCTACACCCATTGCTGCTTATGAGCCAACTTCTAGTAGGTAGTTACCTGGAGAATAGTAAAATAATATGTGTTAGCAGTCACAGGCTCTGATGTTACTGGTTCTCTACATTTTTTTAGCCTAAGCTATATTCCAAGGAAGAGAAAACGTGTGAACATGCTTCTACTGTATGAGTAGCACATAAAGAGAAGCTTTGAATTAGTGGCTAATTGACACTGATTCAAAAATCACTAGGTGTCTAGTGACTGCAGGTGCAACTGAGGTATGACTCCATTGCTCAAATAGCAGTGGATTAGACTGGTAGTGCCTAGATAAATGGTTACCTGGCATTGTAGAACTGTGCTTGGTGTAAGATAGGGGATCAAAGTCACTGGCTGTAACTAACCTTCATCTTAACTGTAGCTCATTTCAAGTGGTCATCAGAGTCTGACAGAGATCTTCAGAAGCAGTAGCAGATGCTGACCTTTCCCTTTGTGCACCTCTGTGGGTGTTAGGTCTTGTTGATTTTTTTACTTGTTTGTGGGCTACCAAAAGTAGTTGCTTGGACATTTCACTTGGCTGCAGAAGCAATGACATCTTCTTGGAATGGCTTGTTGTTAGGATTGTAATTGTAAAGTTACAGTTGTTACTACAAGTTCAGCTGTGGTTTCTGTTAGCCTTGTGTGTAGCTTCCTTGTAGCATTTGGTCAAAATGATGCTACATTTGTAAGTCACAATGTACTAGGCAGCCTTAGCAAGCCTTTTCTGGTTATTCTGGCCTAAAATAGAGTAACTAAGGACCGTGGAGTTATTTTGGGATCTCCTTAGTGGCAGGCTTAGTCTAATATCTCTGTATGCTATTTTGGGAAAGGTTGACTGTTCTCACTCTGAACACTTGGATGAGAAACTCCCAAAACTAGCAGGAGTCAGTTGTTGCATATTTTATGTTGTAGTACAGTAAAACCTGAAATATGTAACCAGGGCTCACAACTCTAACCTTCTTTTAAAGGTTGCTGGATAAGAAGGTGTCAGGCTTAGAACAAGCTGCTGATTGTGGCATGTTCTCCCACTCGGGTGGCTGGGGTGTGCTGTCTAACACAAGGCAAGCTAATTGGTTTGACAGCTCATGACCAAGTAGTAGTAGCTTTGCAAAACCACACTATTAGAAAGCACATGCTGATGTAATTCCCAACCAGAAAAGGAAACAGGGGATGGAAACAGTAAACACAAGAGGTGATGTTGTGATTTTTGGTACTTTTTGAACACAGTTCCCATGAAAAAAAGTTGTTAACTTTGCTCTTACAGGTGGGCTACTGCTTTACTCTGCCAGTAAGGCTACTAAAACATTAGCAGAAGTCAGTAAGATGCTGTTTCACCTCTTTGATCATGAATTTACGTGAGACATTCAACAGATAGAATTGTTCATGTTGTTCTTGCTTGTACTGTCCAGCATTTGTGAGTGCGTCATGCATGATGGCTAGCCAACATAATGTAGAATGGCTGAGTACCTTCTTTCTACTTGGAAACTGTCTTGCATTTTGCACATCATATAGAGAGGATATAAAATAGCAAATAATACTCTGCTAAGTTTGGTGCCCTTTGAGCTATGGAATGCCAGGAAAAAGCACCCTCTCTAAATGATGTAATAAACCACGAAGGATCAGGAGTCTTGCATCATGCTGTAGTCATGAGCAGCCAATACTGATGCACGGTCTTACACACTTGCCTGTGTGCACTAAGTGGAACAGCTCTGGCTTAGCTGCTGAAGATGCAGGCTGCTGCTTTTAGTGACAGTTATAACAGGGCATCCAAGATAAAGCACGTTCCCTTGAGGGATGGGGTCATACAGTTGTAGAGTTGAAGGTAGTCTGGAAAATGCACTCTAAGGATCCTGCAGAAAGCAGTACCTTACTCAAGTGTACTAACAAATCAAGACTTACCAGTTGAGAGACAATGGACTTGATTCCAGAAGGAAGTGATAAACTACGTTGCTCTTTTAGCATCACACTTCTTTCAGTGTATACCAAGGACTGTCTCTGGGAAAACTTGCTCAGCTACAAAGCAGTTATCTAAGCTATCTTTACAGATATCTTGGGGATTCTGCTGTAATGTGTTAGCAGCAGAGCATTGAAATGCTAATCCAGCTTGACATTAATCAAATGTAAACTCATTTTGCTTAAAGTTTGAAGAGTTTTGAGAATGCAGTGCTAGGTGCGAGACAGCAGAGTCATTGTGGGCACACGTTTCTGCAGACTTGACCCTGTCTTGAAGAGGAAAACTGAGTAAGGATAACATTGAGACTGTTTGCTGCTGTTTGGCAGGTGGACTGTTATGGAGCTTAAACTCTGCCCTTGTACTGTGAAGGATAGCTTTTGGCTCTACTTTCATGGTTGAATAAGGTGACTGCAAAGATTTGGAGCTCAGATCTGGTTTCATGTTGATGTTAAGCTGTTTATTAAGCTGGGTAGCTTCTTGATCAGTGGGGAAAGCAAGAAAGTGTTACTTAACAGTATCAAGGCTTAGGTTCCTTTTTTCATTGAAGGCGTGAGAGCAAAATGTGAGGAATCCAAATTTGCATGTGGTAACGGACGCTGTATTCCTCAAATCTGGAAATGCGATGGTGATGAAGACTGTTTAGATGGCAGTGACGAGAGTGCTTGTGGTAAGTAATCAAAATAATACCTCTATAGTAGTACTTGCTAGTTGGAAGTGGGGACTTAAGAGTGGATAGTTGGAGAGATGCTTATCCTGTCCAGCACTTCTGACAGTTGGAATACAAGGAAAAATTCCTTAGAACAATCACTTTTGATTCCTTGTATCCATCTGAGGCAGTTGAATTTTCCTGAGTGTTATCTAACTCTCCTGAAATTGGCAACTGTGAGACAAAGCTTGTGACCAAAATTCTTCACTCGTGAGAGTGATGACTGACAAGAACAGAATATAAGCCTGTTCTCAGTTGTTTCTTGAATACATAATAGAAAATGTTTGCTATTAGCACTCTACTGTTGGCTATTCCATGGTTAAAAGCCCTGTTTTATATGTGGAAGGGATTCTGCTGAGTCTCCTATAAACATTAAGTCTAGCTTTGGCTGCCAACCCTTGCTTTAAGCAGACATAGAAGCCAAGATAGATGACTAGATTTACTTGGAGACGAGGCAAAACATACTCTATATCCATCACTGGTGTGGTTGAACTGCTAGTCTCCTCAAGCAGACCTAAACTATTACCCTAGAGTTAAATAGTATCACGCTTCTGTAATGACAAATCAAATGCCTTGACCACAAACTCAGAGTTCAAAACCTAAATATTAGTATCAATAAACCTTATTTTAACTCAAGGCTGTTCAAAGCAGCAGCTAATATAGACTAACCTACTTAATCTCCTTAGCCATAGTGGTCCTTCAGTGCCTGATTAGATGAATATAAATGTTTCTCTGTGCACAGAATAACTCTGTAGGAAGTGTTCAACAGCACTGTTGACTAGGTTGGTGGGGGATGACATCAGACATCCACGAAGGATATTGTATAACTTTCCTAGGGCAACAAAGCTGATCCCTGTCAGTGATAAACAAGCTAAGCTCTGGTCCCTAAACAGGTGTCTTTTTCTCCTTTGCAGTGAAGAAGACATGTGCCGAATCTGATTTTGTGTGCCTCAGTGGTCAGTGTGTGCCTAACAGATGGCAGTGTGATGGGGATCCGGACTGCGAGGATGGGTCTGATGAGAGTTCTGAACTGTGCCGTAAGTGAACCTGACATGGTGGTGTAGGCAAGCCTGTGGGGAGGAGCATTTAGACTTGTTGCCTGCTTGCAGTCTGACTCTCCTCCTAAAGGAAGGATGAATTTGTTTGGGGAGCACCTTCCTAAGTGCTTGGCTATGTCAGGGTCTTGAGGAGAATTTTCACTGCTTAAAAAGGTGCAGAACTGAGTGGGCACTCTATGCTTGTACTGGTAAGAGATAGCAAGTCCAAGGTTTTACTTACAGTCAGAAGCAGCAAGCAGAGCATGGAAGGCCTGACCGTCACTGTAGCTTGTCCACCAGGTGATTGCTGTTCGGCAGGGCATCTACTTTACACATGCCGTCCCAATACTACCAGAGCTAGTGTCAGGACTGAGTATGTGACTACATGTTGGGCGTGCAAAGCAGTAGTGCAGAGGCTTCACTGTGAGGTCTCAGGATTAGCAGCTCCGGTCTGAAGTGTCATAACTCATCAAAGAACATAGATCCAAGAAGTGTCATTTCCCTGTATCAGGAGGATCCGCAGTGGGAAATACTTCAGCCCCAAGTCCTAGTGCGCTTTGGCATTACTCCTCCCTACCACTACTTCCTCTGGCTCAAGCTGCTACAGTGTAACTGGTGTGCAATCATAAAAGCTACCACTACAAAGATACCCTTAAAATAGTGATCTGTCAGGAATTGGAAGTATCTTTTTTTACTGAACGCCACAGAATAGTATAGCCCTTTCCATTAATTTATACAGATGTTGACATCTAAATAACTGCAACTTTGTCCAGACCTGAAGCCTTTCAGTCTCAGTTTTCGAGACAAATGCTGAAACCCAAGATCAGTAGCTCTTAGATTGAACTTAAACTTTTTTTCAATAGATACAAGAACCTGCCGGGTAAATGAAATCAGCTGTGGTCCTCAGTCAACTCAGTGTATCCCAGTGTCCTGGAAATGTGATGGTGAAAAAGACTGTGACAGTAAAGAAGATGAACAGAATTGTGGTAAGGAGAGAAGTGGTGGCTGCATGACTCTATTTGAAATTGACTTGTCTGGAAAGGAGCTAGGCAGTACACCTGGGAAGATAAATTTTTCCTAGTATCACTATCTCTCCTACATTCATCTTATTTTGCAGCCACTTAAAGCAAACTTTTTCTAACACTCCTCTATCCTGCTAAGTTAAAAGCTATAATAATGTAAGCTATTTAATGTGTGTCTTTCTTCTCTGCTAATTTTGGCAGTAGCCATAGGTAGGCTTAGTCACCTGGCAAGCCAACTGTCAGAACTCTGGAGAGTTTCTGAAATTGCTGCTTACATTAACAAATTGTCTCCTGAAAGTGTAGTAGCAACTTTTAGCTAAGGGCATAGCTGACCTACTTTATAGCCCTATCCTGAAATATCTGTGAAGCAGGATTTCTGATGTTGGGGTGGCAAGAGAGGGGGCAACTTCAGGCTGGTACACAAGTAGTGCTGCCACTGCAGCATCAGAGTGTAGCATTCCTGGCTTATTCAAAAGGATTTGCATACATATGAGTTGTCTGAGGTGTCCTGAGACATATCTGCTGTAACCAAAGCCACAGGGCTGGATTCCATTAGAACCACCTTACCTGGATGGCCTAGCGAGACACAGATCTTTAGACTTTTGCTATATGTCTGTGGAGTTGCCATCTTTATCAGCAAACAAATGCCTTAATCTACAAGTAAATCTCCAGACAGTGTTTCTGATGAAGCTGATAAAACTATCAGCCTAGGCATACTGAGCTGCTAGCTACATTGCTATTAAACCAGCATAATTTGTACTGACATAAATTGCGTGAGTGTGCTTAACCATGGGATCAACCTGAGCAAGATCTTTGTCTGTTATCCCCACTGGTCCAGGCAAATGGGCCACTGCTGTCCTGGGGACCTGCACAAAACGCTTCAATTTCAAACTGCACTACATGCTGACCATCAGACTACCTTAATCTTAGTCCATACTCTTGAGTTAGCAATTCTCTTACCTTCTGTCTTTGGTTCACAGGGTTAGAGCCTGTTTTCTGAAAGGCTTGCAATCTGAAGTGCAGGACAGCCTAGCTACTTCAGAAGGTTTTCTTCACTCAGTAGTTCAAATCTGATGCCTATCACTTACAGTGTCCAATGGCAAGGAGGATGATCTGTGGAACCCAAGTGTCCTGTAGGTGGTCATTTAGGCTTCTCTATTGCCTTATACAGGATGCTGATCTTCTGTCAGCTAACAGGTGATAAAAAAACCTGCAAAACAAAATACCTTCACACAAAAGTCAGCCTTCTTGTGATAATGTACTAATCTCTCTTACTTCTCTTACCCCAGGCAATGTAACTTGTAGTCCAGCAGACTTCACATGCAGCAGTGGGCAATGTATTTCCAAGAGCTTTGTCTGCAATGGTCAAGATGACTGCAGTGATGGTAGTGATGAGCTGGAGTGTGCACCTCCTACCTGTGGAGTTCATGAGTTCCAGTGCAAGAGCTCGATTTGCATCCCCCTTGACTGGGTGTGTGATGATGATGCTGACTGCTCCGACCACTCAGATGAGTCTCTAGAACAATGTGGCCGCCAGCCTGCACCTCCTGTGAAGTGCTCTGCCAGTGAGGTGCAGTGTGGTTCGGGTGAATGTATCCACAAAAAGTGGCGGTGTGATGGGGATCCTGACTGCAAGGATGGAAGTGATGAAATCAACTGCCGTAAGTTCACTTCGTCCTTCTCTAGGAGGTACTGCTTGACTCCTCTTTTATTTCCTTTGCTTAAGTAAACCTCAGGAATAAAAGTTTGTAATGGCTGTGTCCTCAGCTTCTCGGACCTGCAGACCAGACCAGTTCAGATGTGAAGATGGGAACTGCATCCATGGGAGTAGGCAGTGCAATGGTGTGAGAGATTGTCTGGATGGCACAGATGAAGCTAACTGTAACAATGGTGAGTGTGGAACTAAGCAAGAATGAAGTCTTTGCAGAATATCTGTTGAGGCTGGTAGTCACCCACACAGTCTTCATTATGTCAGTTATTCAGTGCTCTGGACCTGGCAAATTCAAGTGCAGAAGTGGAGAATGCATAGATATCAATAAAGTGTGTAACCAGCAGAGAGACTGCAAGGACTGGAGTGATGAGCCCCTCAAGGAGTGTAGTAAGTGAATAAACTATTTGCATGACGTTGACTACGAAATATACTTGGATATAGCCTCTGAGTTGTCAGATGTCAGCTGGAATGCCCATTGGCACTTCTTGGTGGCAAACTTATAACTAAGACCAGCCTAGTTAATAGGCTAGTTTTATCCTAGCCAAACTGGCTGCTAGGATGATTACTCTGTGGCCAGAAGGCACTTGAATGCATTAGAAACACTGAAACTTCAGGAGCCTCAGTCTTTACTGCTGCCCGCTTGTAGCACAGAGAAGGTGCTGGTAGCTGAGCAAACATGAGTTTGAGGCAGGTCTCTTGCATATGACTTTGAGTACCAAAACAGTTTGTCAGATGTGGCAGGCATAGTCAGAAAATGGATGTGTACCTGCCAAAGTGCATGACTAAGACTGTAAGACTAAATATGCATGCCTTCTCAGAAGTGGCTAATTCTCTCTTTTAGACATGAATGAATGTCTGGTGAACAATGGCGGATGCTCTCATATCTGCAGAGATCTCATTATTGGCTATGAATGTGACTGTCCAGCTGGATTTGAGCTTCTGGACAGGAGAACCTGTGGAGGCAAGTATCTAGTAGTTTAACATGGACTCTACTGGTGGTACTGGAGGTGAGCATAAACTATATTGTTGTTTTTACAGATATTGATGAGTGTCAGAACCCTGGCATCTGTAGTCAGATCTGTATCAACCTGAAAGGGGGCTACAAATGTGAATGTAGCCGTGGCTATCAGATGGATCTTGCTACTGGGGTGTGCAAGGCAGTTGGTGAGTGTTGACATATCTCCACTTCAAAATGAGTCAGCAAGTCATCACTGTTTATACTACTGTGGTTTTTACACTAGCTGTTGTGGTGTTACTGATGTACAGATTCACTACTAATGCGATTCATTAGTAGTTGATTCATTACTAATGCTTTGAATGATGCCATGATACAGTACGTCAAGTTGTGTAACATAAACTGCTTGTGTCTGCTGCATGGGCAGGAGGATCCTCCCCATCAGGTTGTGGAGGGAGAAAAGGATGAGGTATAGTACTGTCAAGACCTCTGTCAGCATCTGCTAGCAAGTGTGGAATGGCAAATACTAAATATGATGACTCTTAAAACTTTTTGTAAAAGGAAAGTATGTGACTGGATATCTAGAAGTACAGATAACACTCTAAACTCTTTTCACAGGGAAAGAACCAAGTCTAATTTTCACCAACCGCCGGGATATTAGGAAGATTGGCCTTGAGAGGAAAGAATACATTCAGCTTGTAGAGCAGCTAAGAAACTCCATAGCTCTAGATGCTGATATTGCTGAGCAAAAGCTTTACTGGGCAGACTTCAGCCAAAAAGCAATCTTCAGGTAAATGAGCTTAGCTTCTGAACCTAGTATGCTTCCCTAAACCATCCCATGTTTTACCCAAGCTCTTTCTCTAGTCTCTGGTAATGAGAACTAGATTCTTGGTGTTCTAAAGACAAAGTACAGTTGATGCAAGTTCCCACAGCTAGCAATGTGTATGCCTATTGCACTTCGTAGTACCTGCTGCTACAGCTGTACAAAAGGCACTCTGTGGAATATCCCACATGCGTCTTCTGCCTGAAAACTTGTATTTGCTGAGGTATGCCAAGGGATAGTATCTGTGGAGGAAGTGGTTGAAAGCAAGTAATTCTTGTCTTCCAGTGCCTCTATCGATACCCGTGATAAAGTTGGAACACACATCAGAATCCTGGACAACATACACAGCCCTGCAGGCATTGCTGTTGACTGGGTTTATAAGAACATCTACTGGTCTGACTCAACTGCAAAGACCATTTCGGTGGCTAGCCTAGATGGCACAAAAAGAAAGGTTTTGTTTCTCTCTGAGCTGAGAGAGCCAGCTTCTATTGCTGTAGATCCTATCTCTGGGTGAGTATTTGTCCTGGTTCTTTTAAAAGAGCGGACCTACCAACTACATGTTCTGATAGGTAGCGTTTCTTAGTTATTGGTCATAAAAAAGAGTGATACTACACAGTACTATAGTGCATCATACAACATAAATTCTGCTTCACAGCTTTATGTACTGGTCAGACTGGGGTGAGCCAGCAAAAATTGAGAAAGCAGGAATGAATGGATTTGACAGACAGCAGCTTGTGACAACAGAAATCCAATGGCCTAATGGAATTGCTCTAGGTATGTTGAACTTGTCTCTGTGCCAGAGGTATTCTGGAGCTTTAGGAATTTTTTTGCTACAAAAGCTAAGGTCATTCTTCAGACAACTATTTTCAGCTTCTGCATGCCTGAAGACACTGCAACAGGCATCAGCGCTTCTCAGATACTGAAATAGTAACTTTTCTTGAACTGCTCTGTATTATACTTGAGGCACAGGCCGCATAGGCATCACTGCAGCAGCCCTCTATATCCTGGAATGGTAAGAAACTAGGGCAGCACTGCCACCATTCTCAAACCTGTGGGTGTTTCAATTCTTGCAGCAAGTTTTGGAGGTTTCCTCCACGTGGACACTAAATATGTTTGGTGTTTTCCTCCTCCTAGATCTTGTAAAAAGCCGCCTGTACTGGCTTGATTCTAAACTACACATGCTGTCAAGTGTGGACTTGAATGGCCAGGATCGTAGAATTGTGCTGAAGTCACATATGTTCCTTCCTCATCCTCTTGCTCTAACCATTTTTGAGGTAAGAATGACTTCCTGTAATCGTTGTCAAAGATCCTCTTCTTGCTGGTATGTGGCACGAATGATGGGGCTGATAGCATCATGGCAGTAATGGGATGCAATGACATTGTCTTCTAGGACCGTGTGTACTGGATTGATGGAGAGAATGAGGCAGTCTATGGTGCCAACAAATTTACTGGAACCGAGTTGGTTACCCTAGTGAACAACCTCAATGATGCGCAGGACATCATTGTGTATCATGAACTTGTTCAGCCTTCAGGTAATTTCAGTACAGTTTATAGTTAAGTCAGTGTATAATTGTAAGAAACTTGCCCTGCCTGGATGGTGGCAAATGGTATCCCTTCACTGTACAGCAGTCCATTTCTGCTTCTGCTTGGAGCTTCTCACACAGGCAGCCCCATGGGGGTTGAGAGGTCTAGTTGCAATTGCTCTTTTTTGGGCAGAGCAGGTAAAATCTATAGATCTATAACCAGCTCAGACAAGTAATTCTGCCAAAACAATTACTAAGCAAATGCTTCTGCTACACACCTGCAGCATGAAGGCTCACTCCTGTTCACTCCTTAATTGCTGTACCAACAGGTAGAAACTGGTGTGAAGAGAACATGGCAAACGGAGGCTGTAGCTACCTGTGCCTGCCTGCTCCTCAGATAAATGAACATTCTCCAAAGTACACTTGTGCCTGTCCTGCTGGGTACTTCTTGCAGGAGGATGGTCTGAGTTGTACAGGTACTGTAACACAACTGAGATCTTTCCCAGGATGGATGGGGAAGGAGTAGGGGAGTATTGAACCTGTTAGTGGGAAGGAAATAACAGTGGTATCGGCTGACAGCTTTGCTAAAATTAATCTGATTAATTTATCTTGAAGGGGAGGGTCTTATGCATTAATATGGCCCTCAAAGTCTGCAGGTGCTGTTCAAAGTCCATGCTTTGCTTCTGCATCATCATCATCACTTGCAACAAGACTTTGTACCTCCATGGCTTTCTGCAGACAGCAAGCACAAGGAAAAAACATACTCAGCCCCTTATAAAACAGGAGTATAAACTAACATGGCTGTACATATAAATACACAGTGTTCAAAAGGTGATCAGCTGATGTTGCTGTACAAGAAAGTTTGTGCCTCCTTTTTGATCCAGATGAACATGCTGCTATGCTACTGTTGTCAGCACTGACTATGCAGCAAGCTTGTTTTGTGCAGTGGAGTGGAACTAGAAACTCCAAGGTGCCACCTACTCTATTTCATGTTGATTCTAACTGCCACAGAGTGCTGAAGGCCAGGATGCTGGCCTCAGCTGGCTGCTCTGAAAGGTTGCTATGGGTATCAAAGACTGTACCTAACCAGTAAACTTGTAAAACTAAAACCTCACTCAGAAAACCTTATACAAGGGATGGGATGGCTTGTCATTGTTGTGACTTTAAATACCTGTCATTCATCCCTGATTAACTGTCTGGCCTTGTTCTTGGAACTACTTTTCATCAAGAGCTCTCTGCTGGAGGTGTGCTAGTGAAATAACTAATGTCAGTGTTCCCAGTGAAGCTAACAAGCTGCATGATCATTTTTGCCATCTGCTAAACTATCACTACCATGGCTCTCATAGCAAAGCCATTGTAGAGCTTCAGGATTAACTGATCTATAATTAGTTCTTGATCTATAATTAGTTTCAGGTACTGGAACAACTGTGGCTTACACTGAGGCTAAAGATACCAGCACAACAGAAAAATCTCCAACTGTTGGACTAGTTCCTGGAGGTACTGGTCCCAATAACTAACACTGCTAAACATTAGAGAAATTAAATGCAAACTGACCAACTTGCCTACTTGGACGTTTTCTCCTTTGCATGCAAGTAGAGAACACAGGCCAGATCATTTGTGTAGTGTAACAGCTGGAGCATGTGTCAAACAGAATTAGTTTACATCTGACAGTGTGGAACCTATGGGTTCCGTGAAATCCCAGGAGTGCTCAGAGAAGGCAAGCGATAAAGAAAGCTTCCAGCTAATACAGGAGGAAGCATGTTAGGCTATTCTAGCAGTGTGCTACTGAGAAGCTAATCAGACAGGAGCTTCTGGGTTTGGGAAATGCTTGCATATGACAATTTGCCAGCCTGTCTGTACGCAAGCTCATTGCATCAAATTCTCATGCAGGATTCAACACTAGTAGTACAACCTCTGAAGTGACTGCAGCTGGAAGAACATCAGCAGCTTGGATCATTCTTCCTGCTGGTTAGTACAGCATTTATTAGCCTTTTGGACCCCGTGTGGTGGAACAAGCCACTCTTAGGAGCTTTTCCTGGCTCTACTCCATGTGTACAATCTTTGTCTCCCTGCAGTATTGCTGATGATGGCTGCAGCTGCTGGCTACTTCATGTGGCGTAATTGGCAGCACAAGAACATGAAAAGCATGAATTTTGATAATCCCGTCTACCTAAAAACTACAGAAGAGGACCTCACAATTGATATTGGAAGACACAGCGGTTCAGTAGGACACACCTACCCTGCAGTAAGTAAACCTATTAACATGTCTGAGACTCCAGGTTAATAATTGGAGTAGAAAGACTGCCAAATTATACCTGAGTTGAATTTAGGAACGGTCTCTGCTTTTGAAAGCTGCTGGCTGCAGACAAACTACTGGGCTGCATCAACTGACAACTTCACCCTGTAGTCAAGGTTAAAGTCTTCATAGGTAACTAGTTGTCTGTACCTGGGATGGAGTAATCTGTGCTGAATGTAGTCACTAGCCTGCAGGATTAGCAATGATGTGTGTTGTTTTATGTCTTTTATCAGTGCAATTGTAGCTAATTATACTTAATTTTTTACAGATATCTGTTGTAAGCACAGATGATGATATGGCGTGAGCACTGGATCAGCAATCACTTTCAGTTTACTTGTGTCTTACAGTCTTTGGGGATAGTAACCAGGTTTGTGGCTGAAGGACTTCCTCCATTCTTGGAAGAAAGAAGATACTTTCTGTATTTATGGAACACTTGTGTAAATAGCTATTTTATATAGCTTAACAACTCTGTAAATACCTGTCCACAACAATTCAGCTGTTAGTGGTTACAGTTTTATCAGTAACCCTTGGGTTGGTTAGTCAGTAACATCACTGACCAAATATAAAGCACTTTCCATAGAAAGCCATATTCCAGCCACAACTTGTAACACCTGTACATATGTCTATAGGCCACTTGTAAATAATTATTGGAAAATCACTATCGAGCACTTTGAAATACTTCAGATGTAAATTATTGTACACACTTTTTCAATGATTGGGGCAATGGCAATAGGAAAAAACGGGTTACTATGATTGCCAAAAATTTGTAAACATAAGTAATTTTGTATGTATGATTGTTTCAATCTTGTCTGTTACCTCTTAGAGGTCTACAAGAATGAATGATCTTTAAGAAACCACTGTAAAACTCAAATGCAGCTGAGGGGATAAAAATAAAATGAGTCAAGCAGCTAAAGCATTGTTCTCAATTATTATGTTAGCACTGAAGTAAAATGGCATATCTCCTAAGTTGAAGGCTTTAGTAGGCTGCACTACCACTGCCAGCCAGATCATGAAGTATTTCTTCAGTTATTTCAGCAGCATCCTAGGCAGCAAAAATTTGTTCTTGAGACTAATAGTCTGCACAGAGTAATGGGCAGAGTGGGTCTCATATCACAGAGGCCCAGCTGATCTCCTAACTTAGGACTGACACTGGCTAAAATTACTCAACTACTACTGCAAGGTTTTGGGAGGCAGCATTGGCAAACATGGGAGATGGAGACAGGTCAGAGCATGGTCTGCCATGTGAGTGAGGTCGTTGCAGTGTCAGACTGGTGGCAGTTACTCCCTGTAACTTTTGTAGTGTGAGGTGCTACTTGACTCTTGCTAATCCTTCCCTCTTCAAGGTGAGAATAAGTTGCTTATGGTGGGAGGGATGCAGTTTCAAGGCTAAGACATAGTTTGGAAGAAGCAATAATCTTTAGTGATGACTTGTTAAATCATTCTCAATCAATCCTGTCTCTAAAATAGTAACAATGAAAATCCTCGAGTCAGAACTTGGATCAGTTCCTGGGCTTGCTTGTAATGCCTGTTCTCATTGCAGTTACAGCTGGGGTCTGTTCTCTTAATGATGTTTTTGTATTGTGGACTCCTTTATTAACAGATGAGGACAGCTGCCAACTTGTGCAGATTTAAAATAAGTTGTTTCTAGCAAGTTCACAACTCTTTGGGGAGTTGAAGCTTCTAACCAACTATCCCTGGCAACTCCTGACTGCAGACATTTAAGATATCTGAAACTCATGTGGACTAAATTGTCTTGCAAAGATTAGGATGTAAGGGGGCCTCTAAAATTTCTGGCTAGCAATACTGTATCTATTTTACCAAGTACTTTTTGGGATGAAGTGCCTTTCGTAGCTGTGTAATATGTGAGGTTCATTAGTTATGGGGTAGAATTCAACTTTTTCAGTTAGACATCTAACTCTGGATACTCTGAAGTATTTGTGTTCAAATGTGACAAAACAAAGCACAATTCTCAGTTGGAAGGTTGATTATAAATTCACATGGCAGCTAATTACAGGCAAAATGCTCTGCCTTCCCAGTCCTTGTACAGAAGAACAGCTCTACTTTTTTGCTGGAGTTCATTGCTCTTACCGGTATCATACCAAATGGTATAAGGAGAGACCAGTAAGACCAATAAAGACATTTCTTCCTAAGGTTAATATTTATTTGAAGTAGCAACTTAAATCTATTTTGGAAACCTGAGGCAGTTTTTACAGATGCCATGGGCTCTAGGAGTTTTTCTGACTTTACTCTGATGTGCTGAACAAAGAATAGTGCCTTGACATACAAAATTAGTTCCTGTAGTCTAGAGGAGACTTAACACGTCACCAGATAGAACCTCTATGGCTTTATATAGCAGGAGGGAGGAGTGGGGAATATAAGGCAATAGCAGGAGATGATGGAAGATGACCTGTACTTATTTGCAAATGTTGTTTGGTTTTTAGTCTCACTGGGTTTATTCTTTCCTGCCCCTCTTCATTTTTGTGTTAAGAAGTCATTGTTTACTTCCACAGCAGGCTTGGGGGGGTAGTCAGGGATTCCTTCTGTAAAAACAGATCCAACTTGCATTGCCAAATACCTTCTTCTCTTTGAACAGTTTTTTTTCCCCTGCCATCTGTAAGGTTTTGACTGTTTTACTCCTCATATGACTCTTGGCATCTAATGAAGGTATAGCTGTACTGAGCACCCCTGCAGCAGCACCCTGTGGCTGTGCTGGTGTCCACTGAAGGAATTCTCAGTGATCATCCCTGTCTCTGCTCTTCTGCTGCAGTCTCGTGGTGTCTCAGAGCAATGGGACATTAATAACCTCTTTGGTCACATTTCACTGTTGAGTTGACTTCATATTCCTCCTGAAGAATTTTCTGCTTATAGCCACAAAAACATAGCTTTAGTTGGTTATTGAGGTAGTATTCAAGGTAATGGTATATATAGTTTTTGCTTCACAGAAGCCCTCTGGTTCTAAATTACTGCCTATTTCTTTCTGTTCAATGTCTGCTAGCCAGTGTGAGTGCAAAGCTAAATTTGAATGTGGCTTTTTCTTTCCCTTATGAACATGCAAATTTCTCTTAATACACTCCCTCCGTTCCCACATAATTTTCTGCCTCCTATTTGATCTGCCTTTGTTTTTACAGCACTGTAAATATTTTACATTATTGCTCAGAGGGAATTTAACATAAAGGCAATTGATACTGCTCGTTTGATTTTTCTTCTCTGTCTGCTCTTTGTTCTTCTACAGCTAGCTACAATATGCATTTTCCAACCCAACTTGTATTTGCTTACATTTTTAATGAACATACTTTTTTTCCAATCAGATCTTTCCTGAAACAGTGAAGATCCATTTATCTATTTTTGTGTAAGTGCTGAATCTTGCTAGATAAGAGAAGAAGTACAGAAACAAAGACTTAGGCTGGAAGAAATAGTGTGGGAGTCCTCAGATAAAGGAAAAAAAACATACAGCTACAGAAGTGCTCTTCACTTCACAACCTACATGTAAGTGGAGGCCTGCCAGTACTTCCTGCAGATATGGCACAGTATGTGTGAAGAAATGTGCTCCTACTCCTTCTTTGAGCTGGTTCACAACAGTAAGTTAGTATTGTCACTCAGTGGAAGAAGGTGTTTGGAGAGGTCTGTCTGCTCTGTTGAAGTGCAAAAGCCAACTTAATATATTCCTGGCTTGCTGGTTTTTGCTTTTTCTCAACTGAAGGAGCTTTGAAATTTGTCCATATCAAATGAAAAATTCTTCAGAGCAGGGGAGGGACAGACAGGCTGTGCAATGAGTTAGGCTGCTGAATATCCAGGTTGTTGAACATCTAAAATAAGGACTGCCTGTGGAAAGAATGATAGCCTTAATTCTCCTTGCACAGCCCTGGTTGGGACACTTCCACACCGCTGTCAAGCAATGGAAAATACTTCATATCATATATGAAACTTCCCCCCTACCCCAACAACCTAAACAGGTAACTGAAGGCTAACTTCACTAACATACTCTTTGGTATGTAATAAATTGCTTGAATATACGAAACAGTAAGCATTAAATCAAGACAAATGACTGGGAAAAACACATTTCATAGAAATGGTTTTTTGCTGTAGAGACGTCCTCTGTAGAAAAACTAGACAGTCTCTAAGTAATTTTTTCCTTCCTCCCTAGACATCCTTTCCTGGAGTCAAAACTTCAAAATACATGGAAATGTTTTATTGTACTGTCAGTGCATAGATTTAAAGTTGATAGTTGGATACCAATGTAAAAAGATTGACTTAACATTCAGCACACTTGTTTCTTTCCAGTGGAAAGTATTTTTGAAAGGCGTCTTGGAAAGGCTGATCATTGAATACAGTCAACACCACAACCCTCTAGAAACAGTGCTGCATGTTCTAATGTCCCCTTTGTGGATGTGTGCAACTAAGAAGTGGTGGTTTGGTTTAGACAGCTTATTCCTTTTTTGGGCCCTTAAATATATAAGAGCTCATATGTGCATTTAAATGAAAACTTTCAAGAAAGTTAGATTGTGGTTTGGTAATTCCACAGTGTATTGTGGCTGCTGCTCTCTAAGTGGCAAATACTGTGAGTTTCCAACTTTTTGGCTGTTGCCTCTAATGGTAAAAAAATTTCATCCCATGAACTTTCTACAAATAATGATCCTTAATAAAGCCTCAGTACAAAATTCAAGTTACATGTGCTATATTCATGCAGGAGCAACTTGGTCATTCTGGTTTTACTAGAAGAAATGCTGATTATTCTTTAATTAGACAGCATTCAACCCACTGCTCCCCTCCCCCAACTTTTTTTGGTGGAATAGGTCAAAGTCATTTGGGGGCAGAGGGAGTGGGAGGATGGTGTCTGTAGAATTTATGTGTTAAGTTGTTGGTTGTGATCCATACACATCATCAAATTCCTGGTACCAGGTAAAACCTGGCAATTTTGTAACTGTAGTATACCTATATTTGTCTCAGAAACAGAGTTTGAACAATTGCTTGGATGGAAGTGGGTAGCTGGCAGATTGTAGCATATAGAAAGAGCTATTTCTTCCTAGCCCTGTCTTTCTGGCAGCCTCCACTGCTGGTTTAATTTATGTAAGTGAATGCAGAGAAAGATGAGTTGTAAAACTGCTTGCTTACGGAGAGCATAATTCAAATGCTGTCATGAGAATTGCGTTTCAGTATTTGTACAGTGCATCCATTTGAGAGAAAAACCACTCAAGCCATTTTTCACCATCTTAGGTTTCAGATGCAAATAGCCACTGACTGCTGAAGACTAACATTTTGTTAGCTGTCTTTGTAATTCAAATGTCGCAGGCAAGCAGTGGGCATTCCCAGTTACATGATACCATCTAAAGGTCCCTTGTTGACCATCAAGAGTCTCTAGCAGAAGACTGTTTAGTGCTCCCTGTATAAACATGACAGACATGACTTTCACTAGGAACTACCCCAACACTTTCTTTTAGAGTTCAGCAGTTTAAAGTGTCTACTGCAGAGTATGGCCTCTGTAAGTAACTGTGAAGTATAGCGTTAATAATTAGACCTGACATTCATTTTGTTCCTCTCCTCATCTGACACTTCAGTAGCAGTTAGTTAATTTAACAAACACTAAGTGGCAGTTTTTCACATGGTACTGTAGGGGCAACTGAGAAAATGAATCTGCCTTTAAATTACCTCATAATAGAAGGAAGTCAAACAGCCAGCCTGGTCATTAGGAGTCTAACAATCACATTATGAATCAGTGAAGAATTGAAATAATCACAACTTATGTAAATCAATTAGTTATTTTCAGAGCTTGTTGTCCCTGTAGGGAAGAAGTGAAGCTTCACATTCTGTCTCAAGAGACTGAGGGCTGAGCCAGGGGTCTGCTGTGAGGAACCCAATCCCCAACAGAGAAGATGCATCTGGTGTACTTAGATATGTGGCAACTTCCCTTTTGCCTGCACTTCCTCTTTTAGGTGTTTTTTCAGAAGACTCTTGATGCTGTAAAATAAGGTCTTCAGTGTTAGCCATAGATCACAGGAAGGAGTCTGACCCAAATTCATAGCAATCAGAAGCAACTGCATGGGTAAATCCAAGAACAAAAGCAAGATATGCAAAACCCCCACTGCTCATGTTGCAAAAGGTAGGGCAACCGAAATAGTGCACAAAGTCTGGGAGGCCTCCATTAGGCCTGCAGCAACATCCTTAGGTGCTCTTTGAAGGAGTCCCTGCCAGCGAGTCTGGGGCTTATGGAAAGGCTCCAGTCATGTTCTGAGGGCAGTGTGCAATGCCTCATCCATCTGTTAAAACAAAGCATCAAGGACTAATAATCAGGCAGAAGGACATCCTGTGTTAGTTAAGATTTTCAGAAATTATTATTAGAAGTGGAGCAATACAGTGAAAACAAGAGCATAAAATCAGTTTAAGTCAAAGGTAAAGCTGCCATATTAATTCTTCTTGCAGGGAATCCTTCTCAGTACAAGCTGTTAATTTCCGAGCTGCATTAAATACCATTCTCTAGTTTGACTACATATGGAAGTCCAGAAGGCCAGCTAGGCACATTTCTTAAAATGATGAGGATTAAAAGGGCCATAACCAGGCAGTAGCAGAGAATATACATCACCAATGATTTCATTTTGGTTCTTAGTATTTGTTACAAATGGGAAGGAAGTCAAATCAATGTCTTTTCAGCTTGGCAAATTTATAGCTTGACTTGCTAGGAACTTAAAGTTTGCTTTTAAAAGCAATACACAGAATTGTACTGACAAAGAGCTCAGTTTACTTAGTACAATGTTCTTGAGAGACGAAACAAAACTCAGAGAAATCTTTAGCCTGGCACAGGAGAAAATGCCTCACTCAGCAATTTGTCTTAAACACACAAGCTGACACAATTAGCTACAAAGAGGAATTGTCACAGGATCCCTTGGCACTCCCAAGTTTCTGTGCGCTGGTCCATCATGTTTGATTGTTTAAGCTTTGTGCACCTTAGAAGTATGACTAGACAATATAGTCCTGTGCTTTGTAAGGAATTGCAGTTGCCTTCAGATTAGGTTTGCATGTATTAAATAGCTCACATGGTAACTAAGTGGAAAGTGTGTTGCACTCATTGTATTATTTGTTTCCTGCTTCATTTAAGGCAAATCTCTTCTATGCCTCAGCTTTCCCACTTGTACCAAGTCATGGGGCTATTGCAAATATAAATTAGGGCCTGTAAAGCTCTAGAGGAATGATGGGTGCATGCTCATCTGCAGAAGCACACGTGTATAAGCAGATTTCATTTAAAGATGCCCAATGCTATCATCTAACCAAATTTTAGCAAAGACCTGAGGTGAGTTGTTCTAGTATTCTGCTGCTGTGGTTTTTCCAGTAGCCAGTATAGGTGACTGTCCTGGTTTTGGCCAAGGACAAGGTTAATCATTTGCAATAGCTGAGAAGGGACATGGCCAGACCCTAATGTTATTCCATATCACATCAGATCACTTCCAGGGGCAGGCAAAGGGACTCTTGCTTCCAGGAAAAGTGAGATTTCTGGTTGGGAGAAAGCATGGTGGGGAAGAGCTGGTCGGGATTCCTTGTGGGCTTTCTGTGTAAATCGTTTCTTTGTCTTATACATTTTGTTATTAATATTGTTGTTGTTACTGTTCATTTTCTTACCTCATTGCTGTTCCAGTAAATTGTTCTTACCTCAACCCATGATTTTCACCTTTTGTGCCTCTGATTCTCATCTGCATCCTGCTGGAGCAGGAAGCAGGAGGGGAGGGGGGAAGGAGGGAAGTGAGTGAGTGGCAGTGTGGTTTGGGGTCTTGGTGGGGGCATTGAATTGGGAAGTACCCTTCCTAAACCACAAATGTGCACCATGAGGACATTTACTTCTCTGTTAATTGTAAGATTTTGCATTAAACATGCTGTGCTAAAGGAGAGAGAAAACAGAAATTGCATACATATGAAGTTTAATCCAACCACATAAACTGTGTATATGTTCGTTCTGCAAGACATGCTGCACTAGTCTGAGGTGCAAACAGCGTGTTTGAAAGAAACAGAGCAAGCACCAAATATTGTGTCATTTACTGGATTTCAAATAGCTATGGAAAATTCCTTGGAGGTCATTTTGTACAGCCTACTGCTCAAAGCAGGGCTCCTTTCAAAGTTAATCAGATTGCTTGTCTGGGCAAGTTTTGAGTTTGCAACTTAGATCAGACTTTATTACTCAGTTTTCATTAATGTATCTTTATGATGCTAGTTTCTTTTAGCAATGAGTTGACAAGGCTTTCTGGTCCAAGTACGCAAAACAAGGCATTGTTCTTTGAAAAGAGAAATAGACCCAAATGCAGATGTCAGCCGTCAGAATAAGAGTGAGTTCTTTGGTACAACTAGCATAATGCTTTTGATGAAAATAAATGTATTTCAGGACGTGACTCAGTGAGCCTTATATGTTGACATGCTTAAGACTGAATTTTTTTGTTAACTCACAGCCTTAGTTAGTAGCTCCAAGACTCATACTGTTCATGTGTTCAGGTTATATGGGAAGTTCAACAATAATCTGGATTTACTTTATGTTGTTTGGGAGTCTCATACACATGCCTACTGTAACTGGTCATGCATTAACAGCATAAATGCATTTTCAAAAGCGTCAAGCTAATAGTGTGAGAAAAGGCCTTAAGGATGTAGTGTTGCTTACCTTCAGATGTTTCTGTTCAGTTTTATAGGACTATGCCACTAAGAGTATTTTTTAAATCAGTATTTCTCTTAAACTTAACAAAATTATGATACATTGCTGTGATTGTGACATTTACATTGTGATAGTGCTAACCCATCTGTGTCCCAAAGAAGTGGAGAATTTATCAAAAGTGTAAGTTAAAGGGAAGCAAAAGGAAAGTGTCTTGGGCTGATTAGCTTATTCATCCCAAAGACAAAAAATAAAAATCAACTTAACCCAGCTTATATCACTATACCGTTTTGTCTTTAGGACAGAGGACTGGCATAGAAGCTGAATGTACTGCACCAATCTGCCCATCCTTTACTGCATTAAAGAAGGACAGTTGATTAAAATGTGCTATTAGAAAACTGCCTGGTGGCATTAAAAAAAAGTTGGTGATTTGTTAGATCTTTGCTAAAGCTGTAGTACTGAACACGTGAATGGTTCTTTGACTGCCTATTTCAGTTCCAGTTCTGCACTGCCTGCTCCCTGGGAGTAGGCATTTTTCCACAGCAATTGGTCTTTTTTAAAACAGTCACAAAGAAATGTTTAATTTCTGTGTTAATGTTTCCTTGTGACGCTTTCATTTTTAGTTTCTACAGTCCTGATCTTCCTTCTCAACAGACTCCTGAAGTCATTAGCAAACATGAGCAGTCTGGGTTAATCAGTTACACAGGAAACAAGACATCAGAGTCAGTAATGTAGGAAGAGAGGCATCTTTTTGCTGGAGGCTATGTCACCCCTGTGTTGTTGATGATATCAAAGCAATCAAAGGATTTTTTTTTTTTTTTTTTTTTTTTTTTTTTTTTTTTTCCCCCTTCTTTAAGAAAAGAAAGAAATGTTTCATCTTGTTTTCTCCCCTTTCAGGAAGTTGATGGCAATAAAGTNTTTTTTTGCAAACAGTGCTGAACATTCAAGTTACAGTGCTGAAGAAATAAATTTTACTGGTAAGCTGGCAGACCACTCCCCACCTGGCTTCTATCCCCTGGCCCTTCTGCAGTAACAAAAAAGAAGCACAGATGTGCCTGCAGGAGAACTGAACAAATTTGGAGTGTGACGTGGCAAATCACACTTAACCAGAGCACTGCTGCAGCCTGGCAGACCCTTTGCTGAGTGGTCCCATGTGGGACTGATCCTGTTCATGCTGGGGGATTGGGACAGCCCTGAAGAAGCGAAGGAGCACAAAGGTTGTACAGTTGCTCAGTTCCTTCCCTTGCAGCTGGGCCCTGTGCCAAGCACAGGCGAGCCCTGAGGATGTGTGCTGTCTCTCCCCCTCCTCCCTGCAGCAGCTGTGCACTCCAGCACCCAAATAAATCTTAATCACTCCATGGTGGCTCTTTTGTTCAACTGTTTTTAAACTTGGAGACCCATTTATGCAGTCAAGTTAACACAAGACTCAGGGCTTGAATCTGCATTATTGTCTGCTTTGTGCAGTAATTTAATGGGCATGCCAAATGGTAGTTGAACAGCACTAAACCCTTGACCAGCTTTTTTTTTATCTTTTGTGTACAGACAATTGATTATACAAGAGGCAAAACAGAATAGCTTGTTTGATGTAAAACAAGCTGCAAATTTTGCCGTATTGTCATTCCCATCCTTACTACAATTAATTAAAATTCACTTCATGCAACTAGAGGAGAGGCCCATACTGAGATATATGCCTGACTGTACCCAGGTATAACAGTCGAAACAATCGATAATAGGTGTAGCATTGTGCACACATTAAGTGGAACAATTTTTTTTTTTCTGAATGTTTATGAAAGTCTGCCCTGTTTTCAACAAAATCAAAACAAAATTATTAGCTTTAGATAAAGGGGGAAAAGGAATGGCATGGATTACAAAAAGAAATACCATGTATTAGGAATTTTTTTAACTGGTTACTGCTTCAGAGTTAGATATCATTTCCATTACAACAGTATAAGAATATAATTTTCTGTGTCTGAGACCCTACATGTGAGATATGATTGCATGGAATCTGGAGCACAGTCCTTCCTCAGACATCCACAAGAAGCTGGAACCATGGGACCATGGGACTGAAACCTGGTTTCCTCAGAGTAGCAGCTTCATAGCCAAAGCAAAAGCCTGAAAGTAACAGTCAGCTAAGTTCAGCAGGACATATTTTACAGGAGAAAAATCGCCGGGGTCAGAATAGCCTAGATGGTAGTGGTAATGAAGATATTACTGAGATGAATTGGTTACATTTTACAGCACAAGTCTTCTATCTCAGTTGTCAGGTAGCTTGTTGACTGCTCTGTGCAGGAAACAGCGGTCTTTGCACAAGGGGAAAATGTCTGTGATGCTGTAAAGGTCTGGAGTGTATATTTATTGCATAACAATTTAATCTTCTTCAGTCGATAGGGTTTGCCACAATTATACCCGCTTAAGAAACCAATGAAGCTTTAAGGACACACCCTGAGTTTGGAATATCCCTTCTCTTCAAGGATAATTTTGATCTGCCTTTAAGAACGAAAGAGAGTTTTCTTCAGTTTTTTGGGTTGAGAAATCTATTTTTACCACATGATGTCAAATGCCAGAAGGAATTCTCTTACTTGAAATTATGTGAAGAAAAAATATATTACATATTTCAGTAGTGACATTCTAAGATTCAAACTGCCCTGAGTGAAAAAGGACATCTTCATAGGTTTAAATAATTAAATGGGTAGAATTATCTGTGTTACTTAAAAAAACAAACGATCAAAAAAACTAGAAAAATCATTGGAAGCAACATTTTATTTTCTGATGTATTCAGATGCACATGTAGATACAGTACTATTGTGAAACATGAACTGATTTGGGTGATATGTCTATTTAACAAGCAGAAAGAACCATGTTAGTTCAGGGCTTCCAAAAAAACCCCTATACTTGAATATGAAGACCCATGAAACAGAGCAAATGATTAGTTTAAGAAAAGAATATGGTTTAATTTTTGATGTGTAACAGAGTAACGTGTTTTAATGGAAGAAAATTAATAAATACAATGTCAGCCACCAGCAGGAGCAAGGAAATTTGCACAGGGAAATAGCTGCTTTATAGCTTTTATTTTTTTTGTGCTGTACGTCTACCAGAGTCTAAAACTATGACATCATGGATACTTTCCTCATGACACGTTGTTGTGTCCACCATGGAGGGCAACATGATAAATTTTCATCAGGCAGTCTGTCACCCAGCTGGCAGACAGTGAAATATGATACTGTCAGAGGGCAAGCCAATAAAGAAAAGAGGACAGAGACACAATGTTTTCCTGGCCTATGACCACCATTTTAGTTATGCTAATCCAACAAATTAAATGCAAGAAAATCTTCTTAAAAGGCAATGTTATGCTCCAGCTGCCTAAAAAATCAAGAAATTGCAGTGTGATGCTTCTGCCAAAATGTGCCCGCTCCACGTGCACATGCACACGTACACACACACACAGAGCATGGTTATGTCATGCTCAAAAGTAATGCTGAGTGTTCCATTTAAGGGGAGCCAAGCAGACAAGTGAGTAAATTAGTGTTGTTAGAACAGCTGGAAATACATTTTTCTGTCTGGCCCCTTTCAACTTGTTCTCTTATATTGCATTAATATTCTGTTTTCAGCCTTAAGAAAGAGGGGGAAGAAAATCAGGAGATGATAAATTCCTAGTTTAGCATTTCCATTGTCTTTCATGTTAATGGATTTTCCCGAGCTCAGGACTGTACCTTAGCTATAGGGCAGCCTGTAACAATGCCTCTGAACAACTAGCTCTTAGGCTCAGGTATTAATCTGTAGGCTTAATTCTGCATCCAAGGATAGATCCTTGTTAGACCATTTTCAACTCCTTTTTCACCACAGACCATGTGTACAAACATATTTTAACCATATAGAAATGAATATATAGGGTTTCTTTTCTGTGATTTAAATAAACATTTGTTTCTATGGCATGAGATTCACCAAGAGTTACTTGTAATAAGAAAACAATCTTATTTTGGTTTCTACTATTTTAATTTTAGATTATGTTTTAAAGATAGTAAGTTATTGTTTTATTGAATTAAAATAGGACCATTGTTCCTATATTTGTAGGTTCTTTTTCAAGCACTTGTTCTGTACCAGCTCAAGTCTCTCGTGATTACATGTCTTTCTTAGACAAGCTGAAAGGGGATCATGTTACTAAACTGAGATTTTACTTTTTTAACAAAAGGGATTTGGGTCCTGTAACTGGTAATGATGGAGGCCAAACGCTGTACCATGAAGCTGAATAAAAAACAGGCTTTCCAGGCAGTTTCTGCCTCAAGGAATTCAAAGATGGCAAATAGGACCTTGAAGCAGAAAGTCTATGAGCTGTTTTGCTACTGCAAATCTGAATCCCTCAAGGAGGCACTTTCCTCCTCAGAGTAGGGTGGGTATCCCCGGACAGGTGGGAAAGGGTGTGAGGGCTTTCCACATTCGAAACCATTTATCCACCTAATTCCAGACAGAAAGAACCAAATCGACAGAAAGAATCCAGTAAACTATCATGAGAGAAAGGTTAGAGAGAATATACAGATCTTTGGCTCATCGCAGTATAATAACACACAACCCATTTTGGGGCTTCAGTGGCCCTCAGCCCTTCAGCAGCAGCCTGGGAAAGGTCTGAAAAGGGATTGCAACTATTATTGACCTCATGAGCCATGAATCTTCCAGCATTATCATTTCTTAATTACCAAGACACCTGGTGAAAAATTGCAATTCCTGAACAACCATCCAAGCACACCATTAAAGACACAAGCATGATGGCAGCGTTGGCTGTGTTAGCATCACACTCTGTGACTTGGTGCCCAAGGAGGTGCGAAACACAGATCCTCATGGCTGACTCCACACAGCAAGTGCAATTTCAAGTGACTTCATTAGGTTGCCCTAAACCAACCCTGGAATATTGAGTAGATGCAGTAAGGGCTTGGAGCTTGGCACACTTCAAGGCAGAGGCAGGAGATGCTCCACCACGGGACCTCCCTGTGGGGCTAAAGGTTCTGCATGCTGCTTCTACCTGCAGTCAGGGGGCCTGGGAATGGTGCTTTGGTTTCTCACTTCTGCCTGGAGAAAAGCAGCAGCCAGCCCGCAGAGGTTACCTGAGAAAACACAGTACAAGGGGCAAGATTTAAAACCTCTGCCATGGCTCTTTCAATGAGACCCAGGGAATGTTACACTTAGCAGGGGAACGTAACACACCTGCCTTTGGTGTCTGTCTTTCTGTCTGGTAGGCAGTTGACTGGGGAAAATTACACATTTGTACACCCAGGATAGCTTTTATGTCATTTGTGTCTTAATGAATTAAACTTCCTCGAGTTACTAAGAACGAAGAGCCTTCGATTTTTTTGGCCTATTGCTACACCATGGCTTGTTCAAGTAGGTCCAGGCCTCTCAGAAACCCTTACTACCATCAATTATATCTACCACCTATTATATCCCCCAGCCTTTCAGCCATACTTTCTATATTCTCTCATTTCCAGTCTGACTGACACGACAGTTGCTTTCAGGGAATGTAGTCTTTAATTAATTAACTTACTAGCAGATGTTTTCTGCAGGCTATAATTTCTTGTCTAAAAAGACATTTTTCTACCAAGAAAATATAAGGCTGGTAAAAAAAAAAACCCAAATTGTAGCTGCAAAAAGGAGTTATTTCCTCTGCTGTAAACTTCATCTCATCACTCCAGTGATGTGATTTGGCAGCCAAATCTTCAGGGTCTGTGCTGTCAGTGCCCATTATTGCACCTTCTGGTGAATGCTGGAGTGTTGAAGCACCATCACAAATAAAAAATGATGCTGCTGACTTATTTTTTCACAGTGATGGCTGAACCACAATAGTGGCAATAATAACATCTTTTTATTCCACAATTGACCATAGAGCAGAAAATAGAAAAAGAGATTCCAAAGCTTATATTGTTCATCCTAAATATGTGTTGTTCATCTAAATTGTTCATCCTCCTCTGCAGATCATGTTTTACAGGTGTTTACATGTAGAACTGAAAAGTATCCCTAACCAAAGCTTTATAAATGTTAAGAAAGCACAGTGAAACCATGTTCTTTAGCTGAGTTTCATCCAGCTGCTATCACAGTACAAAAGCTGATCACTAACAATCCTTCTGGTCTTGAAACTTAATTTTATGGATGCATCACATGCAAGAACATCTAGGGTCCCTAAGAATGTTATGATTGACTCTTAGTCTAAGGTCACAGTCTGTGGCCGCCAAAGAAAGCAAAGAAAGACTATACAGCACTTATACAGAGCTATTTTTAAAGTTATTGAGCCATTTTGCCTACCACATATTTATATAGCTAAAGTCAATATCTGTCATTCTTACAGAACTCAATCAATCCAATTTATGTATATAGCTATCAGGCTTTCTTGCATAGCATTGCGAGTTTAGCCTTTTGTTGCCTTGTAAATATAATAATAAATAATCTTTGGTAATCTGTGCCACATCTTCAGCACCTGTAGCCTCGGATAGGCAAGTCCCAGTGCCTTCACACACTTTAGTCTGTCTGCAAAGGCAGCAGAACTGGGCATCAGGAATGGGGGTTGAACTGCATGGTTCGAACTGTAGAAACAGCAGCAAGAACCTGAGCACCAGTGACTGCATGAAATCTTAGGTGCTAATGTCATGAGTCAGGATAGCTCTGCTTTAGCGATACAACCTAAAACAGAACTTGTGGGCTGTACAATCTGTCTGTTTGGGGTACTGTCTAATCACTGAACAGCCAGTGGCCATTTCCATTCATACTAGCAGCTAACAGAGAACCGGAAAACACAGGATGTACTTTTTCCTCTCATTCATTTCCCTGTCTTGCCAGTCCTTTTATGCTTTAATTAGACTCAATAACATGTCCAAACAGCTCCTGAATGGGAGATCTCACACGGGAAATTCACATTTGACAAAGTTATGCAGAGGGCAAGCCAGCAGGGAACTCCTGTCGCAGTGAACGGGGTCAGAGTACACCTTTTACTTCCACAGCAAGTAGAGAAAATCTCAGTCTGAGATGAGAAATCACACTGGAATTCCTCTTAATACAAAATGAATTTATATCATTGAGAATTTTATAGCAGGGCACAGTTGCTTTTCCTATCCAATTCATCATTAATCATTACAATCTGCCTCAATATAAATGATTGGTGTTTTGTCACCTCCTATCACTTTAATGTTGCTGTGTGCTGTGTGGCCACTGTACATTTTTATTTGGGGCATATCTGAAGTCTGTAAATTTGAAGAGGCTCACTCCAAGACAGAAATCAGCAATTAGATAGTTAGGACATGTAGACAACTGATTCCCCAACTTACTGCACAATAGCGGGGAAAATGAATATAAGAATATCACCTTTATTTTAATGTTATTGACACTTTAACATAACCCAAACCCACTGTAAAAGCAGGGGCTGCACTGTACTAAATAATGAATAGAAACAGGAAAAGTAATCCTATACTAAATAATTTCCAGTCCATTGGGAACAGAGTGTAATGTAATAAGTAACATTCAGGTAAAATACACAATCATAACATTCCTGGAAAAAATGCTTTTTTCGTAATGAATAGAAACAGGAAAAGTGATCCTACCCTAAATAATTTCCGGTCCATTGGGAACAGAGTGTAATATAATAAATAACATTCAGGTAAAATACACCGTCATAATATTCTTGGACAAAAATGGGGGTTTTGTTATCACAATAGTCATGTTTTCCATACTCAGGACTAGATCTGTTAACTGAACTGCATATCATAATCCTTAGAGCCACAAAGTGGCTCTAAGCATCATTCCAAACACCAGAGCCTTGAGTGATACTAAAATACTTCCTCCCAAAACAGGAGGGGAGGGGGAGAGCTGGGTATCCGTGTTAGAATTTCCCCAAGCTGCTTTCCCCGAACAAAAACATGACAATAGTGCCCTTGAAGTTTTGCAGACTTCTGGTAATTTTTAAAGAGTCCATAGGTTAGCATACTTTTGGTCAAAATGGGAACCGAAGCAGCTGCAGTATTGAAGGAAGCATCATAAAGTTGGAAAAGAATTTTTCAGCACCAGGCCAAAAGAGTCCATAGCACAATCAATTAATGGATTTTCCATATTTGTATGGATGCAGCTGTGTTTTAATAAACAGAACTGGTAATGAGCTAACTCCTAAGAATGTGTCTCACAATCATCTGCTGTTCAAGCAGGGAAACTACCTGCAGGTGCAGCAAGATCCTCTCTTTCCTTTTGTGATGGAACCTCTGGAGCTTAGAATAGATTTACCCCTTGAGGACAGTCCGCCTACTGGTGTTAGACTTAAGAACCTGAGATTTGTTGCTAAGCTTCCTGGGGATACACTAAGGTCACAGATGCTGTATGCCACATAGTATTTTCTTAATGGATTATTTTTGTTGCATTATTCCTTGTAAGTTTTCTGTCTTCCCTGCTACTATCATCTGTAAAGTGCTTTCAGTCCCTCTGTCGAAAGCCTTGGTTTTGTAGATACCAAACACTCCACTTTTTCATTCTTCAAACACAGAACTGCCTAGTAGGAGCTCCACACATAGATATGTCTTACACCTTCCCCACCCCTTTGTCAGGATTCACCTTTTTTTCAGCTCACAAATCTCAGCCTTCAAAACTCTTCAAAAATTGGACAACTTTTTTCTGTTACTTCCTTTAAAAAAAAAAAAACTGAGTGAAAGAAATAGTTCTTTCCTCCTCACAGCCTGAACCTTTCCTTATTCTATTAACTAACTTCCCAATAGTTAGGTTGTGTGTATTCTGTGTAACCAACACCAAGGACATGGCTGAAGAGGCTCAGTTTATTAATTTTTTTGCCTACTTAGAGTGCCTCCCATCCAGGTAGTATCTCCTTGTTCTCACAGATGACCAAAGCAGCAGGCACCAGCTCTTCTGGAAAGGTGAGAATGGGTTCCGAAGTATCAACAGCTCTGGTTCAGAAATCAGAACTGGTTTCTGAAACTTAGGCAGAGTGGAAGAAAAAGACAAATTTTTGGTTGGCCAATTTGTATATCTGTATTCTTTCACAGATGTTTAAATGGTCTAAACAAAGACTTCTAAATTCCATTAAGGATTTCTCCTTTAGGGTAGAGCTGCTGGTCTTTAAAAGCAGGAGTCCCACTAAAGGCTAGAAAGCAGAAAAACTTACTATGTAATGTAGAAATGCCCTAATTCAGTAAAAATAATTGTTATTTATATAAATTTTGAATTATTCCTTTTTTCTCTTCTGAGCATAACTAAATGACTGAAAAAGCTACAGGAGAACAAAAAGCACAGTGAGAAATGCTTTCTCATTCTGCAGTTTTAATATGATCTTTCATTTCAGGTTTACAACAGCCAGAAGTGTTGCAATACTGCATTTTAAAACCTTTTATACTCTATACTAAACTTCTGACAGATTTCAAAGACTGCACAAATGGACTAGCATAGTATCTACTGTGGTATAATTATGTTAGATATATCATGCATAATATATAACTTAAGATCCTACAGAGATTTTAATCTCTTTTACTGCATCCCCAAGCACAGTGCTGAATCATGAGCACCCTGACCAAAGTCCATATGATATTCAGAAAATGTACATGCACCATACAGTCCCACAAGTGCCTCATGTTCTTATACATTTCCCGCACTACTGTGCTTTATTGTGCAGTGTCAAGGATCTGAATAGGTGCTCTCTGCCAGCTGGAGACAGCTGTGATTCTGTGATGAATGAAGCAACCCGTACACTGTGGGAGCCTAAGTTTACAGCATGATACCCTCAGTTGGTGTAAATTAGCTGGAGCCCTTTAAAGTTAATGGAGTAGTGCTGATTTACTGCCTGGGAAAATGGAGATACTGGTTCCTGTGGAGTGTGGCTCTCAGCAGCTCATTAATGAGATCTAATGGCATCATATTTTTATACCTCACAGAAACCAGATTGAACAACTCTCAGTCATTTAGCTGCCCTGAGAGGAAACGGCTGTAAAGTGTGTGGTAATTCCTGTACTAACCTGTTGTCTATGGAACTGTTGGTTCAAACTTGGATGCTGCAGATAAGGAAAGCCTGGTAACGTCAAATTCTGCATATCCATCCAGTTCTTAAGGGAGTTAAAAAAATGTATGCACTTTCAAAGACTTTTCACCTGGTGGTTGACAAGGTGATGATCAGTCAAAGGTTAGACTTGACCTTAGAGGTCTTTTCCAACCTAAATGATTCTGTGATTCACAGCCAAAAAAATCCCTTCTGGAACGACAGGATACTTGAGGAAAAGATGTCAGCTGAACTCCTCTAGCTGATACATCAACATTTACTGGAATCCTTGTTCTCTTCAACTGGTTTGTCATTCATCTTTAATGATTTGTCTGAAGATTGCTCAGCGCTATACCAGCCATAAAGGTTCTTCAGGTTATCTTACGCCCTGCAGGCCCTGTCATTATCCACTCTCCTGACTCCAAATTACATTGGAAACGTCACATTTTGGCCCAAGCAAACGAATTGTTAATGAAACATTTTACCTCAAGAATTACTGCATTTGAAATCCTGTGCCAAACAGACAATTGGAACAGGCTATTGTGAGTACATTGCTAGGATGAGTCCTGTATTGTTCTCTTCTCTGAATCCTTCATGAATGCAAACCTAAAATCTGACATACTTCCAGCGTCACAGTTTGAGTCCCTGAACAGATTGTTACTCTCAGAAATGAAATCAAATACAGTAAATTGAAAGCACTTCTGACTTCCTCTTACCCTGAGGCACACAAATGACAAGTGTGCACCTGCGGTGGGAGGCACTAAACGCTATACTTTTTTCAGTTTTGCTTTTTGAAATGCCTTCTGCCTTTTCTCCCATTTCTCATCAGCCAAAAAATCTGAAGCTTATTTTTCTCTTTAATAACATTCAGTGGCTAAAGATGACCTTATGGCAGGAGGGCAGGCTGATAAACTGTCTCTTTCCACAAGTGAAAATTTCTTTCCTGAAGAGTGGCCTCTATTATTTTTAAGGTGTAGAATGATGAAAACACATCGTCCTGTGAATTACTTATTTCATACCATGAGACATGCTGAAATAAACCTTTTTTTTTTTTTTTTTTTTTTTTTTTTTTTTTTTTTTTTTTTTTTGAGAGCCTGAAATTTGGAGGGGAACATTATGCAAAAGTCCCCAAAATGTCTTTTTTTTTCCCCCAGCAATAGTGTCACTCTAGTAACAGATTCTCAGTGTGATGGTAAATGAGTTATTACATATTTAGGTTATGTGCTGCAAGAAGGAGGAAGGGCCATATGGAGTCTCACGATAGCCAGCTCCTATGAGGGTACTTCAGCTTGGCTGTTGAACTGGTGGTACACATAGCAACTGACAGGATAGCGCAGTAGGATAATGCAGGACATTGTGCTTCATTTTTCTGGACTGCTGCATGGTTTAGGTTTTACACACCTGGAGATGTTTTACTTAGTCACTTTAGTGTTTTAAAACCATTTGGGAGAACTGTGTTCTCAATGCAACAGGTGAAAAATGCCATAAGAAGGACAAGTCATGTTATCACAATTATATTGTGAAGTTCTGATTCCAGATGTGCCTGCAAAACATTCCCTCTGATCCAGGGAGCAACCCTTGGGTATAAATCAGTTTTATCAGGCAAAGGCAAAACAAAGGCGAAAGCAAAGGCAAAGGGTTTCCCTTACCATTTCTCAACCAGCAGCAGCAGCAGATTAACAGCCCTAGGAAAAAATTATTAAATTCTGCAGGCTTAGGAGAGGAATATGCTCTGCTTTCTGTTTAAACTAATCCTTTTAAACACTTCATGCAAGACTGTTGCTGAGTATAGGACCACAGCATACTGTACATTCGAAAGTCATTTAGGCAGAAACAGAGCTGGCACCACTGTATGAGCACCAACTACAGAAGAATGTGTGTGCTGCAATACTTACCCACTTATAATTTCTCTCAACATTGTTATTTGTATTTTCTCTTGCCTAGGAATTCCAGACATTTAATCAAATTATCTTGATTTTATAAATACAGAACACCAAGACTTTTCTGCCCTCATCACTTCCTGTCAGTGGGCAGATTACAGACAAGAGTTACAGCAGATGGGCAAGGTCATCACATGAGGAGAAAATACCAGTTGTGCCAGGGCATATCAGAGATCTATCTCTGCCTGCTCCCTGGCAGTAGCCATCTGTGGGGGCCTAGGGAGAATTTAAGGACATCATACAGTGATACTGTGACAGAACACTTCAACAGAATACTTTGTCACTTAAATGCAGTTGTCTTCCTTCACAACTGTCCTTCATGTTTGATTCTAAGAATTCATCTAGTCTCATTTGTGAGCATGAAAACTTTAGCATACACAGTGTCTTTGCATGAGGGCCTTCACAGATGATCTGGTTTTAGCTGGAGCAGGGCTGCTTTTCTTCACAGCAGCTAGCATGGGCCTGTGGTTTGGATTTTTGCTGAAAACTGTGTTGATAAAATGGAGATGTTTTCATTACTGCTGAACAGCGCTTACACAGCATCAAGGCTCTTTCTGCTCCTCACCCCGTGCCTTCAGAGAGCAGGCTGGGCATACAGGACAGCTGACCCCAAGTGACCACAGGGATACACCATACCATATGGTGTCATGCTTAGCATACAAAGCTAGCGGAAGGTTAACCAGGGAAGGCCACAGCTTTGGGCTGTGCATTTCTCCACAAAAGCTGACAGGAGGGGATTAGTAACAGAGCAATTTGGATTTCTGAGCCCGGTGTGCTTGCACTCGGTGACCTGGCTCAGCCTTTGCTCAGCTGCATCGCCAACACAAAGACCTGTCCCACAACTGAACCATGCCAAGTCATGTCCAAAGCTGTCTGTCTCCTACCTATCCACACCTACAGCTGTGCTTTCACATACTGGTCACAGCTGGGGAGACTGCAAGCTCTTGCATTTTAATCGTCGTGCTGAATTCACTAAGGCAGGGAGCAAGGCTGTGTCTGGTCTCATCAGCATACTGAATACTATACTTATCACATAGAGAGCAGCAATAACTCCAGGGTAATTAATTTCCTAAGGTACTCCAGCTCTCAGAAACACAGTAAACAATTAATACAATTTAACTTCACAGCTAACACAACAGATTAAAATAGAGAAACAAATCCTTTTTTTTTTTTTGGTTCATTAGACAGGACATAAACTCTCCTGTGAACACGCCTGATAAATGGAATTTCCCTTTAGGGCATTACTGATGAAAAATGACAAGTGTAATATTTCTATCTAGCACTTTGCTGAGATTCTGTCAGCAAATCCCCAAACCTTGCAGTCAGTTCCAAACTACTCTAAGGAAGATTTTACCCTTAAAGTCTCTTAGGAGATCCTTCCTTCCCAAAATACATTAGGGTTCTGACATTATGGTGTTGTCACTGGAAATGCTTTAAAACCCCAAGGTATTGCTCCTCCCCAGGAGACCAAGTCTGGTTCATAAAAAATAAGATTTTGATCTCATAGGTAGATAAATGTGCTGTGCAAGCATTATGCTGAAGTGCAGAGAATTTTTCAGCTGGACTGATATTTTATGCCATAAAGAACTAATGTTTCTATCTGTCTAAACCCTCTGCCTATTTATACTTCCAATCACCATGGCATCCAGTCACAACAAATGGAAAAAAAAAACACAAAACCCCTCTTCGTTTGTTAGTCATCATTATCAGCATATACGAGCCATCAGATCCTGTTTGCATTGGTCATGCAAGTACCCTCTACAGCTCCCAGCGTGCTGCATCTGCAGCCTGAACGCGTAGTGCTCACTTCAGACTAGAGACAGCATGCAATGCTGAATGCTTAAATGCTTTCTCCACTGGAACTTTTTTTCAATAATTGTCTTTTGAAGTGGAACTCCACTGGAAGCTTGCAGAGACAAAAGGCTAAAAAGGGACTTCTCTGTCAGCGATCTATTAACATCTATTAATACATGTTTTAGTATACATTTCTTAACTCTTACACTCTCTGGGTATGAAGGCATCAGTTCATCTCAAATGGACTAAAAATCCATCATCCTGGATTCTTCATCACTATAACCTGTTAGAATTGTAACTAAAGCAGCATTCCCTTCTGGTATGCATAATATCATAATGATTTACACTGATTTCTTCAGACAGAGGCTCAAGCTTGCAGAAGACTTGCTTCTTCTACCACAGCTGAGTATGTGGGGGTGCAGATTTAGCTTGCCTAAATCAAAACAAGGATGGACTCTGTGTGCTTGAAATTCAGCTGAGGCTCAAGAACCAGTCTAACCCATTTACTTTCCATTACAACCTAACAGAGCACCTAAATTAGTTAGGTCATTCCACTATTCTAACCCAGCTTATGATTCTGTGGTCCTCCCCTGGCACCAAGTCAGGGATCAAACTACCCCTGCCCATCCCTAGGGATACCTGGGGATACAGGCTCCCAGGCTAGGCCACGGCCCCCCAGAGAAACCTGATAGCAGCCTTCCAGGCAGGGTGTGGGTTGGTGATCCCATGGTGCTGCTCCCTGGGAAGGAGAAGGTTGCAGTCCCATGTTGCTGGAGGGAGATAGTGGTGACAGTGTGAGGCAGGTTCTCCTCTGTCCATGCCACAGGCCCTAGTGCCCCAAACTCCCCCTTTAGTGCCTTGTAACTTGTAACATGGACTCTTAAACCAAGCAGACCGATTTATGCCATCTGTGGTTAAATCTATTATGTGTGTATGTTTCTTTAATTTATAAATAAGGCTGCAGTCAAGTAATTGGTATTTGTCGTGTGCTGCTTCACTTATCAAATTGGCTATAATATCTTTTCTGTGCTCATTACAGTTTAGTCCCTCCAGACTTATGCCAGCCTAGGATGGGTATGCAATTGCTCACATTTGAGAAGAAAACCAGAAAAAAAAGAATAAAAAGAGAAAGTGCAAGGAATCGATGAGCCAAAGATATATTGCTGGGTTAATTTAAGATCAAGATTTAGCTTAAAGCATAGTTCATGGCAAAACAAAACTAACTGCGGTTCATTATTCTGAGCACAAGGAAAACAGCAACTTAGGACATTGTAATATATGCCAGGTCCCCTTCTATTCTCAGGGCAACCAAGGGGTAACATATATTCCCTCAAAGTGTATGCAAGGCACTCTTTGCAATGGAGCACCACAGGCTTCAGGACAGGCTGCAGCCACGAGCAGCAGACAGGAGCAAGAGGGTTAGAGACAGGCAAAGTAGTGGGAACATCTGAACTGCCAGCGCCTCAACCAACAGTGCTAAATGGTGATCTAATTCTAAGAAAAATACTTTACGTGAAGTCCTGTGCACATGTGGCAAGTTCAGAGCTGCCCTGTGATGCTTCATGACTACCACGCACTGTCTTGCCTCCAGCAGACTCTGTGGGAACATGCTGGGAGACACACTGTCATTGGGGAAACATGAAGGAAGAGCCAGAACAATAAAAATAGCTCTGGCAGCCACCTCTGTGAAGGTTCAGAAAAGCAAATACTAGGAAAAAGTTCGGAGAGCAACTTTCTCTTCAAACATATCTCATCTTTTAGAAATTAGGCTTTCTCCTTAAGGTCTGCAAAACCCACCATGGTCCTAGAAAAGGTGAGGTAACTGATGAGCTGTAACTACTACTGGTTATCACAGAATCACAACTATTTCACTCCCACTGTAAGCCTTCTCCCACATGTGCATTACTTATTTCATGTCTTGCTGTAAACTCCAGTCTTAATTAATTTTGGATGAACCATGTTGCTTTTTGTATTTCCTGGGGTTCTTCAGTGAGGATAGGTTTTGGTGCTTCTTCATCATTTTCCTTGCTCTTCAGTGTTCAGTACCTCAGTATCCCTTGGCCATAAACTATCATTCCTGTGCTGATGCCCTCCACTACTGTGCCCCTGGTGTACAGAGCCCAAGCAGCTTCTTGTCACCAGGTGTAGGCTTCCTTACCGTTTTCAATCAGGAAAGACAGCAATCCAATGTTTCTTCCTAGTCTTGTTCTCTACTTCAAAGATACTGAAGGTGCTGCTGGGGGTGATGCATTTGTGTTAGTGGTGGTATGCTTGCTTACACTGTCCCCAGCAGTAGCTAAAATCCTGAGTGCAGCTTGTTGCCTTTACACCATAGGTAGTAAACTATCATAAAATGGATTTTTTTTTTCATTGAAAAATGGAAAGTGTAAGGAAAAGAATGCTGTTCTTAGACACCCTCATCATCACTCTCTGGAGTCTTAGAGCAATTTGGTATGATCTCTCCCTGTCGCCTTCCCTACCTGACTTCCTATTAAATATTTAAAGATTAATACACATGCATGTGTTATTTTACATCAAGTCTCCTTCTTTCCTTGCTTCCTCTGGTCCTTCTGATCTGCGAGTTCTCCCTACCATTTCACACTTACCTCCCTCTACAGTGGCATTCCACACTTTTCATAGCTAAATTATGTCTGGCAGATTATTGAACCCCTTGACCCCATAAAGCCAAGTTTTGCTGTGAAGACACATGTAAAAACTGAAGTGATGAGCCAGTGGAGAATTAAGCTGGTAACAAAGTAGAACATTGGATGGAGGACAGTTAATGAAGTAAGACATAACCTAATGCAGTTAGTGAAGCAGAATGGTGACAGAGAATTGTCCTTCAGGATCCACTTGTCCTAGTGGAGGAATTTAGCAAGTTACTGAGAAAGAAATCTGTTTTGAACGTATTAAGGAAATCACTGAGTGACAGGACAGGAAAATGACTATTGGACCATATGGTCTCTGAGGCAGGAAAATATCACACAAGCATGTGTGCCTGACCCATCACAAATGATTGACTAATCATAAGCCAAGGATCATGCTGGAAGGGACCTCCTGGCTATTAACTCCATCCCCGTAGTCCTGTAAGCGGCACCAAAACCCATACAAAAAAATTTAACGTACAGCATAATTACACTTTTACTGTGCTTTCCAGCTCCTCAAACAGATTTCAAACAGGGGTGCTGACAATTTAGGCAAATCACTGTTTGCTACACTGCCAAGAACCTACATTAACTATTATCAGTTAGTTATGTATGGATTGTTTCTCCCAAATCTCCTTTATTTGTGAGTGAAGTGTATACTTCCCCTACTGCATTTCTCATTCCTCTTTTTGCTGCCTCAGGTCACCCAGTGCCAACTTATTCCAGGAGATGTTTTCCTTCCTTCTTTTGTACCTTCCTCCCTCCCTTCCTCTCTCTCCCTCCTTTCTTGCTCTCCCATTCCTTCCTTCCCTCTCTTCTCTCTCTCTCCTTTCCTACTTCCCTTCCTTCTTCCCTCATGATAGCTTAGTGCTAAGCCACCCTCACACCAAGATGCTCTTACATTTTGAACATCACCTTCAGCAAGCCTAGTTTGATCTGCAGTGAAGCCCATATAATTCAGGCAACCATGTCTCATCACTTATGCCACTCACTTGCACTTGCATCAGGGAAAAGCTCACCTATGCCTGACTTTTTCTTCTGATTTCCTGAAGTCACTCATGATCAAATTAATGTTATTGTGAAACACATTTCATTAGTATCTTTTACTCTTCTAAGGCTGCTTAGAGAGATAAATTGCAAGTCTGCTGATATTTTTAAGCTATCTAGATCCTTTATTTCTGCAATAATTATTCACAATAGCAATGACTTCATGTTTCTGCAGAATATTTTCTAAATACTATCTTCCAAGCAAATCTCAAGAGACCATCTTGTGTACAGAGGTCTTAGATGACTCTGCAACTCCTGTTTGACGTAAAGCATCGCATAACTAACCTGTCATTATAGTGAAATTAACATTCGTAATTACAAAATAGGCATTTGTGACCTTTTTTTAAAACAGCAGAGCACAGTGGATTTTCTAAAAGAACTAATTTTCAGGATGATTTTTTAAGTAGTATTTGACGAAGGTAGTGATTAGCTTAAACAGGAATTTGTTACTCCATCACATTTGAAAACCTTCAGCAGTTTTGCAGCTCTACATGTTTCTTTCTCTTGCCAGCCTTTGAGGGTAAGGAATGAACTTGGTTTTTGCCAGAAGTCAAAATCAAAGGAATTTTTTCAACAGTATATTCATTATTTCTTCAGAGGCAATATCAGCAAAAGAGCTTTTCTCTGTCTTGTTCACTGTCCAAACAATGACAGTTTCTGAGAATAACAATTCACTGTCCAAACAATGACAATTTCTGAGAATAACAAAGAAAAAAAGTTTTGGGTATTGCATTGCATTGAGCAGAGAAGTACAGAGTTGAGAATTGAATTCTTCTTCTCTAGAAAAGTTTAGCCTATAATCAAGCCAGTGCAGTGCAGTGTATGGCCAGAGCAGGAGAATAAAAGATAACCTGCCTAAATCACTAAGCTATATATTCATGATCTGCCCAAAATGCTCACTGCATTAAAGTGGTTTGCAAATGGCACATGGTTAGGATAAGGATAGCAATCTTGCTGACAGATTTTCACACATATGCGTAAAATATGTGTGTATGCAAACTTCCATACACAAAAACTGGCTAAAATCCAGGCTTGCAAAAGCTTTTTTTGCCCTGAACTGATTTGTTCTTTGGTATGCAGCTTTATAGATAGAGAGCTTTATTATAAATCTCTGTTACTGTTTGGAAAACATCCCCCAGAATTTAAAATCACAATTAGCTCTGAATTTAGCAACCCAGTCATGACTGAAATCTTTTCTTCCACTGCACAGAGTTATCTAATTTCCTATGAAAAGTTCAAGGAGCAGCTTGTTTATTTTTGGCCAACCTTTCTTGTGTAAGGAAACTCTAATAATTTTGCAGCATTTCAATTGGTATGCTAAAAGGATACACTTTGTATTCTTTGAACTTCATCATGATAGAGCATATAAAGCTCTCATAATGAAGCTGAGAGACAAGCCCTCAAGCATGCTGTGGATAGAGAAATTTTCAAGAGGAATATAAACATCTGACTCAGAGGAATGCTTGTGTCCCTGATTTTACAGGAAGAGATGCTGCTGTAGAGCAGGCAGACATATGGGACCAAGGCAATACAGCACAGATACAACAGGGGCAGAGAAGGAAGCAAGAAATAAATGTCAGAAAAGCAGAGGCCATTCAGCTGCAGTCCCAAACTGACAGGGAGAGGGAGAGGGAGAGGAGTGACATGCATATGCATGAAGCAAACAAAATTTCACAACAGCACAGCCTTAAAAACCCACTATGGATTATGGACTTAAAATTATGGGGTTAGAAAACTCGTTTCAGGGAGTGTGGCACCCCTTTTCCCCTCTTCAAAGGTAATGATGGTTTGAAGCTGGATATGTCTCTGAGTACACTGAGGTGGAGGATCTGGCAGATGCCAAGCTGTTCATTCAGATTTGAGATGTAGCATAGCATTAGACCAGCACATGAGGGTAATTCCACTGCAAAGCAGCAGGTAAATGTTCAGGAGAAAAGTAAGCTGTGCTATTTTACTATCACCAGTAATTCTGGTATAAGAAAGGCTCAGGAGGTGCAGTTACACCCAAGGAAACAAGAAGGAACTACGGAAAAAGTTATTACAATGGATACATTTATTAAGGGACAGAACTTGGAAAAGGCTATTCCTGGATATATGCCTTGCATTAAGTCCTTTCTAAGTCTGTGTGATCCTGTCACAAGCAAAGGGCATGGATGAGTTGGGTGTTTATCCTGTTGCTGGCTGGTTTCAGTAAAGTCAAAGTAAAGAACCAGCAGTTTTCAGCACAGTGTGTGACAGAATGCATAAATCAAAACAAACTTCTATCCAGAGGTCATGACACGCGTCTATCGTATGTTCTGTAACTGAGTCCAACACAACTCACCATTATGCCACCAAAAGGAATCCGAGGTTAAATGTACCTCTTTATTTTGCACCTCTTTTTTTATTTCCTTTTTTTTTTTTTCCCCAGGAAGGTGGGGTAGGGCAGAGGTGAGTTGGTTGGCTGGCTGGTTGCTTGATTGGTTGGTTGGAGTTTTTTGTTTGTTTGTTGTTTGTCAAGATTCTGATTTTTGGATCACCATAAACTACTTCGCATTGAGATTTATGTTCCTGGTGGCTGGTTCTTGCTTGGGTGGGATGTGAGCAGGGTAAAAATGAGGAAGTGGTGACTGGAACAGTGCCAGAATGATACCGTCTACAAACTCAGTTGGCTCTTTGCAATTCGTGGGACAGATTGATGTCCAGCCCACCAGTGATCCTGAAATCTGAAAAGGGAATGCACGTCATGCTGCTTAGTGTGGCAGGAAGGGCTGTGTGGGACTGCTGTTCCTCAGGACACACCTTCATGTCTGGCTTCCATTTTGTGACTTAATTGCTGTTGATTTTTAGATGGTTTTTTATAAGTATAGTGGCATTATTGTTTTGCAAGGTCCTCTCACATTAAAAAAAAAGCACTATATTGCTACATGCTGCCAGTCAAAAGTGCCTCTATCATACATAAAGAAACAGCAAAATAAACAAAAAACCCCAGAAGTGTAAATCCCTGGGAGAGAGAGGAACTGGAAACACTGCATAAACACATCAATACTTCCTCCCTTTCAGCTGTGTGAAAAAGATTCTCGAAGCAAAACTGGCAACTCTATCAGCAAAAGCAGTGTTTACTCCCATAAATCTGTACTGCTCAGAAAACATAAAGGCTGTTGATTGCACGAGTCACTCCTCCCATACCTGTAGCAATGTGTTACTGTTATGAGTTGGTCTCTGCTTCCAGCATATTTCTCTACATATAGTTGATATTCATTCCCACTCATTTAGTAAAATTTGTTCTTGCTGCGGCTGTTGTGTGCTTTTTCTGTTTGTTTGTGTTCACTGCAGGGCTGGCACCAGTTGCCTGCGTCTGAAGAGCTGCTAATGTTTAAGAAGGAGCCACCACATACAGGCCCAGTGGAAAGCTCAGCAATATGAAATACAGAAAACACTGTTTTATTCTTCTCCATGTTGTTTCTAGGTTAAATCATGTTGTTCTTCAGCATCCCCTCTGTAAAAAAAAGAGTTATGAACTCACTAAGCTAGAGGAATATGGTACTGTTGGTTTTGTGTGTGTCACATTTTCATATGTGTTTGCTGCTGTAACGCATTGACTTGCTGAAGCACCTAAACACTGGTTTATCTGTTTAAAAAAACCTGTAATTTACAACAATAAGCAGAAGTTCACTGGGAGAGGAAAGTGCTAGCATAGAATGGCAGAGGCGGAAATAGATACCAACAAGGACACATTGATACACAACAGCAGTGGGAGCGCATGTCATTCGTCCTGGGTCTCTGGACTATGGGTCTCTGGTATGCTGCTGCAGCCAGCTGGTACAGCCCTTGGACATACACCAGTGCTGCTGCTCTAGATGACACAGCCTAAATGCTCAGGTGGCAAGATGAAAACCTCAGTCTGTCCTTCTGCCTCATGTCTATGTCTGTAGCTGGCACTCTGTTATTTTCCCTTCCAAATGAAGGCAACACTGATGCGTGAAGGAAGGGGATGGCACAGGCACATGAGCTCTTCCCTGGAAGCAGGAAGAGGTAAACTAGGTGATGCTGATTATCCCACCCCTCACTTACCCTCTCTTTCCACTTACTCATCTTCTCTAAGCATCGTCTGTGTGGCTGCAACAGCAGGGTTGGCGAGCAGGGGAAAAAGAAAACCAAAACAACAGAAATAAAGTAAGCAATGAGCAGGCAAGCATTTGTTCAGCAACAGCATGGCATTCTGATGGCTGAGAAATTCTGCCAGGGTGGTAGGCTGCAAAGACACCTGAAATTACAGAGCAGAAAGGATCCTCTTGCTCACCTGCTTGCATTTGAATCTACCTAGTTGAACTGAGTGTTGACAAAGCATACAGTGAATGTTGCTTCAGCTCTGCGAAGATCTGGTATTTTGGAAAAGCTCTAGCTCATGATTTAAAAAAAATTTATTCTATTTTCATCTTTTTCTGGCAATTGCTCTTTACAAAGTACTGGTATGTGGAGAGGCAGACAGAACAGAATCTTAATTCTCTTACTTGCTGAGTCAGCCCTTACAGTTTTAGCAGACACTGCAGTCAGTCAGTCTACCTTCAGACCTATTAGGCTTCTTGAGTGCCCTAAAATGATAAACAGGTCATAATTAGTTGTAACATTGTTAATAATCACCATTAGCAGTATTTTCCACATGGTCAGCTTGGCTTCAGAAGTCACTAGATGTTAAGGAAAGAGCCTGGCTGTACACTTTGAAACACGCAGAATGGCAAAATTACTGAGTGAAGTTCTGGGGCTATTGTTCAAGTAAGTCAGAAAAAATGATCTTACAGGCCTTTCCTGACCTTAAAAAACTACTAATCAATGAAAAGTTCCTCATGAGGTATGAACTAATCCACTGAGGCCATACAGGATCATATAAATTCTTTAAAGTAATTTTAATTCAAAAATTGTCTTATTTTTCAACCGAGACAAAGCACACATACTCGATTTTTAAGCTGATTTGCTCAGTGAAAGAGCATTACAGCTATGCAGTCCCCTATCCTCGAAAAGTCAGCACTCCTAAGAATGAAGGTTTACAAAGACTCATATGCTCATGACTGTCTTCCATTTAAATTATAGTTTTCTCTTCTGAAAATCCTGTTCTCAGGAAGCTGGTCCGCTTAACTGGACAGCATTCTCCAATGTAACTGACTGTTTTCACATTTCTTCTTCTATCCATAGAATCATAGAATCATACAATATCTCAAGTTGGAAGGGATTCATAAGAATCACTAAATCAAATGCCTGCTCCTCACAGGACTGCCTGAAACTGAACTATGTGACTAAGAATGTTGTCCAGGCAGTCCTTGAATTCTGGCAGTCTTGGTGTTATGACCTCTTCCCTGGGGAGCATGATTCAATCACTGACCATTATCTCCATGAAGAACCTTTTCCTAATGTCCAGTCTGAACTTCCTCTGATGCAGCTTCATTCCATTTCCCCATGTCCTGTCACTGGCTACCAGAGAGAGGAGATCAGCACCTCTCACTCCACTGCCCACCTTGAGGAAGTTGTAGGTTGCCCTGAGGTTACATCAGCCTTTTCTTCTCTGAGCTGAGGAAACCAAGTGGCCTCAGTTTTGCCATTGAGGACTTTCACCATCTTGGTCACACTTCTCTGGATACTCTAATACTTCAATGTCCTTATACTGTGGCACCCAAAGCTGCCCCCAGGACTCGAGGTGAGGCCACCCCAGTGCAGAGCAGAGAGGGACAATCCCCTCCCTTGCCCGGCTGGTGGTGCTGTGCCTGATGCCCCCCAGGACATGGGTGGCCCTCTTGGCTGCCAGGGCACTGCTGACTCTTGTTCAGCTTGCCACCAACCCAAACCCCCAGATCTCTTTCCCCAAGCCTCTCATCCTCCAGTCTGCATGTACATCTAGGATTACCCCATCCCAGGTGGAGAATCCTGCAACTGATTTTGTTTAATTTCTAGTAGTTGGTTGTTGCCCAAATCTCTAATCTACCCACATCTCTCTACAGAGCCTCTCTATCCTCAAGGGACTCCGCAACTTTTCCTAGTGTAGCATCATCACCACACTTACTTAACGTGCATTTGATCCCTGCATCCAGATAACTTATAAAAACATTATACAGAACTGGCCCTAAAATGGAGCCCTGAGGAACCTCTGGCCCCTGGCTGCCAGCTTGATGTAACACCATTTACCAAAACCCTTTGAGCCTGACCCATCAGCCAGTTGCTCACACAACGTATTATGGACTCAACTAGCTATGTGTCAAGCAGTTTATCCAGCAGGGTACCGTGGCAGACAGTACCAAAAGCCCTGCTAAAATAAAAAACAATTCACATCTACTGGCTTCCCTAGGTCACCTAGATAGGTTACTTCAACATAAAAGAAAATTAAATTGGCCAAACAGGACTTTTCCCTTTTCAACCCGTGCTGGCTGTGACCAGTGACTGCATTGTCTCTTAAATATTTTTCAGTAACTCCCAGAAAAACCTTCTCTATAATTTTACCAGGTGCTGCAGTGAAAATGACAGGCCTATAATTTCCAGAGTTTTCTTCTTATCTTTCTTGAAAATTGGGACAAATTTTGCCAGGTTCCAGCTGACTGGGACATCTCCAGACTCACAAGACGAATTAAATATAATGGAGAGAGGGCCTGCCAAGTACATCAGCCAGTTCTTTCATGGAAAGAATCCTATCTGGCCCCATACACCTGTGTACATCCAACTGAAACAGCAAGTCTCAAACAATTTCAGGGTTTCCTGGGAATCTATCATTCCCCAAGTGACAATCTTTCAACACTGGGCTCCAAGGATCCCAGCCCATCACTGGTGTTGAAGACAGAGGTGAAGGTGGCATCATTCTCTGCCATGTCTGCAATCCTATTTGAACCTCATCAAGCAATGGACCAATGTTATCTCTGATCCTTTTTTTGCTGTTAACATATTGAGTCAAAGTTTTAAAGAGTTAAAATTTTAGCTAAGAGTTAGAAGCAATTTATATTGATTAAGAGGTAAGGTAGAAAAACAAAAGATAAGTTAATGATTATTGGATGTTTGAACTAGAATTAGGCAATGTATTATTTATCATTATGTACTCATTTTAAGTATTGTTCATAGAGAAAACAGAATAAATGAACTGTCATTAAAACAAATTGAAACCAATAGAACCATGAATAGCACCTGGGTTTCATAATAATTAATCAGAAGCAGGAGATCTAGGGCTGTGCCAGCAGGTCACAAAGGCCTGCCAACAGTAAGAAGGTAAAAAGGTCACTGTGAAGAAGACGTTCCTGACTTCATCTTTCAAGGCCACTGACCCAATTCAAGACCACCAACCCAATTCAAGAGAAGAATTGCGCATGCGTGAAGGACTAATGATCTCATTTTAATACACAGTGGGGAATCGGAGGTGCTGGGATTATACATATGTAGAAGATGTAAAATTTGGGTAATAAATAGGGAACGAAAAACCTTGTACTTCGCTGGCATGTCTTTAGGAGGCTACTCCCATGCCACCTGCCAGTGTCCAAATAAACATACCACTTTCTAACTTTAATTAGTTAGAGGGTCTTTTGTCCGGAAATATCAGTTTTTAACGAATCAATATAAAAACCAAAAATGCTCTTTTTGCTTTCCTTCACAGCTTGTCTTGGACAGCTTGAGTTCTATCTGAGTTTTGGTCACACAGATTTTCTCTCCACAGAGATGAGCAGCATGTCTGTCATCCTTCCATGTCACCATGCTTCCAGTGTTCATACACTTTCCTTCTCCATCTAAGTTCACTGCTCAGCCAAGCCAACCTTCTGCCCCATTGACTTGGCTTTCAACATTTTCTGTTTGGCTGCTATGGCACTTAAAGACAGCTCTTGAAAAGGGACAAGCATATCTGGATTCAAATAACTCCAAAAAAAAAAGATTCCCAAGAGACTTTACTAACTAGCTCTTTAAGCAGCCCATAATCTGCTCTTGCCCATACGAGATGTTGTGCAATTCTTACTAATGATGTTTATGAAGAAAAGCGGCACATTGAATAAGGTAGATAAGGGGGAAAAGTGGGTCCTTTCTGGACACTTCATTTTCTTATTTATCTAGACTTAGGATCTAGCAGCTCAGAACCAACATCCATCCCAAAATAAAGAACGCATATGAAGCAATTTTATTTTAGCTATTTTGTCAGTTAGAGACAAGTTTGAGCAGAGCGCAGCAGGTGCCCCAGAGCTCTGTTCCCAAGAATATTTAGGTCAAAGAGATTAGTCTGAGCAAACAGAAGCTAGTGATCTTCCTTGCTTTGCTTGGTAATGATGTCCAAGATCTAAGTCCATGTGCATGAGGAGCTGGTGCCTGACAGTCGTGAAGTTCACCCTGTAGAAGCTCCTGCTACTGCAGTATGGTGTAAGAAATGATCTTGAATAGTGAGCAAAAAGCCTTGCTGGATACTTCTCAGAAGCGAGACCAAGGAGCCTGACAAAGAGCAAAATTAAATGCTGCAGCAGAGGCTTGCACGAGGAATATAGTTATAGTCTAGCGTGGATCTTGATTAAGAAATATTCAAGAATTTTTTTGGTACTAAAATGATGGCATTGCAAACTACCCTTTTTCTTATGTCTGAATTAGTTTGCTTAGTAGAAAGAAAAAGCCTTGAAACTGGACATGAATTTGCATTAAGGTTGCTATACAAAGGACTCACCATAGTATGGTTTAATGCTCAAAGCAAACTGCAAAGCAGGTTGGTATCTCCAAAGAGGTACTGACAATCCCTATTAATAGGGACTTTGCCTCTTTTGCATCAAGAAAGAGAACAGGCAGTGGAGACAAATTCACTTTCAAGCAGAGTTAAATATTAATTACAAATAATTCAGGCCTTAGACAGTGTGACTCAAAGAAACCTTGAATAGTTCAGTGTGATCCACTCACTAGAATACAGCCTGAGAACAAAAGTATTGCAAAATGCTCAGTTGTGGCATCTTCCATTTTGTCAAGAACTAGTAAATATAAATACAAAAACTACAACTGGAGGTAGGGAAACAGGAAAAAAGAAGGAGACATTCTCACAGCAACAGCAATTGCTTCACATGAGACAAGATGACAGTATTCGGGTCTGCAGGTGCACGAACATGAGACCAATGCAGAAGAACAGGAGCTTGAGGACAACGAAGTGAAAACACTTCTGCAGGGGCTCTGGGATACACTGTCCCAGCAGCTTATGTGAAAGGGTAGGGAGCTGCAAGTGGAAGGCAGACTACAGAAATGCAAATGGGAGGCCTTCCAGACCAGTGACAGTGTTGCCAAAAGCTAGAAGTTTTCCAGTGCCTTGTCCCTTCCTGCACCAGCCTGGATACAGGTAGAATAATGAGCTGCTGCTTAGAAGTTGTAAGTCAGATGCTAAGAGCATGCAGAAGGAACCAATATTTTGTTGTGTGTATCCCCTGCTTTACAGGACCTCCAGCTTAGCTGAAGTGCTCCCAGTGACAAGAGGAAGTAACCTGGTTTTGGGATGCTCATTGTTACAGGAATTGCTGGTGCCAGCTCAACAAGAGCTGAAGATGAAACCTCTATTGAAACACAGGGAAAGCATCTCTCCTGTCCTGCTAGTTACCCACTGCAGCTTTATACTACTCTAACATGAGCTGCAAGAGAAACAAGAGTGGCTTTATGCTGTTTTTCAGCAGCTCATGAAGAGTTTAAAGCTGGAAACCCCTTCACACCCCTGCCCTTTGCTTCCACTGAGCCCAGTAGAGCATTAGACCTGCACTCCCAGAGCACATCCAAAGCTTCAGGCACAGATTGCAACATTCCTCAGCTCTTAACCAAATGGAAGTATTCTAACTTGGAATAAAATGAAATCAATTTTATTTGCTCACCTTTTGAAAACATTTTAAGAGCCACTCCAGAGAGTTGCTACCCTTTATCTACATATCAATTATTCATTATTTTCATTAAAGAAAACCAAGCCATGCTATGCTCATGAGGATGAAAGAAATCTGTCATGTTCTCTCTCTCTACGTCCCTCATACATTTTTATTTGAGATTATTTTTAATCCATATGTACTTGAAATAGGAAAATGTGTGCTTTTTATTAGCAATAAAACTTCAGGGTTTCCCCCCCCCCCCCCACTGATTTTTCATAGATTTATGGATCCATAATCATTCACGTCACAGCCTAAGGGAAACGAGGTTTGAACAGGATAATAGCCCTTAAATCCCTTCCTCTAAGCACTCAGATCTTTGCTGTCAGCAAGATTAAAACGGTCAACAGCAGTCTTCATGTGTCTATATCCCACACAGAGCTTTCACAACAACTGGAGTGGTGGCTGACAGGGAGAAATATGCAGAACCACTGCTGTGCATGAGACTACCAAGATAAAGAGAGAAGAAAACCAAGTAGTCAGCATTTGCAGTGTTGAAAAGGACTGGTATTAACAGTTTGACCAGGTGAATGCAAAGAGGGGAGAAGAATAAGGAATAATATTATGTTGCAGTTTAACAGGCAGCAAGAGTTTCCTTTCCTAAAACATAAAGGCAGAGAGATGGAAGCACCAAACATCCTCCCGCAGTCCAGCAAGGGGAAGGATAAGGAAGTCATTCATGTAGAGAACCAGAGCGGTTCCTCGGCCACCACTCCCTTGAATGCCCAGCCCCTACTGCGACTTGGACCTGAGGGGAATTACAGCTATTATGTGGATGATGAAGATGAGGAAGATGAAGAGAAAGAACAAGGAAAATGGCCATGTGAAGATGCATTTAAGGGAGAAAGCAAGGCCTCATCATCTATTCCTTGTTACCCTGCTCTTTCCTCTAGAGCCCCAGCGTCAGCGTCTGCTCCATCCATGCTGAACATCAATGTTGGTGGCCAAAGCTACCGCCTCACCTACCAGGCAGTGGCCATCTATCCCAAAACCCGCCTGGGCCGCCTGGCTACCTCCACCGACCGTCGTTGCCAGCTGGGCCTGTGCGATGACTACGCTGCCCAGGTCGATGAGTATTTCTTTGACCGGGACCCGGCTGTCTTCCAGCTGGTGTACAACTTCTATGCCTCGGGGGTGCTGCGGGTGCGGGATGAGCTGTGCCCCCGTAGCTTCCTGGAGGAGCTGAGCTACTGGGGCGTGCGTCTCAAATACACACCCCGCTGCTGCCGCATCTGCTTTGAGGAGCGCCGGGACGAGCTGAGTGAGCAGCTGAAGGTCCAGCGGGAGCTGCGCTCCCAGGCAGAGGCTGAGGAGAATGAGCAGCTCTTCCACCACATGCGCTACTATGGCCCTCAGCGTTGGCGCCTCTGGAACCTCATGGAGAAGCCCTTCTCCTCAGTCACTGCCAAAGTGATGGCAGTGGCCTCTAGCTTCTTCGTGCTCATCTCCGTCGTGGCCCTGGCACTCAACACAGTAGAGGAGATGCAGCAGGTAGGCTGGAAGAGTGGGGATAGCCGGCCTGTCTTGGAGCACGTCGAGACCTTGTGCATTGCATTCTTCACGCTGGAGTACCTGCTGCGCTTGGTCTCTACCCCAGACCTGCGCCGCTTTGCCAGCAGTGCCCTCAACGCAGTAGACCTCATTGCCATCCTGCCCCTCTATCTGCAGCTGGTGCTTGAATGCTTTACTGATGATGACCAGCCCCGGGGCCGGGGCTCCCAACATGAGCACGATATCGAGAAGGTGGGACGGGTGAGCAAGGTAGGACAAGTACTTCGCATCATGCGCCTCATGCGCATCTTCCGCATCCTCAAGCTGGCCCGCCACTCCACAGGGCTGCGTGCCTTTGGCTTTACCTTGCGCCAGTGCTACCAGCAGGTGGGCTGCCTTTTGCTCTTCATTGCTATGGGTATCTTTGCCTTCTCTGCCATGGTCTACACAGTGGAGCACGATGTCTCCAGTACCAACTTCACCAGCATTCCTCATGCTTGGTGGTGGGCTGCCGTAAGTAAACACATCTTACCTTGCTGGGTAACCAGAGACCCTCCCTTCCTTCCCCTCCCCTTCCTTGCTGGAGCTGCTGACAGTACTGAAAACAACAGGCTCAGATCAGTGAACATCTGCTCTGAATTCTGAGCTTACAGGACATAAGCACACACACACACACATGCATTCATTCACCTCTCTGTGAGCTTAAATCGAGGCTAAATCAGGCAGGCAGTGTTGAAATTCCCATATCTCCAAATGCAGAAAGTATTTTCACTTTCGAAGAAGAAGTGGTCGAAGAGACAGGAAAGAAAAGCATTTCCCCACTTAATGCCATTGTCAGTGTTGCCAAAACAGGAGGGAAAAAATGCACGCATTAGGCTATCTAGTTACAGATGGACACAGGGTTTTCATTCTTATTCTATTTGTAGATCTTCTGTAACCCATCATACAACTGCAAGATTGTAAGACAGAGTTTATTAATTATAGTCAGATCACTTAAACTTCGAAAATGAAAGCTGTCCCAGAACTCTGGCTGTTAAAAATCCATTAGGACCAACAGTTGTTTTACACAAATGATTGTGTTCTGTTGTGCTGCAGAAGATATGTGTATTTATAACATCCTAGATGTATCTAGACATTGTAGATGCCGAGTGAAGGCACAGGACCCATATCTTGGCCATTCATAACCCTAAGGCACGTCCTAAACTATTGTCACATACATTTCGTTTTACAGCAGCTGATGCTGGCCTCCACAGTCCATTTTTATGTGGGGTCCCAGGAGCACTTCTGACCCCTGGGCCTGGCTATGGGTCTGGCTCTGTCCCAGTCACTTTCCTGGAGAAAGAAGCCTATGCAAATAGACTGGATAGGAGTTAGAACGTCTCATGCTTGTTGATCAGCACAGACACTGGATGCACCGAGCTGCGTATGTGGCCCACCAGACAGTAATACCAGCCCATCCAAGGTCACTTCTCCTGGCCAGCCAGCCTGGAGCCCATGGTCTGCACTTTTGGTTCAGCCATGGCTGTGTGGTGTTTTACCACACATTTGCAGTGAATGTGTGGTTTACCACACATTTGCAGTGAATCAGCACACGGCAGAAAAAAAGCCTTACAGACAAGCATAGATGCACACATTTATATGTGCACATGCATTTATGTAACTGTGCTAAATATCCTTTAAGCTGGGCTGTGGAAGGATGGAAAAATCAGTGAAAAAAGGAAAGGGTCCTGTAATGTGAATCACCTTCACAATCATCTGTTAGTGATATACATAGGCTATGAAAACATCGGTGATTCATACATTGCTAAAATATTTTGTTTTCTGAACGTGCAGGTTATGTGCAAAATCTTTAGGGCTCATTTTTGCAAATTGGTGACACCATAATCATTTAGATATTCCTAAGAAACTTACATGACTATGTGAAAAAGGCCTATTTAGCTGAGAAAATATCTTCAAAATGGGAGCTGTATCATGCACATTGCAATTCCGAAGCATAAAACACTTTTTAAAGCCTATTTGTTCATTAAGACTGTAAATTAAAAAATATAGATCATTCAAATTTTATAAAAATCCAACAGCCTTCACCATCTCACACACGCAGGAGAAGTATGCCTCCTAAACTGTTACAGGCAATGTATAGGACTATGCTAGTGGTACAGTACCTTATCACAGGATAACATTTTTGTCCTGGCTGGTAGAGATAAACATCTTGCCTTCATCTCAGTATTTATTTTTGGAGATATTTATCCTGTATTATCATTGAAAGCCAGTGACTTAATTTCGATTAAACCAAATCACTAATCCTTTTTATTCCACAGGAAGCACCAGGTGCATCCTAAAAATGTGCTCACCCAGTGCTGTCTCATGTACCCGAATGCTTTCATTTGAAATATCATTCTATTTAGCACATTAGAGGATGGACAACTGTACACAGTGACCTTCTGAAGACTTATTTCAGTGCTAAAGCCACAAGGGCATTACAGTGAAAGTCCTACTGTCTGTGGCTTATTTCTGTCAGAGTTTTAGTTTACTGTTTAACAGATACACAGTGCATTGAGACACTGTGAAAAAAACTTAATAAAATTCACTGGCTGAAAAAGATCCATTGCACAGACCAGAAAGTGGTAGAAACCTGCAAGTTTTGCCTGCCAGAGAAAAGTATGTTATATTTACTAAGTTTAAAAATTATAAAATATCAATATGTGTGCAGTGGAACTATATAAATTAGGAGGTATCTTATGTTGACTACTTGGGAATACACCCACCATATGTAGCATCTCCATAGTCAAACATCCATTAATTTTTGATCTGAATTTTACAATGAAGGTATTTCAGTACTTGGTGTAGCACTGGATCCATAACACAGTTTCCTCATGTATCCATAGGCTAGAAAGAGAAAATTATGTTGGCTGAGAAGAAAAATGTGAAGCTATGTACACAATGAGGTGGAGAAGTGTACAGATCCATATAAAACAAATATACTAAACACCATCGCTCTCACAGAAAAACCCCAAAATAAATCCAACAACTAAAGCCGAAACATTTTAAACAACACCCAAATCCTTCTTCAAAAGGGAATTCAGCAAAAATTACCCACCTGGATACTTACTTAGCACTATAACTATGTATGTTGCAACCATACCCTGCAGGCAAAACCTTCTAGGCTACAATTCCTTGTAGGTATGTAATCATAAAGGGGATTTTATCTAGAAACGTCAGAGTCCTGGATCACTTCTTCCTGTAATGCAAATATTATGAATATTTATTTCATAATTATCTGAAGGTTTTCATGTTTTTCATTAGTTCCTAAAATATATATGACAAACAAAGGTAAAACTCAAAGTACAACCCACAGAACAAGTCCCAAATACAGGGTTTTATCAGTACACTGGATTTAGAAACAGGACATCTGTTCCAAGTGACATGATGAGGGAGCAGGGTTGCAGCTATCAGTGTATTTCCACGGTCAGTAAGCCAGATCTCTCCTCTCCCTACAGCCAAACAAACTCACTTTCTGGACAGGCTGGTATGGAAATTGTCTGGGAATTCCCTCTGCAGGGCAAAAATCTAAAAATATTCCTGAATGATGTCAAACCATTGTCTTTCTTTACTTCATGAGAGGATTTTAAATTTTTTTTAAATTAAGGATATTTTGGATAAGATAGATGGTACACAAA